>CAHIKZ030000195.1:0-592500 GCA_903632075.3 Acanthosepion pharaonis | reverse complement strand
TCTGACTACCAGCCATCACTGAAGCATTATCACATGGTTGCATTCTACAATTTTGAATATCAATTCTGTCCTATTTTTTTTCTCAAAATTATTATTGAAATATTCTCAGTAGTTTCACCTTTTGTTTCCACAACTTTCACTTTATCTATATTGATCATAACATAGTATAAAACTTGGTTCATTTGATCTTTGTATATTACACAATAAGTTGTAATATACACAATAAAATTGGGCAGAACGTTTGTTCCAACCTGACATGTGAAACCTCAAAAGTGAGGAATTAATAAATTATTTAGTTTTCAACATTACAGGAGAACTGCAATGTTGATAATCTAGTTACTTCCGTTTTTGATAAAAGGAAGGATTACCTGGCCTTTGAGGAAGTAGAACCTTGAGAAAAAAAATCGGCCCCTCATGTTGAATAAACTCTTTTGCATTTTGAATCTGAATTTATATTCTTAATATTCATTCTTATTCTACTTGTTTTAATGAATATTTTAAAGTAAAAGTTTCTTACATATACAAGAAATAACTTACCTTTTAACATTTTTTTGTTGTTGCCTTTGCGTCTGGGTCTGTCTGTCCTTGGACACACAACCTGACACCGTTTACTTATTTTGCATCCAGGTCTTACACGAATCTTTCTTTTACCATTGTTTCTACATGCAACTCTACGTCTAGCTATCAGTTAAAAAAAAAAGAGAATAGCAACATTTTTAAAAGAAGATGGAGAATAAATGCACACCATAAAAAAAAAACCCAAAAAAAACAGCATCTTCAAAACATGGAGAATTAATTAAATGATCAAAGTTTAACTAAGTTTATAACTGGCAGTCGTTTATTATTTTAAACATATATTTTGGCTATTTGGTCAATAACAACAAAATTATTGACTTTTCTAGCAATGACCTGTTACTTTATTACAGAAGTAGATATTTTGCATTAGTTTGAAAGAATTTTTCCCCTTGACAAGAATCTAGAACCTGTTTTTATAAAGCAATTGCAGTTTTCCTAAATGAAGTACAATATTCATTAAATGATTGCATAAAAACAGATGCTGTTTTGTTGTTGTTGAACTTGAAACTTGGCAAAAGTGACCAGAATAAGCAAAGCTTCATAAATTTATAAAAGTGGACTTTTATGATTTGGTTCATCAAAGTGTTTAAATGTAAATCGTCTTTCTTGTGATATAACTGATAAGATTCTAATCTTGCAATGGATTATTAATTTTTTTTTTAACTGTTGTTTTCTTTTATTATAGTAATTACATATATAGGTTTTCTTTTATCATAGCAATTATATTGAATATTATATATTATTATAGTAATTGGCAAGAATTTATCATTATCCCTGTATTGTTCTTCATCCTGGCCTTACTTACTGGGAAACTTTGACATGAAAACTATAAATCTGTAAATGGATTAACCATGATTTCAATTTGTAAATATTGTTTTGTTTTTTTATTCTGAATTAAGTTAATAAATGACATAAAGAAGTTTCATAAAAGAGCAAATATTGGTGAGAGGAATGAAAGGCAGGAAGCTGTGGAGAAGCATGACCACCCATTTCCTGAAAGGATAATAGTATATACAGAGAATTTTTTTTTTTAAATCTTTGAATTACTTACTTTTATGCCTAACATATATATTGATATTCCATGGAATTTACAAATTACTTGCCTTTTATGACTATAATTATTTAAAATTTAAACCTTGTAAAATTGAAAACAATTTGGAACTATAAATATTTCTACCTTGATATAAAGCCAGTTCCATCTTGGGACACAGTAATGAACAGTTATAATCAAAGGTACACTCAGGTTTGTCATTGATATGTGTTCTTCCCATATATGTACACTTTGACACTATTGCTGAAAAGAAAAAATGAAATTGATATGTAATAATTTCATTACTTATTCATATCACTTGATCAAAATTGATAATCAGTCAAATCATTTATGAATATTCCATTTTGGACATACATAATTTGATAATACATTTAGTTCCTCTTTAGACTACCTACCACAGAGCAATAATACGCTGGTAAGTCAAACAAGTTATTGGTTATAATTGATTCTAACTGAAAAAACTTGACTAATCTAGTTAAATATATCCATCAATAGCTCATGTAGGAGAATCTAATTGCAAGTTAAGTGTTATAACATGTAGTATTGCAGCAGTAATTTCAAGTTGATTAGACTTACTACTTACCAGATTCTCCCCTCATGTGGCAACTCATGTTTATATAGAGTGTCTCTCATCCATATGCAAATGATCAAACTCTTATATATACATATTATTATAACTCATTGAATCAAAGTGATCCTTTGTCAATCCTTTGCTTCTTCTATACTCTGATCCTTTTCCTTGCTCTATTCTCTCTCTCCTATAGATTTTATCACATTTTTATTTTTTGGAGATCTTGATCTATCTCATGTTTTTCTATATATCTAGTCTTCTTTCAATTGATCTTTCTTCAAACTTTCATAACTGTTTTGGAGATTTACATTTTCATCCTCCTCATTTTCATTTGTTTCCATTGGTATATTATTTTCATTATGACTATCATACTTTGTATCCATTTCTATATTTTTTGTCTTTGGATCGTATTTGATCTGTATGGTTGAGTATAAACCTCCCTTGTTTTGTTTTTTATTTTGGCAAGTATTATGACTTTTTGCATTAGAATATTTGCTTTTTTCAATTGGAATCCTTATTGTAGCAAACTGTCACAAATTCACAATGCTGTAAGTCTAAATAGTGACAAATCCATTTTCCAACCTTGTCAGCTTCTTCTACACCTTTTTTCCACTGCCACTGAATTTATATGCCTTCAAAGGCAGGTATACTAATCTGCAGCACATTTGGATTATTCTACCCTTCAAGTTGTCACAATGCAGTCCACATGCACTTCTGCTGTTCAAAGTCAATGCTGAAATTAGTCTTATCAATTTTGAGTGCTAGGTATGTCATCCATGGTGAAGCACAATTCAACTGTTCACTTATTGCAGACTCCATCCAACAATTTGATAATATCCATCCCCAGAAGAAGGTCTTTCCGTCTGCTGTGAGAATTTTACCCTCCCATTTCCAAAGATGACAAACTCACCTGCTCATGAGCATGGGAGAGCAGCCAGTGCCCACCAAAGCTGCACACTGTATTGCATCTACATGCAAGATATGTTTTGTAGAGGCAGCCTCTTGCCAGTTGATTCTGCTCATCTCACCTGAAGCATATAATAATGTTACCTGAGGGATTCTCCATGTGGTTTGCACACTATTTGTGTGGAAGCTGTAACTGGTTCATCTTCTGAAGTTTCATCTTTGATGGTCATCAGTTGTTTTCTTTTATAAATGGTAGAATGTGTTTGTCTTGCTTTTTCTTCCTATAATGAAGCCAATGGAATAGATAGGTACATGCCTTTTTGAAGGTAAGTAGATTTCTTCTGCATACTTATTCTTTTTGAACTGCATCCTTTTGTTTATAGAATATAACATTGTTAGGAAACTGATCTCTAGTCTTCCAGCATGGCTCTATAATTTAGAAGCAGTCCCAGTAGAAAGGTTTTTGAAATGTTATTTAGTGACTTGACATATATAAAATATTAGGTGACAGAATAAAAATACCAAATGGAAAAAATTATATCAGACTGGTCAATCAGATTGGAGCCTGATAAAAAAAACGTTTGGTTTAAAAATATTAACTAAAACCTATAAAATTCTTAGGAGAATGACATCGGTGAAATTTGAACCCGAAATAAACCTAGTTAGATTTTGTAAATTCAGTACAACTGTTCCACCTCTCAAAGCACTTTTTCTCCTTAAAAATAATCATCTCATAACAGATCTAACAAAAAAAATACATGTAAACAAAAAAATCACATTATTCATTTTGCAACTTTCTTTGAAACACACCTTGCTATTCTTAATCTTCGTATTGAGAATTGTGCTAATCAGGTTTCTTCTTGGGTTCAAGTTGGCATCAGTATTTTTGTACCTTCTCAGAAATACCATGTAGAACATTTATATATTTTGAAAAATATCAGCAATCACATTGTCGCATTTGTATTTATTTGTTCATCAAAATTTCCAAATATAACTGAATGATAGCACACTGTATATTGAAAAAAATATAAAATTGAATATTTCTTCTAAATTTTAGGATAGAATATTTATTGTTGTTTGAATAAGTAACCATTGTTATATCAATTTATTTGCCAGTAGAATGAATTGAAAATAATACAAATATGTACATGATACTTGTTCAATGAATGCAAGTATTAAAAGAAGAGAGAAAAATTTGAGTTGGCAGATTATGCATTATTATTTAACTGTATTTGTAGTGATACTAGCAAATTAGTATGCATAATTTGCATAAGCATAAGTGAACACTCATGTAAGTGGTCACTGAGAATAACAAAGTAGACGTACGAGCTTAGCGACTTACTAGTACTAAACTTGGACTTCACAACAATGGCATCGCCGATAGGATATCAATTGTCTCTGGAAGATCCAGATTTTGTGGATACATGGATTCGTTGTTTCGCTGCCACTGTGAGAACAAAAAAGTTGAAAGACTACAAGGAAAAGGGAGGCGAAAATGAAATCACGGATTTATTTTTGGCTACAGCTGGATGTGAGGCGATAATGAAAGTCTTCACCATGGCATATCCCTCAAATTTGGAAGACCTGACTTTCAAAAAAATAAGTCAGATTATAAGAAGAAATATGAGACCCAAGAAAAGGCTGGTAGTGGCAGAAAGAACGAAATTCATGTCGATGAAACAAGAAATTGACGAATCAATTATAAAATATCTACACCGTCTACAAAATGCGAGTAGATATTGTGAATTTGAAAAACTTGGACAAAACGAACAGACTATTGAAGAGGACTTGTTTCAATTAAGATTAATTGAACGTATGTGCAATGCATCACACCGATATAAAATAATGGAACAATTACAAATAGGAAATATGTCCTTAAATACATGTATTGACTTTATTCAGCAACAAGAACTAATACAGAAATACAACCATCATAAAAGTCAGACCGGCGAACAATTATTCGCTGATACATACATGTTAAAGAAGATAAAAAAGTGTTTGTATTGTGGACGTGAACACGAAATAAAAAAGGAAAAGTGTCCAGCATTTGGAAAAATTTGTAATAATTGCTTAAAAAAGAACCACTTTCAAGCAGTGTGTAAATTAAAAAAGAAAAACGTGGAAAGAATTGAAGAAAACGACACCAATAGGGAAGATTTTACATTAAAAAATAAGAGTATAAAAAAATTGAACATAAGAAAAAAGATATAGTAAAGGTCAAAATTAATAACTGCAATTTAGATATGCAAATGGATACTGGGAGTGAAGTAACACTCATACCAAAAAAATTTTGGGAACGCATTGGTAAGCCACCTTTACGAAAAAAGCAGTTTACAACTCCGCCAATTTGATGGGTCGGTTATAAAAACATTAGGATACTTTGAAGGTTCCTTAGGTTAAAAAAGACAAATTTGAAGTAATACCTATTGTTGTTACAAGTTGCGAAAAGAACCACGGACTTATTGGAAACGACATTTTAACATAAATTTACCAAGTTAATTAATGAAATAAAAATGGAAAAAACTAGAAAGTTAAAAAACTATGAAGCAAGTTTAAAAATAAAAGAAATTGTTTTCCTCTTATTATGAGGCACGCAAATTACCAGTATATTTATTGCCATTTGTAGTGACAAAACTACGTAAATTAGTAGAACAAGACCTTCTTGAACATGTTCCGCCTGGAGGTAGCAAGTGGGCATCCCCGATTGTAGTGTTGAGGAAAACAGATGGCGATTTATGTATTTGTGGAGATTACAAAATAGGAGTAAATCACAAGATATGCTTGGATTCATATCCCATACCCAATGTTGAACTTGCATTACATGCACTGGCAGAGATGACTGTTTTTTCAAAAATAGATTTAAAAATGGCATACCACCAAATACCAATAGACAAAAACTTCAAAGAAGTAACCACGATAAATACTCCAATAGGTTTACTAAGATGGAAAAGGATGCCATATGGAATAAAAATCGCAAACGCCATATTTCAAAGGGCTATTGAACAGGTTTTAGGAAATGTACAAAATATGATTTGTTACCAAGACGACATATGCATAGGAGCTACTAATGAAAAGGAATTAAAAGCGAAAACTGACTTAGTCTTGAATAGATTAAGAAATTCTGGAATGATGATAAATGAGAAAAAATGCGTAAGCAATTCTAACAAAATATCTTTTTAAGGTTATTCCATTTCAAAAGAAGGTATATCACCAGACCAAGCATTGATTAAAAAAAATACTAAAAGTAGCTACACCTACAAATAAAAAAGAATTGAAGTCTTTTTTGGGATTGGTAAATTTTTACAGGCGATACTTACCAAAATACACAGACTTGATGGAACCGTTTGCAAATTTAAGAAAAAAGAATGTGGAATTTATGTGGTCAGACGAACAGCAAAAAGCTTTTGAAAGATTAAAAGAAATTATGTCAAAGAAACCTGTAGTGAAAATTTTTGATCCAAAAAAGGACATAACACTCACTACACATGCAAGTGAACATTCAATATCGGGAATATTATCACAAGAAGGACATCCGATAATGTATTTATCGAGAAGATTAATGAACACTGAATTCAATTACTCGAACATAGAGAAAGAAGCATTGGCTATTGTGTGGACAATTACCAGAGCCCGACAATTTTTAATTGGGAAAAAATTTCTGTTAAGAAGTGATTATAGACCATTAGAGTTTATATTTTAACTCAAGGAAAGAATTATCCAAAGTCACAACATCAAGGATTCTACGATGGGCGATAAGATTGATGGTATTTGACTTTGATATAGAGTATGTCAAAGGAAATTCAATTCCACATGTAGACGCACTATCAAGATTGAGGTTCTACAAGGAGTCAAAAGATAAAACAGAGGAAGAATTTGAAGATTCATTCTTACATTTGATAGACTGATGTTTTGTTTTTAGATAGAATGGCTGTGGAAACGAGACATGATCCAGTGTTAAGTAGGATAGTATCGAGAATAAGAAAAAAACTCATGGGGAAATTGTTCTAGGGCGGAAAGACCCTATAAAAAAAATAAAACACAAATTAACAATAGAACATGGAGTGATTTGTAATGGGGACCTGGTAGTTCCCCCAGAAACACAAAGAAAACCGATAATAGAAAGTGTACATGATGATATACACTGTGGAGTAGCGGCCACACAAAAAAGGATAAAATTAGAAGCTTGGTGGCCAGGATATTCAAGAGATGTCGAGGAATATGTAAAAAGGTGCAAAAAATGTAATGAATTAAGAAACTTTACACAAACCAAATTACATTCGTGGCCCAAAGAAGTGGAGCCATGGAGTCGTGTGCATATGGATCATGCATACATTAATGGAGTGGGACTCTTATTAATATTAGTAGACTCCTTTTCAGGTTGGCCTGAAATAATCCAGGTTACAAACAAGAAAAGTTCTACTATAAAGCAGATTCTAAGAGTCATATTTTCCAGAAATGGAGTACCAAAAACCTTAGTATCTGATAATGCACCAGAATTTTGTGATGAAGAACTTAATGTATGGTTAGAGAAAATAGGGTGTAAACCATATAAGACACCTCCATATCATCCTCAATCGAACGGACTAGCAGAAAGAATGGTCCAGACCATAAAAAAAGACTAAAAGCATGTTCCCAGCAAAAAAGTAGAAGTTTTTCTACCGAGGCTGCTTTTAAGTTATCGTACGATACCACATGCGGGAAGACTAGAAAGCCCATCAGCTTTAATGGGAACACAGATTAGAGCACCGCTAACAATGTCATATTCTACAAATGAAAAAATGTGGTACAAAAAGAACAAAGATGCAGATCTGGAAAGGACAGAATTTATAATGCAAAAAGGCCACAATACTGCTATAATAAATAGAGAAAACGGCAATAATGTATTAGCTCATGCAGACCAAATAAGGACCCATGGTGAAGAGGAAGAACAAAACAACAAAGAAATGTCTTCAATTCCGTCTGATAACGAGTTGATAGAACAACCAGTACAGAAAGAAACATCAGATGAAGCAATGCAGGATCAAGAGGGCCAGAATGAGTCTGAAAGTTCGGACGAAGACCAGATTATGCAAGAAAACACATATGACTACAGCCTAGCGCGAGACAGATCCAGGTCTCCCAGGGAAAGAAATACAGGAGAGAGAGAGAAGTAGAGCAAAGTGATGAAAATAGCAGAAGGAGGAGTACAAGATCTACGAGAGGAATAAAACCTTTAAGGTTCAGGGAGATGTAGTGATACTAGCAAATTAGTATGCATAATTTGCATAAGCATAAGTGAACACTCATATAAGTGGTCACTGAGAATAACGAGGTAGTAGTACGACTTTAGCGACTTACTAGTACTAAACTTGGACTTCACAACAGTATTGAAATCATATGATTTGATTAGCCTGTTTGCTATATGTCATTCAATAATTACATATATATAAATTTAAAAGATTACTTGAAAAGAAGCAAGCAGGCAAAATGGCAAACAAAATTCAATATTAATTTCATATTTAATGAACAGCTTGTAAGTTGAAAACTTTTTTATGATTTTAACATTGTAAAACCAGAAAGGAAAAATTTCATATGAGAACAAGTTGAAGTTTTCTATCTTTGATAAAAGAAAGCAGATCTCATTTGTAATGACTTTTTGACAAAGAAGTTCTGATTAAAACATTGTATGAAATTGCTTCAAGAGATCTATCCTCTTTTTATATTCAAATTACCCTTTTTATTTCACTATTCTTGTCTTCTATCACATCTCACTGATGAATGAAGTAATCATTGTATACTTCTTCACATTTAAATAATTGAGTTTTTATATATAAAAAAAAACTTACGTTTATTAGCTGCCCTTGGGCTTCTCAGGTATAAACTCATACAACCTAAAAATACAAAATAGAAAGAGATTGAAGAAAAATGAAACGGTTTTAATTAGTTATATTCTATGTTAACAAAG
The DNA here is from genome assembly GCA_903632075.3 of Acanthosepion pharaonis. Lineage (NCBI taxonomy): Eukaryota > Metazoa > Mollusca > Cephalopoda > Sepiida > Sepiidae > Acanthosepion > Acanthosepion pharaonis. The sequence goes on along the minus strand of CAHIKZ030000195.1, from coordinate 583,452 downwards.
CAAATGCATTTTATTCATAATTACTAATATACATAAGATTATTACTGTAGTTATAATGGATCAATCTCTTATAAAATAGTATAAATGATGACCTCTTTTGTTGCTTCAATACGTATGATAATTAATATTGAATGGCATAGATAGGTATTATGCATTAGATATGCATTTATGATATCCAGTAAACAAGTCAATAATAATGGCTGAAGAATAATCAGTGACCAGAAAGATGCAATTTTCATGAAAGCTAATATAGTCATTTTGTAATGTAATAGATTCAACTTTAAATAATTTAGTATTACTTACCTGACAAGCTTATGAGCATCAAGCATAAAAAAATCGTAACTTGCTGCATGGTTGAAAATCAGATGAAGTTATGAAAGTGAAATTCTTGCTTGACTATTTAAAGTGATTTCAGCACAACAAATTTTCTTTTTCTCTTTTCACCATTAATTTAAAGTGTCATTCTTTATATTTGTTTTGGAAACGTTTTATGAATTTAGAAAAATGATTGTAGTGCATTGAATATTAATTCCGTGCAAAAAAACCTGATGATAAATAGTTTGTAAACTAAACCTACTTGAACACATGATTCTTTTATTCATCAATAATCAGTTACTTGAATATCTTATTAAAATTCTATATATCAATCTTATATAAACTTATCAAGATACGATATAAATACTAAAACTCATGATGCTAGAGATTTATGCTACCATTTTGAAAAAGGAAATATTATCCATGGTGTCACTATAGATTAGTATCATAATGGAGAGTTAGCACTTTAGAATCTGAATCCATGATAATCAATACAGCCTTGTGTTCTTGCTGGATTGCCATTAACCCTTTGAGCCCAGCATTCTTGAATAACTTTAACTCTTCTGCCTCCTAAGCTCCTGAGTCAAAATTCACAAATAATTGGTATGTAATGTTTCACGGTAGATATAAAAATAGTTACAACTGTTTACCCACCATTCAATCAGTGGCTGAGCATTACGTCATTTTTCTCTACCACCGGTAAAGCAGTGGTCAGGGCTCAAAGGTTTAAATGCTTACTTCTTGGAATACTTTTATTTGACTTAATGCCTTTCCAGAAGTGACTATAAAAATAAATTAATTTAATGATATAAATAGTGTTCATAATACCTCACCTCAGAAATATAAACAGATACTGATAAAAATCATCTATTAAATTTTTATTTCAAATTTCTTTTTCATTAATTTTGGGCCCCGTTGTGGCCTCTAACGTATTTTTTCAGGACTCTTTATGGCCATCTGCCATTTTTTAAAATTATTTTTAAACTGATGTTACATTGTCAGTCATCGATTTATATACACTGTGTATCTGTATGGCTGGTGAGGTGTGTACTATGCAGGAACCCCTGACGAGGTTGAAGCCCAAAACTAAAAGGCTCGTTTCAGCAGTGTTTTTTGCTTTTTGTACCTTTTACTTTTTCTACCTAAGTTATATTGTCAATCATCAACTATAATAATTGACAGAACTGGTGCTTATTCCCCCGAACCTGTCAACTTGTGGAGGTGGGGCAGAAGCACTAATTTCAGTAGCGCTTATTTTTTTAAATTGTAATTTTCTTTCTGACGAGTTCTTTTAAATCAATTAAAAGGATAATATATGTCGGTAAATCATTTTTTATTCCAAGATAATCCACTAAGGAGGATCTCAGATATTTTTTTAGTCCATGGCTAGTAATTACAATAAAATTTCTAGTCAACTATTTTTTACATTTCTAGAAAGAAAAAACTGAGAAAATTGATCGCTTAAAAAAATAAAAATGTTTAAAGATTTCAATACATGAAAAATTTTCCAGAAGTCTTAAATACTGTTTTTAAAACAAATTATTAAGACAATCCCATTTGTTCTTGTTATGATGTTGATTTGGGGTTAGTAGAGACAAACGCAATATAACACGTAACAATAAAAAGGGTTTTAATAGGTTGGTAAAAAGGTACAGAAATCGCCTGAGTAGTCAATAACTAGCTCAGCTAAGAACTTCTGTCTTTTGACATGCCACTATTTAAAGTCTTTGTTCGCAGACAAGTTCATCTTCAAGAGGGGTGGTAGGTTTCCGACACAACAGTTCTCTTTTGTGGAAAATTAAAAATAATCTGGAAATCACATGATGTCAAATTTTGTGAGTGGGCATGGAGAAGTGTAATTAAAACCCTACTTAAAAAAAGGTTATATTTCAAATGTGCCAAACACACACACATGTCTCTCCCTTCTCTTTGTCTTTAATATAAACTTACCAGAGGAAATAAAACAAACGCAGAGATGGATTTATAAGAGGACCAACTAGGAGGATTTGGCGAGATATTTTTGTAATAAATTTTTAATCATTAATTGGATGTCTGAATAATAGTTTGACACTATTGATATTTTTTGGACATCTAAAGTATTTATTTTATGAAAAAGAATGTTTTGTTCAAATTTATAAATAAATAAACCTCATGGATTTTTTTTGTTGAAAATGAAAACATATATGAAAGCATAAATACCCATGAAAACAAATACATTTAATCTTTTTGAATCTTATGAAAACATGTAAATACATTTAATCTTTTTTTTTAAATAAAAAAAAAAGTATTGAAAAAAATTTAAACATGTTTATACTTTTTCATTAGTTTCACTTGTCAGTTAAAAATTATGTACCTCGGAATGATGGAGTTATGGACAGTGGCTCGGATTGAGGAATTGGAGAGCTGAGTTCAAATTCTAGTCAAATCCACTACATTCTTTTATGTGCTCATACCTATAGTAGGGGTGTGAATCTTCTCCTCCCAGCTATGGGTAATTAGCAGGACAGACCGGGTTCTGTAGCTTTGGATAGCAACTGGACTACCACAGAATGAAATGGCAATCTACTGCAGGAAAAAATCTGCCTTGTTAGTCGTGTATCAAAAGATGCATGATTGTCTAAGTGTGTCATGCATGGCACATAACAGACAGACCTCCACAAGATCACTAAAATATAAGCATACCGTGATGAAAACGTGTTCCAACAAATGTAATGAAAATATAGTTTTATCATAAATTGTTAGGAACAATCAAAGTATTTTTGATTATTTAATTAAATTTTTTACTCCTTTTTAGAACATTCGAAATTGATAAAGTAAAACTATATTTACTAATCATATATGTTCAAAGATTATTACAATTTGCAGACCCCCAACTATTTTTAAAAGAATTTCATTTTTTTTATATAGATGCAGAATTTCTGAAGTATGGATGTACAAACCGATAAATCTATTCTTAAAAGTTCACTTGTTTTAAGGACTGTCTCCCCTTATGGAAAAGAAAATAAGACCCATGTTTAGGAAATGTTTGCATACAACATTTTATGCTATAAGTAAGTAATGTTTGTTTTAACCCAGAATAACTTTACATTTTTTTTAATTTCCGTAAACATTGGAATGACATTTCAGAAACATATACTTTATTTTTGCAAGATTTTTAAAATGGAAAATTAAGTTTTGTTTACAAATGTCTAAAAAATGGCTGACGTTATCAATATTACTGAAAAAAAAAATGCAAGTGTATTCAAAGTGTATATTATGTATATAATTTCTGTCTGAAATACACCAAAGTATTTTGCTTACCAGGTATAGTAAATTTAACCTTTTAGTTTTCATTTAAAGCTAATTTGAAAGCTTCAGGAAAACTTTTTCATTGTAAAAAAATTCATTTTAAACCTGACATATACCTAGTTCGTGGAGGTACCTAAAAAAAAATAGCAAAGAAGAGCTGATAATTTTGCTTCAAGGAAATGAAATGTGTTGTCAAAAAACCAAAAACATTCATTGAAATTCAGTTATCAAAATTTTTTATGATTTTATTATTTATGGCATGGATGGAGTATTTATAGAAAACTGTTGGAGGAGTTTTGGAATAGAGGCTAAGTTTTACTTTTCTGTCTACCATAAGAATGACTAAAAATTATAAGACAATTTTTGCTATTTAAAAAAAATAATTTTGTTCAATTGAATGCAAATTAGTGACTTTTTTTAATTCCAGTGGTTCATTAGTTTGATGGATGTTTCAGTTATTTCCCTTTAATTCAACTCTCCAAGATTTTGGTTCACCACTGCTGTGGACTGATATTGAATTCACAACTCTTTATATCTAGTCACTGGATCTCACCAATGTGTTTATCTACTGGGCCATGTATCTTTGAGGACATCTGTGTGAATAATCATAATACCACATCTCAGATATATATATATATATATATAAAATATGTGGTGCAGTTCAATTTATATTACATGAATCTTTCTTACAAAAACAGATTAGTGAAGTTAATGATATAAATGGTGAGAATACATCTTTGCAAACAAATTTATTAAAATTACATTAACCCACGAACCTGTTCATGGGTTAATGTAATTTTAATAAATTTTTAAAATAAAATAAATTTTTGAAATTACATTAACCCACAAGCCTGTTCCTGGGTTAATATAATTTTAATAAATTTGTTTGCAAACATGTATTCTCACCATTTATATCATTAACTTCACTAATCTGTTTTTTGTATGAATGATTCATGTAATATATATATATATATATATATATATGTGTGTGTGTGTGTGTATATATATATATATATGTGTGTGTGTGTGTGTTTGTGTATATTAAATAATGCAGCTTAATTAATATTATAAAATAGTTATTCAAAGAATAAATTAATCAAGTTAATATAATTAATGGCGAAATCACTTTGATAACAGATTAACTAAGTATTAACTCACTCTCTGAACAACACAATCCTTGTTTTTATTAATTGTAAAATGGTTTAGGTGTTTAGTCTATATTGCAAGTACTTTTGGTAAGCATATACCATCTCCAGGCATAAATGTTATTTTTTCCAATTTCAGTTAATTTCGGGTAAAATTCCGAGATGAAAATGAATATGATACTTGTTGAAAGATGTTTTTTAAAAAGTGTGCTGTTATTAACAGTTAAGAATCTTTTAGAGCATGCAGTAATGCGATGCTAGTTTTTAGAATTTTGTAGTAATGTTGTAATTCACAAATTCTATTATTGTAAGTGTTATTTTTTCCATTAAAGTGACATGGACCAATTGGTCCAATCATTAGAGCAATATTTTAGAAGATTTCACAAATTTTTTTTTACTGCAGATCGATTCTTTTAAATTTATTAAATAATGCAGATTAATTAATATTGTAAAATTAGTCATTCAAAGAATAAATCAATCAAATTAATATAATTATTGGCAAAATCACTTCACTAACAGATCAAATAATGTATTAACTCACTGACCACTCGCTGAACAACATGTTTATTTTTATTAATTGTAAAATGGATTAGATGTTCAGTCTATATTGCAAGTATTTTTGGTAAGCATATACCATCTTCAGGCATAGATGTCATTTTTTTCCAATTTCAGTTAATTTCGGTTAATTATATATATATATATATATATATATATATATCACAAAAATGACTGAAAAAATTATTCACTTATCGAACGTAACATAAAAAAAGATTATCAAGCTTCAAGCCGAATTTCCTACAGCACAAGACATTTCTGTTGCGAATATTACTTGTAAATAATTATTTATTGCGGAACCTGTTCATCAAATAAGAATTTTATTCTAGAATGCAAAGAACTTAACTGTTTTTTCTATTGTAAAATATTTGGAAAAAAATCTCTTGATGCTTCTCCCAGCTGAAAAACAAAAAGTATTTTTTTTTTATAAATTACCAACCCTGCAAATTTGTAGGACTAAATTTTACTCAAAAAAGAAAAAAATTAAATTCAAAATTGTTACTTTTCTAGAAAGATTAAATCCTGGTACTAAAACTTTGACAATCTATGGGAAAAATTGTGAAAATGGCCTACCTCGGAAATGCCCATGAATCTGTGCATCGTGCAAACTTTGATTGCTCAACGGTAAATTAACCAAAATGGTGGCGCCCATGTTTTATGCTGGGCAGTCTCAGACAGTTAACGTGAAATCTCATTGTCTCATCATTCGCATGCAAATTATGGTTTGTGCTCGGCTGTATAAAGCAGGTACATTTTTGTTTCTGAGCACTGAGTTTTTTGCTCGTGAGAAGGTTGGACATGTGACACTATTTTGTTGGTTACCCTCCTCACGTTTCCTATCTGCTATTATCAGTTGAGTCATTGCTTTACCACCACAAGATATTTCGGCAATGGACAAGTCCGATCTAAAATTGATCCCAGAATTTGACGGCTCGGGAAGAGAATGACACCCTCCGATGGAAACCAGGAAGTCAGATTCGGGGAGTCCCTGATGTGTTGACCCGTCAGCGTGTATTTTCATTGTGTGGGAAACTTGTTGGACATTTCCCTGTGTGTGGATGGCTCTGGGTGGCAGTTGCATTTGTCAAGCGCCTGACAACCACAGCAACCACTGGATGGGATGATAATATCAAAGATCCCTTTCTCTGTCGCATACTAGCAGAGATGCTAAGTAGAGTACTGGAATTGGATCCCGTTGGAGGAGACTGGTGCATGGGTGGTGACGAGATCACAGTCTGGGTGGATGCAAGTTCCGTGGCGACAGGAGTGGCACTGGAAGCGAACGGAAATGTCATCGAAGATGCATGTTGGTTGCGTCCGACTAATAATGGTCAGGCGATGACTAGGCATTATGCGATCGCTGGTGGAAGAATATGGATTGACCATAGATGTGACACTCGTACAGTCCTGTCAGAACCGTGCGGATTGCCTCACCAGAGTACCGCGCAGGTGGCTAGATCTGCTCAAGAGAGGAGAATCGGCGCTTGAGAGCTGTGCAGTGGTAGGGAGATGACTGGACGAGGACCAGGTGGCCAATGCCCATCGTCAAAGCGGACATCCGGACATGAAACGAACTCTGTACTTCGGCAGGTTAGTCGACCCGCAAGTGCCCAGAGAAAGCGTTAAATTCATTATGAAGGCCTGCACAACCTGTCAGTCGATCAATCTGGCAACTGTTCACTGGAAAAGAGGAGAACTGAGCGTGAAGAGCAACTGGAGCAGATTAGCAATGGATATAACTCACTAAAATGGTGAGAATTTTCTAACGCTTATTGATTGCGGTCCCTCTAGGTTTGCGGTATGGTGCCCGCATCGCCAACAAGATGCGAGCACCGTCATTTGACTGTTGGAGAATGTTTTCCTGGAGCAAGGCCCACTCATGGAAATACCGACCGAGTGGAAATGGCATCGTAGAGCGAAACCACAGAACCGTCAAGACCATCGCAGCCAGGAAGGGCTGTACAGTATCGGAGGCGGTTTACTGGTATAATGTTGCCTCAAAAGATAACGCTTCACCGTCCACAGTGCCGGCTAATGCACTGCACTAGTATCATGTCTGAGTGAAGGGCATTGAAGCCAACCCACTGCCTGAACTAAAAAGGACCCGAGGAAGGTTGAAAAAAGATGTTGTTTAGGTCAAAAACCCACGTAGCAAGTGTATGACAAAATGCAGCACTGGACGTGTTATGGAGGTGATTAGCCCACAATCTGTGAGAGTTGATGGGGTGCCTCGTCACATTAAAGACTTGCGACTGGTGATGCAACCGCTACTGTTACTGAGCGATGAAAGCGATTCTGAGTCTGAGAGTAGTGAGTGTTCGATCCGCCTGGAGTTAGACCTGCAGGGCAGTGACTCCGATATCAGCAACCTCTCAGCGGACACCGTGTTTACTGACACTCAAACCACAGATGAAAGCACGCATGAGGATGAAGCTTGTGTTGTCCCCCTTCAGAGGGGGACTCGACGGCAACGATCACCACCTCCTTGCCCTGTTTGTGATCATGAGATCAGGGAGGAGTGTGGGGAAAATTTTGAAAATGGCCTACCTCGGAAACGCCCGCAAATCTGTGCATCATGCAAACTCCGATTGCTCAACAGTAAAAAAATGGCGGCGCTCATGTTTTATGCTGGGCGATCTCGGACAGTTAATGCGAAATCTCGTTGTGTCATCATTCACATGCAAAATATGGTCGGTCCTCGGCTGTATAACGCAGGCATGTTTTTGTTTCTGAGCATTGAGTTTTTTACTTGTGAGAAGGTTGAACGTGTGACACTATTTTGTCGGTTACCCTTTTCACGTTTCCTATCTGCTATTATCAGTTGAGTCGTTGCTTTACCACCACACAATCATGAAATTTAAAGTTTAACAATTAGTAGTTTAATTTTTTGAGTAGTGCTATTAATTTTTTATTTTTTCAGGCACCTAAATGAGGTTTTGGACAAAGCCACAATGAGATAAAATCTTAAATGAAATTTTTAAGTTTTTGTTTTTTTTTAACTTTGTAGAAATATTTTCTGTGGCTGCTGTCCTCTAGCTTTCAGTGTTTAAATTTATGAAAATATTACAGAAAAAAATCAATTGAGAATTTTAAAATATTTATGAAATAAAATTAAATAAAAATGTACATTCTTTTCTAGAATACCTCCTTATCTGAAGTGAAGAGCATTTTTTTAAGCAATTTAAATACTGATATTTTTTTATTCAGTGTGCAGTTTAACAAATGTAAGAAACCTATTCATTATAAAAGTAAATAATTAATGAATATGTACTGAAATTTTCATTTAAATTGGATAGTTCCCTGATTTTTGGTAACTTCAAACAAGTGCTGGCGAATGATGAGACTGAAGAAAATACCTTTGGGCAATTAAGGTTTTATTCAACTCAAAAAGACACACAAGGTGTAAACAAAGATGACAATTTTAGAACTCTTCTATGAAGGAGAATAATCCCTTAACAAGGGAAGATAGCTATAATAATAATATTATTTTATCACAATCACTGCTGCATTTGTAAAGAAATTAGGTGTACATGCATTGTGTTATAAAGAGAAATTTGAGTTCTTAATGGTCTAAGCAGATATGTGGTTTTACAACTCGACTAGAGCAATGCAGCATTTGTGGGCTATTTATATGTTCTTTTATAGAATCGCTTATAGTTTGTTGGATGGACGGTTCACAATCACTGTCTTTAGGTGACTGATTTCCTAGCTGGGTTGATATTGGTAATTCCATACGAATATGAACCTGTCATAATTCAGCAAGGCTGCTGTTCTCAGTTTCTTTTAGGGCTAGATGTTTAAGTGAGACAGTGGCCTCACTACCATCTTATTTCCTGATGTGGGCATATTGTGGGTTTTGCTTCCAGGACTTCCACCTCATCGACCAGTGGTTTATGCTTGCTACTCCGGGGATATTGTTTCATCAATATTTTACCAGGGTTACTTAGCCATGAGGGTAAGGTGGTCCCATTAGTTGAGCGTCTGTTGAACTTGAATAGTCGTTAATGTGGTGTGCAGTTAGTTGCAGTGCACAACAATGAACAACTAGCATGTAAAGCTTCAGACAAGACTTCTTCCCAATGTGATTCTGAAAGGTTCTTGGTTTTCAGTGCTAGAAGTATTGACTGCTAGATGACACTATTGTATCTTTTTACTTGGCCATTACCTTCTAGATTATAAGTAGTAGTTCTACTAGTGACAACTTTGTAATTGTGTAGGAATTTTTTTGTTTCTTGTGAAAGAAATGAAAATCCCCTGTCACTATGAATGTAAGCAGGCATGCCAAATATGGAGAATAGATTGGACAGGCAGCTATTTACAGTTTTAGCTTCCATGTTTGGGCATGGGCAGGCAAAAATGAACCGGGAAAATTCATCTGATGATTAACAGATACTTGTGAGATGAGAAAGGTAGTAAACTGCTCAGACTGTCAAAAGGTTGAGTAGCTTTGATTAGGTGTAGATCAGATGGTTTGTGGAAATTTGGTTTAATTATGTTACATGTTTGGCAGTTGGCTATCATCGTGCAGATTTCTTCAACGGAGTATGGTAAGTTTAGACTTTGAACAAAGTGTATCATTCTGGTTACACGTGGATGACACAAAGATTCAGGCAATCTTAACAGTTTGTTGTCTGAGAGGATAGCACAACTGGTTTGTGTGAGGGTGTCTGCTGCCACATTCTCTTTACCTTCACAGTAATGGATGTCAAAACTAAAAGTAGCAAGACTGATTCTCCAGCGCGGAATTTTCTCATTTTTTATTTTCCCATGATTTTGTGCATCAAACATAAATTGCACAGACTTATGGTTAGTTTTTAAAATGAAGTGTCTACCAATTAGGAGGTGTGCCTCCATTTCTCAACAACATCAACTATTGCAAGAGCCTCCTTCTCTACTTGTGCTTAATTTAATACACTGCCTTGCAGTGATCTTGAATGAAAGGCAACTGGTTGATTGTCCTGACTGAGTACTGCTGACACAGAGTTGTGTGATGCATCAGTTTCTACGACAAATATAAGATTATCACTAATTGCAGTTAGACTGGCATCTATCAGATTAGTTTTTAGTGTCTGGAAGGCTAACAAGGCGTCCCCTGATAGTAGAAAGGTGTGGGTTGATTTTAATTTTTGATTTTCTCTGAAAATTTCCTGATCCACCTTGCATAATATGCAAACATTCCAATGATGTGTTCTAAGGACTTCGGGTTTGGGAGGGGGCAGGTAGTTCCATTAATGCTTGCAGACGCTCTGGGTTGGGCTTGATAATCCCTTCAGATATGTGATATCCCAAGTGATCAATTGTCTGGGCAGAGTATTTGCATTTCTCTTCATTGTATGTCCAGTTGTCCGGTTTGGCAGCCTTTTAGAAATGTTGAAGGTTGACATCATGTTTTTCCAAAGTGGTGCCACAGATTATTAGATTGTCAACATAGTCATATATATCCTGTAAACCTTTTTTCTTGATGAATTCTTCCATATTTCTTTGGAAACAAATATTCCCTTTTGTCACACCAAACAGCATCCTGGTAAATTGGTAGAGCTGATCCCCAGATTGGAAAGCTGTATAAGGCCTGTCATCAGAATGCAGTGGGATTGGTGATATGCACTTTTTAAATCTATTGTGCTGAAGTACTTGTACTGGGCTAGCTATTTGACAGTACTTTCAATGTTGGGCAATTTTGGTATGCATCTAGCAGTGTATATTTGTTGACTATCTGGGAATAGTCAGTGATCATTCCCTTTTTATGGTTTCCATCCACTTTCACAACTAATGGTTGTGCCCTCCATGGTGATAGGCTTGGTCCAATGATTCCTTTTAGTAAATGTTGCATCTCTGAATCAATGAAGTGTTGGTCTAGTCTTGAAAATTTTCATGGTTTGGTTGCAATAGGTTTGCAATTTGTAGATAAATTAGCGAATAGGGTCAGAGTGTTGACATTAACAGTTGTAAGGGCACAAAAGTTTAATGTTGGTTTGCTGCCACTATACTTGATGACACCACTTTTGTGCTGCTCTTGAAAATCAGTTCCAAGAATTATATCAGTACACAAGTCACTAATTACATTTAGATGAACATTTGTGTACTCACATTCAAGAAGGTTGAGGTCCACAATATCATGCGATTTCTGTGATCTCTGTTCCTGCAGACATGCAGATTGATCCCAAGCTTGGGTATTGTTTCACTTTAAGCCTTTTGGCGACTTTTTGGTTTATGAAGCTTCTGTCAGTGCTTCCACTGTCATTTAGGGCTTCAGTTTTTGTCCTTTTATGAGTATATTAATGAATACTTTAAATTCAGATTCGGTAGCAGCAGAATAAATACAAGAAAGTCTGGGGCTATTGACAATTGCAGTTAACTTAGTACTGGACTTGCTCGAGTGGCACATTTTTACAAAATGTCCGGTTTTGGAACATTTATGGCAGGTCACTTGCCTTTCAGGAAATTTGCTTTGTGGGTGACGTAGATTTCCACAAAACCAACATTGTGATTTTGTTTCAGTTAATATGGCTTCTGCAGGTGGTCTCTCTTCTTTAGCAGCTGCACTCATGGTTGGTGTGGATGAATTCTATTGGATAAATGCAACAGCATTTTTTGTGCAAGGCTGAGAAAACAAGCCTGGTTATAAGCATTCTGCAAGTCCAACGTTCTATTCTCTGTCGAATAAGATTAGAGTCCAGGCCGTTGATGAATGTATCACGAATGGCTTCCTCTCAGTAGGCTTCTGCAGTTACTGATTTGTAGTTGCAGTCTTTAGACAACTCGTGCAGTGCCTGTAGTAATTGGTCAATTGATTCATCAGGTTTCTGGCAATGACTTCTGAGGAGGTAACATGCAAAAATCTCATTCACTGGTTTAACATAGATATTTTCTAGTATTTGTATGGCTTCCTTGTATGTATTACAGCTTTCTATGTAGTCATACACTGTTCAGTCTATGTGACTTAATAAGACATTAAATTTATCCAACATTATACCAAGTGTCTGAATAGCGTGCAGATAGTTGCTGAAAGTCCGGTACGAAAATTTCCACTCTTTAGCAGTGAATTGGGGTCCTGACTGAATTTTTCCAGTTTCAACACTTTGTCCATTTTGAATAATTTTTGAATTGAATAAATTGTGGCAAATGGCAAGACTGAAGAAAATACCTTTGGGTGATTAAGATTTTATTCAACTCAAAAAGACACATGAGATATAAACAAAGATGGCAATTTTAGAACTCTTCTATGAAAGAGAATAATCCTTTAATAAGGGCAGATAACTATAATAATATTTTATCACATGATGCTTGATTGGTGATTTACTAAACATTGAGATTGATTCATTAAGAAATTGTAATTCATTTTCAGTATCTACAAAAATGCTAGAAGGCTGTGGTTGTTTTTCAGTTGATACTATTGAAGTACTTTCAGAAAACAGTTAAACTGTTAATTTTATTTGACAATGGATGAAATTTTTTTATTTCTTTACCAGGTGTCAATTTTACTTGTTTGATTTTTATCAGCAAATTCTTTTGATATTTCTTTTAATCTTTTTAAATTTTCTTATGCATTTTAAAAGGGTTGCAGCATGTCTTGTTCAATAAGAATCTTGTGGATACATCCATTTTGATTCAACAAGCATAAAAAGATTATTAATTTTTGTCTAAAAAAATAAATTATTTTACATCTAATAAGTATTTCATAATTTTCTGACAAGACAGTAAATATTTCTAAAACTGATATGCTCTTTCTCTGAAATCACATGTTCTGTGAGTCAAAAGAGTATTGAAAATTTTGTAAAAGTTTATAATACTTGTAAATAAATTTCTTTACAGTTGTGGCAGCAGTATCGCACCCGGCCGGAAGTTACTGCCGGCTACTCAAACATCTAAAAGCGTCACCGCGGAAAACATAACGAATGCCGTTAACTTCCGGTGACTCAGCATTTTTCAGTCAACGTCTCACACAAACTAAAAAAAACGAAACATTTACATATACTAACTTTCCTAACCAAAAAACAATTACCAGAAACTACTTTATATACACATGATGTCAGAATGGAACCCATGTGTACAGCCAAAAAGTAGAAGGTAATTTTCAGTCATCACGCCAAATATATCGCTGACAGGCTACGTTGCCGACCTCAGCCTATATAAACACAGCGGATTTTTTTCCACCAAATTAACTTCTTCTCGGCTGATTTTTGGCATCGGGGTTGAGCGACGAGCTCCCCCTCTCACCTTCGCTGACCACACGAAGCAGCTAGAGCCAGCAGCAGCAGCAGCCCAGCTTCATCATCAGCAGCAGCTAGAGCCAAAGCCAGCAGCAGCAGCAGGTAGAGCCAGCAGAGCAGCCCAGCTTCATCAGCAGCAGCAGCTAGAGCCAGAGCCAGAGCAGCCCAGCTTTATCAGCAGCAGCAGCGACGCAGACATCAGCAGCAGCCTACACTCGGCCAGCAGCAGAGCAGCCCAGCTTCATCAGCAGCAGCAGCGACGCAGACATCAGCAGCAGCCTACACTCGGTTACATGATATGCACTAGCCTATTCTCGGCTACATGATATGCACTAGCCTATCCTCGGTTACATGATATGCACTAGCCTATCCTCGGCTACATGATATGCAATAGTCTGCCCTCGATTACATAATATGCAATAGTCCTTTTCAGGACTAACCTAGCCGCGTTCTTTTATTAGGACTACCAAGCTGCGATCCTGCACGACAGTCTACCCAAGGACGAACTGACTACACCACGGCACTGTCCGCGTCGATCCTCTCTCTCCTCAAGCGCCGACGCGCCCTTTACTCAAGTAAAGACATCCAGGGATTGACTGGACCTCGAACACCGCTGTTCCATCGGCCTACCTCCAAGCTGTCGCCTTGAAACCTGACAACGCTCTTTCAAAACTACACGACCGAACTACCACAAACGATTATTTGTATATACTTGTGCCAGATTATTTAATAAAATTTGGCTTAAACTTTTACATCCTCGTCTTTGTTGTCCTTGCTTCGATCGACATTACCTTATATTATTTTTCCGTTTATGGGCTAACAGTCAACCTACTTAGCGCCGCAAAGCAGCAATCTCAGAAAAATTTAATAATTTACAAAAAAATCAGACGTTGAAAACAAATGAAACAGCATGAAAACTTAGCAGATCAGCTTTGAAAAATATGAATTGTAAAAAGTTTGAACATTTAACCCTTTCTTAATACAATTTTTCCAATTATTTATTCTGTAATTTTTCAACCTTTTTTATACAAGGAAATTAAACAAAATATTTTTCCTTATAAAAAAATTTATGTAAATTTAATAATCATGCAAAGAATAGTTAAATAAAATTGCTAATGAAAGCTTAAAAGAGGCTTAAGATATTTAACTATTTTTCATGGTTATATTCTATCAACAAAAGTTTACATGATTATTTATACCAGTAGTATGAATTAAGACCAAAATTGTAAAATGTCTCAAAAGATATCTGCCATTTTTTAATTTGGTTCAACTCAGTAAAAAACCCTTGTTTTGCAGTAAATAACTTTCATCCACTGAGGACTTATCATAATATAATAAGTATGTTGTATCATACACCAACGTAATTTAAAACAACAGGATATGAAATTAAAAATTACTTACCACAACTATTTTGGTTTTGCTATATTGGTGAAGAATCCCAACTACTATGAAAAGTCGCCAATATCGTAAGTGACTTGTTTTAGAGGACTGAGTTTTTTTGGGGTTTTTTTTTTTTTTTTCACATTGACTTAATAAATTTTTTTATTACTGGTTATACACCAGCACATATTTTGAATTACCAAAAAGTTAAAAAGGAAATAAAGTAATCATGCTTTGAATATTAGACAGAATCATGTAGATGTAGGAACAATAAGTTTGCTTGTAACTGTTAATCATATTGTGTCATTACTGCAGTAAAATAAAAACATAAGAAAGTTTTCTCATAGATAGATATGATATATTGGAACAAGGAGGGTTAATAAATCCAACTAGCTAATATACAGGTTTATAAATGACAAGCTATATACTGATTTCCTTATTGGGGCTGTGGATAAGGAGCAAAGATATCAAAAGGTGTTTTAGCAATGAGAAAAAGAAGCACATCAGATGGCTTAGTTTTCTGTAATTTTACTCTGCAGGAGATAAACCTACCTATAAAATTGACATAGAATAAAATACTTTCTTTTTTATCATCTGAAACATTTTCTCTGAGTAGGTGGCTATTTACATTGTGGTATTGTTTGCAAATGTTTCACCTAAAAGTATGAATGAATGTAAAGCTTAATCATGAGTCCATTGTCTGGCTGGTTGAAACAAGTAATACATGATGTTGTTCATTAGGATAAATTTCTACTCTATCT
Organism: Acanthosepion pharaonis; assembly: GCA_903632075.3. Classification (NCBI taxonomy): domain Eukaryota; kingdom Metazoa; phylum Mollusca; class Cephalopoda; order Sepiida; family Sepiidae; genus Acanthosepion; species Acanthosepion pharaonis. Next base: position 567,798 of record CAHIKZ030000195.1, on the reverse strand, counting down.
TTCCATAATGTACAAATTGAAATGTTCCCAAATCATTAATAATGTACCAGCCAGACAGTGTGTGCCGGTCATGTATGTACTTTCCTTCGTTTCTTCCGTCTGTCCGTCCATCACAGGACTAATAGGATAATAATTTGAGGTATCAAAAGGTTCACCAAAGTTCTTAAACAGAAACTACAGAAGAGGATTTCCAACAAGTGAGAAAGCAGTAAATATCAATGTATTTGTTGTAAAGTTTAGAGAGAACAGGAACCAGTTCATTTCCTTAGGACAATTACAGATGTACTGTCAAATCCATCAGCTTTTTGGAGATCTTGTTTGGAGATAAGACTTATTTATCATCATATTAATGAGTATGCATTTCATTCTAGGCAATATCAAAGATATTCCTGAAGAGCTGAGTTAGAGAATTTCCAAGCAAAGTATTCTGCTTTATCAGCAGCAGATGACAATATTTCAAGCTGACTGACGAGTGTCGGGATTAAGGATTTACTCTTATTTACTACCCTCTGACAGATCCACAAATAATCTCTAGAACCAAACTTACAAGAGGCTATACAATGTCTCATTCTTTTTTAGCAAACAGTGATTTTGTCTCTTTCATAAAACACTTACATAATCATGATTAATTCTCTGAAATGAAAATAGAAGTTACTGATCTGATTCAGGCTTTCTTATCAAATTGCAAAATGAAAGGAGTCTTGAATGGCCATATTTTTACATTTTTTGTTTTTTGCATGAATGTCGGTGTCCCTAGAGCTCCATCCTTAGACCTACCTTGTCTCTAATTTTCACTAACAACTTTACCAACATTATCAGTTCTCAACTCAGATGCTGATGACACAACTATTTGCTCGTGTCTTAATGGTAAGTTTGATTGGTCTGAAAAGCTCAGATTGGTAGCTCATCTCAAAAATAATCTATAATCTGTTATTAACTGGATTTTGTTGTACATTTTAGACAAGTCACTTGAGTAATCTTCTTGTACTTAGAGACCTGGAAGAAAAATTGAAAATCATAATTTTGTCTCCAAATGTGACATAACCTTTGAAAGTTCATAGGCTAAGGTTCAGTTTCTATTTTCAAGGCTTACATTTTAAGAATAAATTTTGCTCAAGATTATGTGTTGCAACAGTAGAAACTGCACTTTCCTTCATTACTTGATGGACACATTAAAAAAGATTTGACTGAATTCATGATTCATGGGAATAACTAAAAACAAGTAACATTTGGAAACATATTTTACAATACTGTGTTAATGAGTTCCAAATAAGAAATGATTCTAGAAATAATAAACCATGAAGAAGTTATTCAAGAAATAACTAACTTTAGAAGAAGGCTTGTTTTCAAGAAAATAGATAATATAAATATGATCTGTTTAATTGAAATTCCGAGGAATTAACTGATCCTGCCCTCCTTAATTTGGTTCAGCAGAATTCATAGGAAGAAGATGAAATGTAGATGTGGATGAAAATGAATCAAAATTGAAAGAAATTACTGTAACAGAATTTGATCCAATGTTTTGGGAATTTGAAAAGTTCAAGCATTTTATTATGGATACTAAACTTAACATTGCATGAAACATGAAAGTTCAATGAAATGTGGAGAAAGAATTTCAATGTTACAAGCAGCTTTGCACATAGAAAAAGAAAGAAGTTACAAATGTAATTCAAATGATCTTGGAAAAGTATTTTAAAAGTAATAAATTTAGTAAAATATATTATTCCTTCTTTTGTTTATATACTTTAAGCGTATTCTATCAATAAGCTTTTATTGTTTTCATTATTCCGTAAGAATAATGAAAAATCTATTCATTATTCATCATGAACCTATTTTCATTCCTCTTTATTGTGATACAACATAAAATCTGATAAAAGGCCAGTTATAAAAAATCCAACCACATATTTAAAAAAGTTCTGGAACTAATTACTGTATCTTTTATATATTAGTATGTTCCATTTGCATAGTTTTTATTAGCACATAGGTTTCCATGGAAACAATTAACATTTGAATGTAGTTTTGTTGTATGTTGAGTTTAATAATATTAAACTTCAGTAGATAACAAAATATTAATAAATAACAAAAAATTAATCAATCAATATAATGATTATTTGATGAATATTTATTTATTTCACTAAATAATTTCTATAGAGAAATGTCAGTGCCTTCATGATGAGTCGGGCTTGCCATGGTTCAGGATTATCAGATTATTGGCTCTTGTCAAATCAAGTTATCATCTCTTCATACTTTATAGCTGCTCTCCTCCCTATTAAAGTAGAAATTAGAATCATTCATTAAGAAATCTTTTATAACACAAATATTTCTTATTTTGACAAATGTGCAATTAAATAAGTCATGAGAAATCAGTACATGAAATTGTTAAAGAAACTTTTAAATTCTTGGTGACCATTACTATTAATTAAAAATGATATGTAAAATATGTAATCAGAAGCGCCAACAAATATAAGATAAAAAGAGATCAGTTGAAATATTATAGATAAAATTTAGTCAAACCAGCAATAGACTGATTTTTTCAATCAAGTTATTATTTATATATCTATTTAACTGAGGCCAATGCTGGAAAAGTGATATGAATGATCATAAAGAAGGATTTCCTCAATTTGGAAGATTAGTACAATATGCCTTCCTGCCTCCATTTGCAACAGTTTGGTCATAAATAATAACAAGTTTAAATGAGTAAATTTCATATAATAGAACTAATAGTTTTAATGTGAGTTTTATTACAATGCATTTTATATTTTGAATATTTTATGAATCATACTTACATTTCATAATTTGGTAAAAAGTAGTCAAGCCATTGAGATTCTCCTAATGAAATAAAAATATTAGATTAATATTGTAGATAAGCTCCTGATATCATGATTTATTTCATCTGTGAAAACATATATATATATATATATATATATATATATATATATATTATTTTTTAGGAAAAGATGTGTTTATTACAATTTTTTCATAGTAACTTCCCATATTTTGTCAAGTAAGTAATTCACATATAATTTGATATATTGACAGTTAATATATAAATGTGATACTTGGAAAGGTGTGTGCTATACATTTCTGTATAGAAGAATGTATGCCTGAGGTGAAAAGTCAAAATTCATTTTGTGTTGGCTATTTGCCTGAAATAAAACAAGTTTTTCTCTTTTCCCTTTTCTCTCTCTTTTGTTTTATATTTCTCTTTGTTCTTTTTACTTTCAGTTCAGTTCTTTTCACTAGCACAGTGATATCTTTTGGTATATTGTTCTTTCCTTCGATGTTGTGAGATTTGACCCCAGGAGCTGATCATTCACTCCCTTCTTCACATCAATATAGAATTTGTTGTCGGAGCAGAAAGATTTGGCACTGTACAAGTTGTATGGGTAGGGCTAGAGAGTGTTTTACTAATGTCTGCACTATGCTTTATACATGTTCAATGCAAGCAGACAGGGTATAATAAAGTAACTAGAACTAAGCTACATGCTCTTTGATTCTGGTTTGTATTACCCAAACATGATACAGAGATGCATTATCATAGTGGAATAAACTATAACCATGAGGAATCATGTTAAGCATACTGGGACACAAATGGTTTACAAGATTTCTATCTGTTAGAACTCTCAAGGCATATATCAATTTTACTTATGGTCTTGGCAAAGTCCAAGAGAATACATCAGCATGCACATAGCTTTCTCTGATCTCTTCGTGACCATCTACCCAAAAGAATGGGAAATATAACTGACCCGACTAGGTGGCATGGTGCCAATCTTCTATGGTCCACTGTTCATTTCTCTGACTCAGCTGACATACAGTAATTGATACTACAGTATTAATAATTGCATCCTTGTTGATCAACAAGTAGGAAATCATACTGAATAAAGTGTATTCTCTACTGTTCTTGCCAGAATTGGCCAATGCTCATGTTTTTTGCAACATTAATGGGCATCCATTTTTTTCTTGCTACTCATGTCTTTCCAGAATTCATATGTTCCTGGTATTACCTTCCTACTCTTGCTGGGTAAAACTGAGAACACTTATCAGCATGTCAATAAAATGGTCTATCTTTCTTATCCTGAATATTATTCAACAGCCAATAGTTTTTAAATCCTGTCCACTTGTCACAGTTGCCACAGCTACACTACTTCTTTACATATTATGTCACATATACATCAGCTAGCTGATTTTTTTTTATGAAAAATGGGGGATTGCAAATTTATCCAGTATACTGTTATCTGGAGTTTTTCTATATTTCATTTTACCCAAGATACCAAATTTCCTTCTAATTTTGCAGTACACACATAGGGAATACAGTTAATGTAAGTCAATTAGAGCAGAGATTTTATATTTATGAAATATTAATAATATCAAACTTTGCTTGTAAATTCCCTAAATATCTTGGTTTGCATGAAATTTATAAATTTAATGTCTCTCTTCTTTTCTTAATAATAATCTTACTTAACATTTCTAATACTCCCCCTTTATATCTTTTCTATTTATTTTTATATATAACATGAATTGTTTTATAACTTATAGCTGAAGGAGCAAATAACGGTCTGTTCTATTCTCTATCTCTCTCATCCTCACTTTCTCCTTTTCTCTCTTTTTAGATCTTATACTTGATGTAATAATTGACAAAAATGGTTATGGGATTGCCCTAATCAGTTAAGTTCTTTCTTTGAATTGTATGACTCTTAGCAATAAATTTCCTGATGGTCATATGGATTATATTTTGAAAAATATTGGTCCTAAAGGAACACAAGAACAGAGAGAAGAAAGGAAATGTGAGAATTAGAAAAACTAAGAACCAATTATTATAATTTATACAAGAAAAAAGTAAAATATTAAACTGTTAATTTGTCAGAAGTGATGGATCAGGTTTACTCAATGCAATGTTCAGAGAAAAAATGTCATAGCAGATACCATTAATGTCTAAATGAAAAACAGCTTGAAATTAATTTTTTCAATAATTTTAAAATGTATTTCAATAAATTTCTGAATGATACTCAATACTTATTTATGAAGATTTGTTATCTAAATTTAGATTAATCTTTGAATTTATTTATGTGAGATAAATTCAATTTTAAACAAAAGTAGATTAAAATATTATTTGAATCCTTCTATATTATATTTTTAAATTGAGATCAACCTGAATGAAGATTGAATAAAATGTAGGTAAACTTATTCATAAATGATTAAGAATCTTTTGAATTTTCAATCAAATTTTATATTTTTGAAATTCCTTATTCTTTAAAATCAAATTTACATTTTTTAAAAATATTTTCTGAAATATAATTTGTAGATAACTTACCTTCATAATTGTATCTTCTTAGACACTTTATCTTACAACTTGAATTTACTTTACACCTTCGTTTCCCGAAAGGGCGAAGTTTAATTTTACAGGTTTTAATTGTTTTCTATTTCACTGTTGGCAGAAAAATAATTGAAAAAGTAGCAGCAATTTTAAACTCTTCTTTTCTTGCTTTAATAATATTCTTATTTAGCAATTTATGTTATTCCTCATTTTTCTCCCAGTGGGATTTTAGTCCACATGTATGTCTCAGTACCTGAGGTCTCAGATCAATATGATACTTTTGAATAAAGGAGAAGTTCTGCTTCCTTGATTTCTGGGTAGATGAGATATATAAACTCAGGGTATCACACCTCTATCTTCTTCCCTCTATTATTTGTTCCTTCATTAAGGGTGCTGGAGTTAAACTTTTCTGGGTATTGGTGTTATCCTCCTGATAGTCAGGAATTTAAACCTTTAAGGCATTACAAAGGATCTCAGTAGCTTTTATTTTTCTGGTGACTTCAATATTTACCACAAAGAGTGATTAGTCCACTCAAATATTAACCGATGTAGAAGGCAGATCCTGCCAAGGCACTTCTGTCAAGTATGAACTGAGAGAGATCATTAAAGAACTCACCTCCTGCCTAAAAAATTCTTTGCTGATGTTTTACTCCTACCTTGGCCACTTTAGATCTTTTGCTGTTCAGTGTCAAACGAGAAGCCAAATCAAAAGCATTCCTTAATGTACCATTCCATAGAACGATTTCTCAGTATATGAAAGCTGACTAGTACAGCTTCAGATCTTACATGGTGAAAACTCCTCTCTCAGCCTTCTTAAAGCATTAGTCCTCCAAAACTGCTACCCTCATCTTGGAATGGATCCTCACTAGATTGGATAATTTTATACCCCAGAAAAAATTTCCAGCAAAAACTGAACAGGCAGCCCTGGTTCACTCCTGAATGTACTGCTGTCATAGCTTACCATATCCACTACTATGTCACAGGGAATATTTTAGTAAGACACTTGCTACATTCAGAACTGCCCACTGTCATTGCAAAAAAAGTCCTAGAAAATACAAAGTCCAAAGCCAACAACTTGGATGTTGGGAGTCCTGAAAGATTGCCAACCAAATTTTGAATATTGGCAAAGCATCAATGTCTACTATTGAAAATGATCCTAAAGGTTAATCTGAGTTAAGACTGTTGAGTTGTTTCCTCTTGTCGATAGATAAAAGGAAGTCTGTTTGGAGTGATCTCCTCTTTGTTTGTTGTTGTTGTAGTTTCCTTTGAGAAGATGGTGGTTTAGCTGAGACTGGGTGTCTGTGGAAGGAGTAAATCATCATTGGTAGCAGAGCATAGTTCCTTTTGTGTGATAAGAAGCTGTCGCTGAAACACATTTAAAAGAATGGCTTCCTTCACAAAACACCCACCTGTTTTGGTAAATGAAGAGGCATATGCTGAATAGAAGCAAGATATAGGAATATGGTCTATATTCACAGACTTACCTAAGGAAAAACAAGGCCCTTCTGTGTTTTTGTCATTACCACAAAATATAAGAGAATGTGTTCGACACTTGGCAATAACGGATATCGGTGGAGCAAATGGATTAAATATAATTATTGACACATTGGACAAAATTTACTTGCTGGACGAAAATACGATGGCATACATGTCATTTAAGGAATTTTATTCCTACAAAAGAGCAGCCAGAGTTAATGTAAATGAATTTTTGGTACGATATGAATTTCTGTATCAAAAATTACAGAAATTTGGAATTACTCTACCAGAAGGAGTCCAGGCCTTTTTTGTTCTGAATGCAGCAAGTGTATCAGAACAAAATAAAATATTAGCAAGAACCACATATTCCAGCTTAACATATGCAATAATGAAAGATAAACTGAAGAAAGTATTTTCTGATATTTTATCAACAGAATGTAAAACTATCCCTGCTATTAAAGAAGTTGAAACAGTAAATTTCAATAGATACAGAAGTATTAAGGAACAAAGGCATGACAGGATATATAAAGTAAATCCTAAGGACAGACAAAGTAAGATAATGCATTTTTTTAAATGTAATTCAATTAAGCATTTTGCCCGAGATTGTACGAGTTTCAATTCTAGAAATAATATCAACACTGTGGTGGATACAGACCAGGTGAACTTTACTTTGTTTAATGTTGTTTCATGTTATTGAACATTGATAAATGACTCTTATTCCAAAGTAAAAATGTCCAATCTTGTGAAAGAGACATTGGGTATGGCAGTGTTGGACTCTGCTTGCTCACGAACTGTTGCTGGAGAAATTTGGTTTAATGTATTCTTTGATACATTAAATGACCGAGATAAGCGGTTGGTGGAAACTGTTAGATCTAACAGAATATTTTGTTTTGGAGATGGAGTGGAGGTAAGAGCTATTAAAACAGTTAAGTTTCCTGTAACAATAGGGGGTATAAGAGGTATCAGCGGTTATATTGAGGCTGACATCATCAAAAATGATATACCCCTGTTATTAAGTCATAAATCAATGAAAACTGCAGGAATACTACTAAATTTTAAAAACGACAGCTGACGCATTTTTGGCAGACATTAAATTGTAAACAACAACTTCCGGACATTATAGTCTGCCACTAACTAATATGCTTTTGGAGGTTAAAAATGCAACAAGCATAGTCTTACATTGTGAGACTTTAAAAGGATGTTCTCAAGTGGAAAAAAGGAGGAAGGCTGAGAAATTACATAGACAGTTTGCTTATGCATCTAAAGAAAAGTTAATAGCTTTGGTTAAAGGTAGTAAGGCATTTCATGACAAGGAATTTCTGAATCAGATAAAAGATGTTTGTGATTCTTGTTCAGTTTGCCAAAGGTTTAGAAAACCCCCTCCTCAACCAGTTGTAGGATTGGCTCTTGGTAATAGGTTTAATGACACTGTATGTTTGGATTTAAAGGAATATCAACATAACCAATGCTGGATTCTACACCTAATTGATACATCCACTAGATACTCTGCTGCCAGATTAATTAAGACCAAGAAAAGTGAAGAAATTATTCGCAACATATTTTTAATGTGGATATCTTATTTTGGAGCTCCCAAACAGTTTTTAAGTGATAAATGAGGGCTACCGACAGATGAACGAAAAACTGAAAAAAATTAAAAACTTTCTACATAGTAAATTTTTAATTGCAAATGTTCAAGGGGGCCTTATTTCCATGTCTGTATTATGTCATTAACAACAGCAATAGCAATAAAATGCTGAAGTCTTTTTCTTTCAAAGAGGAACTTTATCAATGTCATTGTAATTGTGACACTCATATTTATCACCCAAAACATTCAACAGAGTAAGGGAGTCATATTTCTCAGCAAGTTCATTGAAATCTCAAAGCTATTTCTTGGATCATTCTATCCAGTGAAGAAAACATTTCTCTCCTCAATCCAGTATCATGTGGTAAATTAGCATCTTCTGATCCTTCACCAAACATTTGTTTCTTCTTTTCTCCATTACTCACTAATCTGCCTCTGTTTTCAACTAGAAATATTTCTTATGCCCTGAGTTTTATATCACATTGTTGTATGTTCAATCTTTTTGATTGGAGGTAAGTCAGCATTTTATTAATTTCCAGAAGGTCAGGTCCACACACAAGAATACACAAAAAGCAAAATGATTACAATGCACCAAGTAAAAAACCATCATCTGCCCTGGTAACTGTATTTTCTTCTTCACCAGTTATCTTTTCTAGGGCACTTTAGTCTTTTGAGAAATGTTTCTTTACCACACTTACAGCTTTTCCCCTCACACTCCACCAATTTTCTATTATGCACTTGTCACTTTGATTAGTGATTGAAGTTAGAACATCCCAGCAATAGGCTGAGGAAGAAAAATTGCAAACAAATATTCAAACAACTTTACAGGAGAGCTGCAATGTTGATATTTTAGTTACTTTCATCTTGGATAAAAGGAAAGATTATCTGGCCTTTGAGGAAGTAGAACCTTGAGAGAAAAAAATCAGCACCTTATGTTGAATGAACTCTGACTACAGACTTGGACATAAATGATTCAATCTTTTATACTTTGAATCAGATTTTATATTCTTAAAATTCATTCTTATTCTATTTGTTTTAATGAATATTTTAAAGCAAAAGTTTTTTTTAGATATATGATGTAATGTAATAACCTGTCACCCCCATAAATGACTACACTATAGGTAGTAACTGCCTATAAGTATCTGTAAGTCAACAGATGAAATCTTTTCAGCTGTTCTGGTCAAACTCTCTGCCTCTGAGCAGAGAGGATCCCCAGATGAGGCTATGCCAAAGGGCAGAGTCTTGTCTTGAGAAACAGCTACCTAACCCCATTTTATACAGGGTCTATAGGAATTATTGGCTGACCCTATGGGCTTGGTTGCCCCACATTAAACCCGGCCTCATGCCATATCTGATCGCATGGGGAAGTTAGTAAATATACTAGCTGGGATCTGTCTCAGCTGTGCTGTCAAACTCTCTGCCTTTGGGAAGAGTCTCATCCAGGGAGGTAGACAGACCCGAACACATTTATGCGGATTCTACAGGGAATTTTTGGATGACCCACATTAAACTCGGCTTTGTGCTACATCTACCCTCGTGGTGGGGTTAGTAAATATTGACTAGCTGGGATCTATTGAGTATGACTCAGACTTAAGTGAGAACTACCGACCTTCCAATAGTAGTACTCACTACTGGATTGACTTGCGACAATCTTGTGCATAACTGTTACCTTTATTCTTATTGTACTGGTTTTTTACAATAAACCTTTACTTATTTTATCCATCTTGTTTTTAAAGTATATATTCCTATTAGCACGGAATATAACAATATACAAGAAATAACTTACCATTTAACATTTTTTTGTTGTTGCCTTTGCGTCTGGGTCTGTTCTCTGGACACACGACCAGACACTGCTTATTTATTTTGCATCCAGGTCTTACAAAAATTTTTCTTTCACTAGAGTTTTTACATGCAACTCCATTTCTTGCTATCAATTAAAAAAGAAAGAGCAACATTTTTAAAAAGAAGATGAAGAATAAATATATGAAATCAAAAAAAAACCTCTTCAAAACATGGATAATTAATTAAATGATCAAATTTTAACTAAGTTTATAGCAGGCAATCATTTATTGTTTTAAAGATATATTTTGGCTATTTGGTCAAAACAAAATTAGTAACTTTTCTAGTAGGGACTTATTACTTTATTGAAGGAGTAGATGTTTTGCATTAGTTTGGAAGAATTTTTCCCTGTGACAAGAATCTAGAAACTGTATTTATAAAGCAATTGCAGTTTTCCTAAATGAAGCAAAATATTCATTAAATGATTGCATGAAACATTCCTAAAATATATATCGATATTCCATGGAATTCATAAATTACTTTTATTTTATGACCATAATTATTTAAAATTTAAACCTTGTAAATTTAAAAACAATTAGGAACTTAAGTCTATTTCTACCTTGATATGAAGCCAATTCCATCTTGGAACAAAATAATGCACACTTATTGTTAAAGAAACACATAGAGTCCTTATTGACATATATTTTTCCATCATGGTCACATATTGCCACAGGTTCTGAAAAGAAAAACAATTGAAATTGATATGTAATAATTTCATTACATATTCATATCACTTGATCAAAATTGATAACCAATTATATCATTTTAGGCATACATAATTTGATAATACACTTATATTGAAAAAATATAAAATTGAATATTTCTTCTAAATTTTGGGATAGTAATATTTATTGCTGCTTGAATAAGTAACCATTGTTATTTCAATTTCTTTAGAATGAATTGAAAATAACACAAATATGTACAATGAATGCAAGTATTAAAAAAAGAGAAAAAAATTGAGTTGGCGGATTATGCATTATTATTTAACTGTATTGAAATTATATGATTTAATTGGCCTCGCTGCTATATGTCCTGTCATTCAATAATTACTTATATATAAATTTAAAAGATTACTTGAAAAGAAGGAAGCAAGCAAAATGACAACCAAAATTCGACATTAATTTCATATCTAATGAACAGTTTATGTTTGGCTTGTAAGTTGAAAACTTTTTTTATGATTTTAACATTGTAAAACCAGAAAGGAAAAATGTCATACGAGAACAAGTTGAAGTTTTCTATCTTTGATAAAAGAAAGCAGATCTCATTTGTAATGACTTTTTGACAAAGAAATTCTGATTAAAACATTGTATGAAATTGCTTCAAGAGATCTATCCTCTTTTTATATTCAAATGAATGAAGTAATTATTGTATACTTCTTCAAATTTAAATAATTATTGAGTTTTTATATAAAAAAAAAACTTACGTTTATTAGCTGCCCTTGGGCTTCTCAGGTATAAACTCATACAGCCTAAAAATAGAAAGAGATTGAAGAAAAATGAAACAGTTTTAATTAGTTATATTTTATATTAACAAAGCAAATGCATTTTATTTATAATTACTAATATACATAAGATTATTAATGGACTTATAATTGATGAATCATTATAAAATAGTATAAATGATGACCTCTTTTGTTGTTTAATGGCTTGAGTATGTATGGTAATTAATATTGTATGGCATAGATGGGTATTATGTACTAGATATGCATTTATGATATCCAGTAAACAACTCAATAATAATGGCTGAAGAATAATCAGTGGCTAGAAAGATGCAGTTTTCATGAATGGTAATATAGACATTTTATAAGGTTATAGCTTCATTTTAAATAATTTAGTGCTACTTTTGTCTATATTTCTGATATGAGGTATTGTAACTATTTACACTATTTATATTGTTCAGACTGTTGTCCTCATACCCTATGTGAAGGGCTTATCAGAAAACATAAAAAAGATCTATGGTTCCAATAACATCAGGACAACCTTCAGGAGTGGTTCAACACTACACAGACATTTCTTCCAAGTAAGATCATCCATACAAGAGAACATAATTAAGGATTGTGTGTACAAAATTCTGTGTAGCTTTGGCAATGAATATAAAGCAGAAACAGGACATTACTTAAGTTAAGATTGGAAGAACAATGTAAAGCCATAACATAAAGGGAAACAGAAAAATTGGGCATGGCTGACCATACATGGAGAGAAAAAGGAGATCACTGTGACCAGTAGGATGAAGTTGAAATAGAGAACATTACCAGAAAATATGAAAACTTAAGGATTCAGCACATATGCTAGGCTATAAAAAATTGTAATAGGAGGTCTGGTAAAAAAATGGTTACTGAGACATTATGTTTATAAGTCCCCAAAATTCACTCACTAATGTCCCCAAGGAAACATGGCCTAGATAAAAGCATTGGTTGATTAATCCAATTTGTGAGTTCAATACCTGCTCACCAAAGTGGGAACAAAAACTTAGAGATTTGAGTTATCAAATGGAATTAACTGAAACTGAGATATCCAAAGGCATGGCACATGGAATTAGAACAATCTACCCCTTTGTGATAAATAAAAGGTTTGGTTCAAAATTCCAAGCAATATCATCTGAAGAGAGCCAGCACATACAACAGGCAAAACATCATCAGTATGGTAATAAAGATGAGGGAAACCGTTCAAACAATGTAAATAGTGTAAATTAGTGCCACTTACTTGACACACTTATGATTAGCAAGTATAAAAAAATCGTAACTTGCTGCATGGTTGCAAATCAAAGGAAGTTATGAAAGTGAAATTCTTGCTTGACTATTTAAATTGATTGCAGCACAACAAATTTTCTTTTTCTCTTTTCACCATCAATTTAAAGTGTCATTCTTTATATTTGTTTTGGAAACATTTTATGAATTTAGAAAAATGATTGTAGTGCATTGAATATTAATTCCTTGCAAAAAAACCTGATGATAAATAGTTTGTAAACTAAACCTACTTGAATACATGATTCTTTTATTCATCAATAATCAGTTACTCGAATATCTTATTAAAATTCTATATATCAATCTTATATAAACTTATCAAGATAAAATACAAATACTAAAACTCATGATGCTAGAGATTTATGTTACCATTTTGAAAAAGGAAATATTAACCATGGTGTCACTATAGATTAGTATCATAATGGAGAGTTAGCACTTTAGAATCTGAATCCATGATAATCAATACAGCCTTGTGTTCTTGCTGGATTGCCATTAAATGCTTACTTCTTGGAATACTCTTGACTGTAAAACATTTTTTTTATCAATCTCATACTGTTCTTTTGTTCTTGATTTCTTTGATTTTAGTTAATATTGTTCATCATTGTTACGTTTGTCATTACCTGATGAGAAAAAATATAGCTGGCCAAAGAATATCTCACTGCTTTTCTGACTGACAATCTTGACTTAATTGGGAGAAGTATTTGATGCTTAACAGGCTGAAGATAAGGTGGTTCTTATGAATTCATCAATACTGTGAGCCTCATCTGGCATAGATTTAGAGGGTGTTTCTGATTCCTATATTTGTGAACTGCTATCAGTTGTCATAATATTTCTCATCATACTTGACCACTAGACTGACAATTCATTTAATCCAAAAAGGGCTTCCACTTCAATTTCAACATTGTCATTGAGAAAGCTTTGTTTTATGCTTTGCTTTTCCTTAACTTCATGAATTCATTCTTTATATTCTTCATCAATATCTGGTGAGAGTCTCATATGGCATTTGAGCATTTTTAGTTATAATAATAATCTTCCCCTGGTGTCCAGAACTTATCTAGATTTACTGCTATTTTAATGAATTCAACCCTTTTCCTCATGAGACTTCTTTTATTCTGCAATATTGTTCATAAACTTGCTTGTCATATTTTTGAAAGAACTTGTCTAGTTTTTTGCTTAACAACTCTCCAAGACAAAACTATTATCCTCCCACAGTTTATGTGCCAAACTGAATCTGTGTAGTTATTCAGTTTGAGGACTCCTTTTATATGACTTTCTCAATGTAACAAAAGCAATAACAGGCTTGTTTGACATGGGTAAATTTCTGAAGGTTTGAATACAGAAATTTGGCCACTGTTCTTCAGCCATTTTGTTCTTAAAACAAAATGAATCTGAAGAATAAATTATAGGAGTCAGGAAATTTGTCTATAACTGGTTTTACCCTCATTTATGCTGGATATTTTTCTGTGTGGCCCTCATCATTTTAAACCATTTCCAGTCTGGATTTTTCACTATGTATGCTGAATATTTCCATATTCAGTTCTTATAATTTTAGACCATTTCCAGTCAAAATGAATTCTTATACCCAAATTAAGGTAAAGAAAACTTCATCAGCATCTGCTATTTAGACCCCATATAACTTCATGGAAAATACCTGAGAAAACTAATTAGCCATTTTTAGAGAAATTTGATTGTGCACAAACAAATCAAGTGAAGAATAAACAGGAGGAAAGAGAACCATATAATGTTGTCATTTCCATATAAAATGACAACATGAACTTTATCTTGCTAAAGTTGAGGAGTTACAACTTCTTTCAGCCTATTGCTATTTCTAACATTCAATTACTTGAACAATGTATTTATCATTTTGTTCCATTACCATCTGCCATTTGCTAGCCAACTTCATAATTCCATTGTTAGAGTTTAATATATATTAATGAAAGAATAAATCATTAGTATTCACCTTATTCTCATATTTGAATTCATACTGACAACAGTACAATAAATTCACTAATAATATGGCTTTGTCTTACATATATATGACGGGCATCAAAAGTATTTACACTCCTAGTTACAACATATTTTAGAATGAAATCAAGCACAGGTGATTTACCAAAGTTTTTAAAATAGGAAATTGTACCTTTTGAACAGGCTATTACTAAATAAGCTTGCTAAATGCTTTTTTACCTTAAACAAATTACCAAAATTAATAAATTTATATTGTATACATATTCAGTATCTAAGTCTGGCTGATAGTGTTAAATTTATATTTTTTCCAAATGACTTTAATAAATGAATATTATTTGAAAAAAATAAATAGAAGACACTCATTAAAATAATTATAAATCCTTTCAGAAAAACAAATAAAAAAAAACTAATTGATAGTTCAAAGCTAATTTTGAGCAAATATTTCAGCAAAAATCATTGAAACCTGATTGCTTAGCCTCAAACTGGAAGTTTGAATCAAGGCAGCATTCACTTCATTATACATATTTATTTACTCTAACATAACATAAACCAACCAACCAACCAATAAATAAATAAAAATGTGACATTGGCTTTTATATAATAAGATGATGAGACTATTTCATGTCAGAATCCAAAAACAAGATTCTGACAATAAAAAGTATTTCTTATTCATTTTTACTACCATTTTGATGTACATACACTGTGCTTTGTTTTGTGTTTTAATTGTAATAGGTGAAGAATTAATTCTTTTGTAATTACTAATCTAAGGTGGCATATATGATTATCACCATTAAAAATGGAATTGGCAAACCAAGTTCAAATTCTAACTCAGGCTATTTATGTTCACTTTGCACTCATAGCCATGGCAAAAGCAGGAATCCAGTTCTCCCTGTTATCTTTTCCATTGCCAGATATAACAAAAAAATAAAAAATTCAAAATTCTTTTAAATTCATTTAAAAATTTTTTAATTTTTAAAATTCATAATAATTTACCAAGATGGTCAACAGAAATTCCTAACAATAAAGAACATTGTAAATTTGATTGCACCTATGTGTTTTCAAAGAGACTAAATGTTATTTAAAAAAATATTCTTACAAATTAATATTCTTATTAATTAATAAGTGGAAACTAATTAAAATTATTTTTACTTATAAAAAATAATTTTTAAGATTTTTCTTTTTTTGTCTTCATATTGGGAATATACATATTTGATGTATGATCTTTTCACTAAGAACCGAAAAAAAAACTTTATAGCCATCATTATTGTATCTGCATTTTTATGTCTTGAATATGTAAAATAAGAGGGAAAATATGTTAGCTATATTCAAAGGACAACTTGATGACAAATACATTAAAAATCTAAAACTCTGACCCATAATTCACATACTAAATCAATCAAAAAGAAAACAGCAGACAATTTTTATAGATTACTTTTTTCAATGATAGCACCATAATATATCTTATGTTTATCATGTAAAACTAATTTGATGGCAAATGTATTAAACATGAATCTTTCTTTAAACTTGTCATGAGTTAGCTGTAAATGACAAAATGACAACAATTGAATGCAAAAAATTATTGAAAAAACATTTAATTCTCCAAGGTAATCTTTATGATCGTAGAAAAAGCACAAAAATATAATCAAGGCATATTTTTGTATATTTTTTATATCACTTTCTAAGAAGCTAGCCTGTTACATTGAATTTTTCAAATCTCAACTGATATAGAATTAAAAAGAATGACTGATATTTCATTGATGAATAAAGTCATTAAAATATTGTGCATTGGCCAATGTAACCTTTCAGCCATATATAGTAGACATTAAAATTATTGTATCTTCTCTAATTATTTTAGTTAAGTTTTCTCTACTATTATCTGCCAGCAATTGCAGTGAGCTCAAAAGTTGGGGAAATTTAATCCAACAATATGTGGGCTACTGTTTCTGCCTTTTTGTCTAACCTTGCAAATGCATCCAGCTAGCCAATATACAGGTATATAAATGACACGCTATATATTGATTTCCTTATTGGGGCTGTGGATAAGGAGCAAACATATCAAAAGGTGCTTTAGCAAAGAGAAAGGGAAGTACATCAGATGGCTTAGTTTTCTGTAATTTTTACTTTTAAACCTACCTATAAAATTGACATAGAATAAAATACTTTCTTTTTATCATCTGGACATTTTCTCTATGAGTAGGTGGCTATTTACATTGTGGTATTGTTTGCAAATGTTTCACCTAAAAGTATGAATGAATGTAAAGCCTAATCATGTCTGGCTGGTTGAAACAAGTAATACATGATATTGTTCATTAGAATAAATTTCTACTCAATCTTTCCATAATGTAAAAATTGAAATTTTCCCAAATCCTTAATAATGTACCAGCCAGACAGTGTGTGCCGGTCATGCATGGACTTTACTATCAACCTTTCTTTCTTTCTTTCTTTCTTTCTTTCTTTCTTTCTTATCAACTTCTATGCCTGACACATTCATGGATGTATCAGGCATAAATGATATTCTCTATTTTGATCTGAATAAGCCAAAATCACTGACACTGAGAACATTTTTTTTTTCAAGTGAATGAATGCTCTCTGGCACTCAACATCCCATTTGAAAAATGCATATTATCTAGTGAGGTTGTTCAACAGTTCTGCAATCATTCTGAGAATCCCAGCAGAAATCTTTACTAATAGGAGAGTACCTGCAAAGGCTTTTTGTATGTGTCACAACTGACTATGACATCAACATTATCGAAGTTTAATCCTAAATCTTAAGTACTCAATGTCTTCCTTTCTCTTAAAACAATTTTTTATGAAAATACATTTCTCAAGTTCAGTAGTTATGTTATAGTGGAACACACCTATTCTATAGTTAATAGACTCTCCCACCTATAATAAGTAGGAGTAGTAAGAGTAACAAGTCAGTCGCTCAGGGGTTCGGTCAGTCAGTCGATGTCGGACGACTGTTAGTCAGATACTAAAGTATCAGCGACCACAACTAGATTTCTCTGCGTCATTACCTATTATATCAAGTTCCTAATGTTTTGTACGTCGAACCTATTTTAGGATCGACTTAGTACAAATACAAGCATCCACTGTGAAACCACTCCATAACAAGTTATTATCACTCTCTCTATTATTGATGGAGGTTTCCTTTTCTTTGAAGTCCTGTGCAATATCAACATTTTGATTGTTATTATTTGCTCTTTGAGTTCATGTGATATCTATTTTAGTTGTTGCTGCTGTTGAAAGTCCTCAAGTGATGTAGTTTCATTGGAAGCTTTCTCCAAATATGAATTTCTTTCTCACAATGATGTGATAAATTTTCAGTTCAGCTCTCGTATGCAAATGACTCCTCTGGTGTGATACTAAGTGCAATGTCACCTTTGGTATCTCTTAGAGCAGTGTTTCTCATCTGGTGCGCCTGGGCACATTAATGTCCTCAGAAAAGTAACCAGGAGAGCCCCAAGTTAACAAAAAGGTAATTTATGAATTATTTTTATATTTAAAAATTCTTTATTTTTAAAAAGCTAGACACAACAAGCAATGTGATTTCTTAATAAATCCTTTTTTCTGGAGAAATTATTTATTATTTTCCTATTTTCAAATTTCAGGGATCTTTTTTCTTAATTAAAATTTAAAGTGGACCCCAGAGTTTCAGTTAGTTGAAAAGTGTGCCTAAACTGAAAAAGGTTGAGAAACACTGTCTTAGAGGTAGCCCAATACATTATAAGGGTCACTACAAATCAACTTTCCTTAAAAAAAAAAAATTATTCATTGTGAATAAATTCAATTCAGATGTCTGATATTTTCTGAGATTAATTACATCTTAAGCCAGTAGATTGAACTTTGAACTCTTTATATCATGTAAATTATTAACAACTTTAAATTTTAGCTGCAAGTGCAACAAAAAATTTCTCTGATTAAAACCATTGCTCAACTTTATACTGTGTTGATAGTGTTTGCAAATCATAAATAGTAATGAAATTAATCCAATCAAAATTTGAACTAGAATTAAAAAAATTTATGAAGCAAGACATACAAAAATATGATGGAAAGTTCTTGGCCCAATCAAAAAAGTGATTCTCAGAGAAAACTAGTATGTTAAGTCATTTCATCAGATTTTAGGAAATCAGTCTGACAGGTGGAGAATATTTTAGCTATTTTTAATATATATATATATATATATATATAATATATATATATAATTATTTATTCAAAAATAACGAACATGTAATGTTATAACATGTTTATGTTATAATTTTTGAATAAATAATATTTGCTCTACTCTGTATTGAGCATTCTTTTAAGAATAGTATTTTTGGTTATTGGAATTTATTCTGTCTACACCAATCCTATACTTTGAGATATCCTTTACATTGGATTCCTGCAAGTCATTTTCCCTAATCTCTGAGCTCAACATATATATGATTATAACAAATTTTTATATAATGTTCTTAAATTGAAATTTTTCTTTAAATCAAGTTTTTACATAAAAATTACAATATATCTTTCTCTTAAATTCCTAAAATGAAAACATCAACATTACAATTTTTTAATCTAAATTTTTGACATTATAATCTCCACATATTTTCTTGGTCCTTTCATATATCAGTTTGACCAATGCTTCTCTTTAAATATCTACCTGGCTTTATCGTCCCAAACTTATTATTCTTATGTCAGCATATCAAAAAATTTACAATCATCAAAATTTCTCCATCAAGTCTGCAACTCAAAAATGACAAACACTTCCATTAGGTTAAGTACAAAGATCTTTTTGAACTGTAAGGAAAAGACAATGATGAGTCTTCTTACCAGATTTATTCAACTTCTATAGTGAGGTTATCCTAATGGACATGGTGGCCCTTGTGGGATTTATTATTGATGGATGCAGTCTTAACAATATAAGATATGCAGATAGCATGTATTGATAGTAGATACAGATAATAAACTACAGGAATGCCTAGACAATGCAGTAAAGTAAATCAAGAAGACAGGACTAGTCATTAAGTGCAGGAAGACAGAATATTTGGTTTTCAGAAAGAGAAAAAGCCCAGGATACAAATACCAAACTGCAGATGTCAACATCAAATAAGTGCAAAAGATTTAAATATCTAAAAAGTGTTTTAATAGAGGATAGAAATTGTAATACAGAAATCCAGACATGCATTGGAAAAGCAAAAGATGCATTCCAAAATTTAAGGAAAATATGAAGAAACAAGAAAATTTTGTTAGAAACAAAGAAAAGTGTGCTGAAATTCTTTTTTATTTTATTTTAAACATTTCACCTCAAACAAAGACGATAATGCTATTAAGACACAAAGTGCTACAGGGAGTGAAAAAGAGTAAGTCTTTAGGATAATAAAAGAACAGGAATCAGGACAATAGAAGGGGGGTGATTGACATTGCATTTCAGTTTTTTGAAGTTGTTGGAGGCAGGGAAGCAAGAAATTGGAAGATATTTTCATAGTTAAGAAGTATTAGAATAGAACTTACAGTTACATCTTAGCTTTTTCAACAGTAAAACAATGAGTTCTAGTAGTCAGTCTAGAATACATCTTAAATTTATATCATCAGGGTTGTTGATGAAGATAAAGAAACAACATAGGTTCAAGGATAGAATGCTGGAGGACACCCACATTCATTTGAAATGATCTAGAAACATGGCTGTCAACATGACTTTCATTACAAAATTTGTTAAGAATGATTGTATTAAGCCAAATATTTGTCCAGAGACACTATAACCCTTGAGTTTGTGGAGAAAGCCAGCATGCTAAAACCCTATTGAATGTCTTTGAGATATCTAAAGCCATATCTTGAGCTTTGCCATTATCTAAAGCAGTAATAACTGTTATTGCATTAGTGGTTGACCTAGAGAAATTAAATTTATATTGAGATGCTTAACCAATTTGAAGTTGGTTAGAGTCTGTATTAATTTCAAAAAATAGCTAAAAGACTAATAGGATGATAATTCAAGGTATCAGAAGGTTCACCAGAGTTCTTAAACACAGAAGCTACAGAAGAGAAGGATTTCCAAAAAGCTAGAAAGCAAGAAGCAGGAAGACATTTGTTGTAGAGTTTAGAGAGAAAATGATCTAGTTTAAAAGCACATTTCCTTCAGACAATTGCAGGTGTACTGTCAAGTCTGTAAGCCTTTTGGGGATCAAATTTGGAAACAATAACAGGAGTTATGCTGATATCACTGAGTAGATATATCATTCTAGGCAATATCAAAGATATTCCTGAATAGTGGAGTTGGAAGAGAATTCTAAAATGAAAATAGAAGTTACTGTGTTTCTTATGAAGGTGGAATTAATTTTCTCATTATTTGCTTCTTTGATTTAAAACTTTAAAACCCTAATTAATTTTAACTTCAATCTTGTATTTGAAATACAAATAATCTACTTTTATGTTAATATTTTCAGAATTCAACCCTTGGGGTAAATTTTAGGAGGTTTTAATAATTTACCAATTCCCCTTGGACTGAAAAGCATCTTGTTCAGCAAGCTTCCTAGAAATGGTGTCAATAAAAGCACCCAGCCTTCTGTGCTACAAAAAGGTTAATAGAAAAAAATAGGTTTGCATATTGCCTGGCCTGTACTCTTCCTATATTTACTGAACAAGAGTAGTTCATTTCCTATTTAAAATGTCCTTTACTGGTTCCTTTCTTCCATGGTCTTAATGATTTAACTGTCTTGTTGCTGCATTCTGACTGGTAGGAAGAAACCCAAAATCTTTTGTAACACTTAGAAATGATTCTCTAGTTATATAATATCAGGGTATTTGCAGTGTCATGTTATGCATGGATAGGTGTTCCTTTTGGTGGTCAACCCTGAGACCACATGCTTTAGTTTTTTTCTTCTTAAAAAAATAAAGCTTGTCTCATGATAATCACCTAGATTGCTCTTTATGGGGTATCTCGGTCTTACTGGATTTTCTTCATTTGAACCTTCCTCATGTTCCTCATTATCTCTAGACACAATCATTCTCTCCTCTCCTTCACTCTCCAGTTCTTGGTATTCATCCTTCTCCTCTCTTCTGCACCAGACTCTTCCTCCATTTCAATGTCTTCCAACTCTCTTTGCAATCTAATTTGATCTTCATGAGCTAACATGACCTGTCCATTTTTTGTTAACATTGCTGTTTTAAATTCTTTTTGCATTACAAATTGAGTTTTCTCAGGTTTCGTATCCTTATTCCTTTTGTGCCATACATTCTCATTTGTTGAGAAGGGCATGGTTATTGGGGCTCTAATTTGCCTTCCAATCACTGCCTAGGGCTTTGTGTTCTGCTTGCATGCATCATAGTCCAGTAACTTAAAAGCAATCTTGATATATAACTTTCTAGGCTGCAATTCCCTGGAGAGAATGCTTTCAATCCAACTTTTATCATCTTTACCACCCTCTCCACAATTCCATTTAACTGAATATAATTGGGGGTGTTTTGTATAACCTACATCCAATTCATCTTAACCATGTATTCAAGCTTTCTTCAGCAAACTCTGGTGCATTATCCAACACCAATGTCTTAGGTACTCTATTCCTCGAAGATACTACTCTTAACACTTGTTCTGCAATATTTGCTTTTTTCTTTATCTTTGCACACTTAGGGAATTTTCTGACATATTCCTTCATGTCTTACATAGACCCTGGCCACCAGGCTTGTTGTTTCAACCTCAGATGTGTGTTCAATACACCACCATGTATGTTGTCGTGTACTGCTTATATAACATCTTTTCTTAATGATTTTGGTGGTACAATAAGATCTTCACTACTTATGACTCCATTTTCAGTTAAACTGTGCCTTGCTTCATTAAAAGACCTTTCTGCCATATAGCAATTGCTCCATACATTATTCTGTATTTTATTCAGTACTCTTTTTAGTATAGGATCCAGCTTGGTTTCAAACTTGAGCCGCCTGAAGGATAACACATCTGTCCCTACCCAGTGCAAAATCTTGTCCTCATAACTGTCCTTTGTTGCAACATTCTGAATATTAAAATTCAATCTTGACAATTAATTGAAAACCAAGCAAGAGATGATTTTATCAGGTACTCATTCATCTACAAAATACAGTCCAACAAAATAATACAAAGACTACTAGAGAATAAAGACCTGTCAAACAGCTTATGAACAAGGCCTAATGTTAGACATAGCACAGAAGCAGGCTGTCTTCTATTTGCAACCTAAGGTTTTGGGTGCTGCTATTTCTGACCCTTCTCATTTCCAAAAATTTCCTGCTTTGACTTTCTCCTCAATTCTCAAGATTTTGACCCTCCTCTTAAAGTCCAAAATTCTTCCATTGTTCAAGGTCATCCTACACTCCCTTCAGACAACCATGAACAACTTATTATTGCCGCCTCAGCTGGACCCAAATGCTACTATTGTGGTCTCTGTAAACATACCCGTACTTCCTGTCCAGCTTGAGATATTAAATGCCACAGATGTGGTAATTTGGGACACTTTTTGGAAGTTTGTCAGTTTCTTCACAAAAAAAAAAAATTCTCAGATATTTTTGCTACTGTAGCTCCAATTGCAATATCAGCTGCATTTCCTGACTGCCTATCAAAGACAGTTGTGAATGTTAAATGGATTGCCTGTCCATGCCCTTATTGATACAGGTAGTTTCAAAGTTTTATCAATGTCAGTATTATGAAAGCGAACAAATGGAAAAAATTTTTTTTTTTTGTTCCAATCAAGTAGCAATGGAAAATTTGTCTTTGATTTCCCATGTAATTGGATATTGCATGGTTAATCTGAAACTAAAAGGAAATTTCTATCAAAAGATCAAATTATCTGTGATGAAAAACCTCTGTTGCAAGGTTATTTAAGGTCATAGTTTCCTAAGGCAACATTCCTGTGTTGAAATCCCTTTTGGTGGGCCTAAACCGGCCCTAAATGTATACGAACTGGCAGCCGCCAAAGTGCAGTACACATCACTTTTTACAAATTTGACCCCTGACTGCAAAATGGTTGCAGTAAAATCAAGATGCTGTTCCCAAGATGAGAAACAGTTCATTGCAGCAGAAGTAACAAGACTATTTAAAGAAGGAATTATAGAGCTAAGTAAATCTCCGTGGCAAGCCCAGGTCCTCATAATAGTCACAGAAAGTTGCAAGAAAAGGATGGTCATTGACTACTCCTAGACTATCAACAGATACACATTACTTGATGCCTACCCACTGCTCTGTATTGATAAAATGATTTCTAACATTTCTAAATACCACATTTTCAGTAATTTAGATCTCAGAAGTGCCTACCATGAAGTACCTAACAAGCCAGAAGATAAGTTCTACACGGCATTTTAGGCCTGCTATACCAATTCTGCTGAATTCCTATTGGGGTGACAAATGGTGTGGCTAGAGGGTTATAGATAAAATCATTTCCAAGGAAAAATTTAAGGGTATTGTTGTGTACATAATGTTACAGTATGTGGCCACAACCTCAAACAATTCATAGCTGCTGTCAAGAAATTTGACTTTGAACAATGAAAAATGTTCTTTCAACTTGAAAAGCATCATAGTCAAAATGGTACCATAAAGCCATATCCCAGGCAATTGAAATTCCTAATGGAATTACTAATCCCTGGAAATATGCCCGCCGATTCCTAATGGGTTGCATCTTTTTCAGAAAAAAATAACACCTATTGATGCAGGCATCTACTTTTTCTTTGTCCTGTTCCACAATCAAAACATTTCAAAATATAAAAGGGATATTGCTAATTCTGCCATTTCTGCTGTGGATCCATCTATCCCTCTTGTAGTTGAGATTGATGCCTCCGACTGTGTGATAGCTGCCTCGCTGAGACAATCCCGGTGACCTTTAGCTTTTTTTCAAGGATACTTTTGCAGTCCAAGTAATGACACTCTGTAATAGAAAAAGAGGTTTACTCCATAGTCGAGGCATTGTGAAAATGGAGGCATTATCTGATTGGTCAACATTTTGAACTGATAACTGACCAAAAGTTGGTCTCATTTATGTTTAACCCGAAAATGATGAGTAAAATAAAAAACGAGAAGATAGCTAGATGGAGAATGGCACTTTCTTGCTACTCATTCAACGTCACCTACTGTCTTGGTAAGGAGAATGCTGCAGCTGACACCCTTTCAAGAGTATGTGGCCTGGTATGTGGCTTAGGTCTCCAGAACATACACAAGGAATTGTGCCACATGGGTATCACAAGAATGACCCATGTAGTCAATAGTAGAAACTTGCCACATTCTGTCAAAGACGTAAAAAGAATTACAAACTCTTGTCAGATATGCGCAGAAAACAAGCCAAGGTTCTACAAACCTCCTCCAGCAATACTCATTAAGACCACACAACCTTTCAAAAAAGCTTCACCTGGATTTTAAGGGGCCCATTACCTCAAAAACAGAAAATAAATACATGCTCACAATAATAGACGAGTAGTCAAGATTTCTCTTCGTCATTCCCTGTCCAGACATAATGGCTGCAACAGTAATTCAAGGTCTCTGCTTCTTTTTCTCTGTTTTTGGAGGGCCCACATATATCCACTCAGATTGTGGATCTGCTTTTATGTCAGGTGAACTCAAGCAATTTTTGCAAGAACGAGGAGTAGCTGTAAGTCAAACGACTCCTTATAATCCCCAAGGCAACAGACAATGTGAAAGACACAATGGCATAATATGGAAGACAGTACAGTTGGCAGCTGCAAATTGCAAGAGTTCGATCTTCGAGTGGGGAAAGTCTCCACCCAGTGGCCTTATACACTATAAGGAATCTATTATGTATAACAATAAATGCTACTCTGCATGAAAGGTTCTTGTTTCCACAATGAAGATCAGCAGGTACCTTACTCCCATCATGGCTTGCACAACCTGGGATAGTTTTACTAAAAAATCATGTTCATCACAATAAACATGACCCATTAGTGAGTAGAACGAATTGAAGTGAACCCTCAGTATGCACTGGTTTGAAATTTGGAGGGAAGGCAAACTGCTGTCTCCTTAAGGGATTTACCACTGGCAGGGACTGTCTTTGAATGCACAACTACTCCAGAGGGGGATACACTCCCTGTTCACAGAAACAGTTTGATCCTCTCAGATAATCTTCTGCCATATACGTCAAGTCCAGAGTCCCTACAGAATAAATCTGAATATTCCTACAGAGCCCAAACTGATTCTAGTTTGGACACAAAAGTGGCTTCACCCAATATCTAAGACAGATACCCAATCTTCAGATATGAAGCGGCTGAAACACTGACAAAAATTACAGCGTTTCGAAGCAAGATCCTTTATCCCGAAGCCAGTGAAACAAGACAATCCCAAAACGTTGTCCTGTCCAGAGATGGATGCCAAAGGCGAGCCAACAAACCACCCTTGAGAACCCACAGGAGGCCAGGTTGATGGGAGGATTTTATTTCCTATGAATAAGTAGGTTGGTGGGGGAGAATGTTGTATTCAGAAGTAATTGAGATCTCTCTTCCATCCCTGCTGAGAATGGTACAGTTGACTGTAGATATAAGCAGTTGACTTTTTCCACATGTATTGTTAAAGTGGAATAAAGCATATCTCTAAGTTTATTTGGGATTTCTGTTTTCACTACACAATGTTGGCAGTTTCTTCAAATGTCACATCTTCACATAGACCATTACAGAGATTTTTTCATAGCCTCACAACCCACTGATGCTAGAAATAAATCAGTTAATTCATTTACTCCTCTATATTTGCTGTCACTCAATTTCTTGACTTTCACCAACACCGCAAAACGATGCCATGTTGTCTCATGTAAAATTCTCACAAGTACACAGTGTAGTTAAGGAAAGATAACTCACTCACAAGTGTAGAAACCATCCCATTTATATACAAACTAATTTGCATATCACCACAAAAAGTCACCTACCTACCACTCTCAATCTTTCTTTATCCAATATTCATAGTATTAATACCAATTTTTGTAGTATAGAATCTTTGTCTTGAAACATTCTCCAGATATGTTAGCACTTTGTGAAACTAATTTAAACTTTTCTATTACTACCAATTAATTCTCAGTTTCAAATGATCTTCCTCTTTATTGAAAAGATTTTAGGATACATATGCATGGCCTTGGTATTTACATCTGATAAAATCTTCTAGCAGCAAGGAAATCATCTCTTGTGACCACAGATAATTCTTTAATATGCTTTTGACTTTCTTTACTGTACTCTGTATCTATTTTTCCTCTATTGCTCCCCCTTCTAATGTTGCTGATGTTACCAGCATTCAGACTTTCAAGTTTTCTGTTGCTCACTCCCACACTCAAGCAGTGGATTTCCTTTTTTAGATTAACATCTTTTTATTTTTATTTTTTTTTTTAGTTCCTCACTGCCCCTCCTGGCTCATCACAACTCAATTGTCTTGGCAATTTGGATCACACTATAGTCCCTGTTGATATTTTGAGTGATCTTTTAGACATGAACCTCCTATTTGCAAGACTTCTTTCTGTTATCAACATATTGATTGGGATTCATTTTGTCATATTCTTATTGGAGATAAATTTTTAACCTTTCTATTGTCTCTTCTTTGGTTAAAGCCAGCATCAGTGCTTTTGTGCCTTCTTTGAAATAGCAGGTGAAACCACAATTTTCTTCTTGGTTCACACCTGCCTGTTCAGCTGCTATAACCCACAGAAATCACTTTTTCTGGCTATACTAACATGATAGTTTCTTATTGAAACAGATGCCTCATTATAATTTTAAATATGTTCTCAAAAAAGTTAAGTCCTTGTTTACTGACAGGTAATACTCTCTGCTCAGTAAGAATATCTTTGATTGCTTTTCCCTTAGAACAGAGTCTCTACTGTGTGATATGCATATAACTCCATTTATGGTTTCTGCTATCATATCTAAACTGGATCCCCACCAAGCAAGTGAACTTGATGGTATACTGTTATAGTGGAATGCACCTATTCTATAGTTAATAGACTCTCCCACCTATAATAAGTAGGAGTAGTAAGAGTAATGGCTCAGTCGCTCAGTGGGTCAGTCGGTCAGTCAGTCGATATTGGACGACAGTTACTCGAATACTAAACTATCAGCGACCACAACTAGATTTACTCTGCGTCATACCTATTATATCCTAACGTTTTGTACGTCGAACCTATTTTAGGACCGACTTAGTACAAATACAAGCCTTCACTGGGAAATCACTCCATAATATATACCTGCAATAGTCAAAAAAACATGCTTGTGAACTGGCTCCTATTCTCTTCAAATTCTACAATAAATGCCTTGCTGCTTCTTGCTTTCCTGCTTGTTGAAGACCCTCTTCTGTAGCTCCAGTCTTTACAAACGAGCAAACCATCAGATCATTCAATCAGCCTATTAACTAGATTACTAGAGCCTTTAATCAATTCCAGATTAGTTAAGCACCTCAACTTGCAGGGTCTTCTTTGAGATAAGCAATATGGCTCTTGATTTCTATTGCTGAAAGGGTCTTATCAAGCTTCAGATGATTGTACTTCTCTGAATTTGTAGAAACTGCTTTCATTCTATTTATTTTCATTCTTTCTGCTTCTTCCAGGTGTTTTTCTTTAGTTACTTCCTTTTCTCTTTTTTTCTGTTACTTCTTTTTCATTATTGTAGTGTTGGTGACTTTTAGCTTTTCTTTGTTCATGTCCGAGAAGCAGTTCACGGTCATTCATCTGTGAAAGTCAAAAACCTGCTTACTGCTTTTCTTCATCTTTTTCATGTAAGTTCAGCTCCCAGAACCAATCAACTTCTATTTTGTGAATGCCAAAATCTGTCAGACAAACCAAACTTCTTAAATAGCCACAAATTGACTCCAAACTGAATCAGAAATATGTGAATGTCACTTACTGTTAAGGGGTCCACCCCTTTTTCATACAAGTGAATTCGCCCAGTGTGTATTTGTACTGCTGCTGGTGAATACCCAGGGAGTGACAGTGACACAGTGAGAGAGTGAGGTCACCGCTTTGTAGGAGTCACAGTTGCGAGCACGTAGACTCAGAATGAAGTCTTACTTCGATACTGAATATCCCAGACTATATATATATATTATTATTGCTACTAACTGCATTTCTGGATCTACTAACCGTATTATCAATTGTATTATTGCGTCAATACATTTATTTGCTATATTTCATTCCTGCATTTGTCATTCATTTGAGACCGGATTTCATCTCGGAATCTAAAACAAATTGGCGACAAAGATTCAAACTCACACGGGAAGAACAAACAACAAAAAAGTTTCTCTCGTCGTCCACAACAAATTGGCGACGAGCGATTCGAACTCACATGAGAAGAAGAAAGAGAAAAATCCTCTCCTCGTCCACAACAAATTGACAACAAAGAGTTACGAAAACTTAAAAATACATAAAATTGAGTTATCATGGAAGATTTTAAAAATATTTTGGTAGAACTGGTAAAATACCAAAATGATCAACAATTACAACTACAAGAAAGAATGGAAGAAAAATGGCAAAAGCAATTACTACAAACGCAGAAGAAAAATCAAGAAAGACAAATAGAGCTCCAGGAACTAATATTAAAAGTAGCGGGTAACAAGCAATTAGATATTGAAAAAGAGGCAACTTTTTCACAAGACGCAGTGTGGAATAGCATAGAGATTTTCAAATATTCTCTAGATGAGGACAAAAATTTTGGAGATTACTTCAGAAGATATGAAGACATCTTTAACATTGACTGTCAAAACTGGACAGAAGCAAAAAAGCTATGTCTATTGCTTAGAAAATTAGGAACTGAAGAATATACAAAGTTTGTGGATTATATCTTGCCAAAAAAGATGAACGAATTAACATTTGACGAAACAGTGACATGTCTTAATGAACTCTTCAGCCCAAAAACATCACTCTTCCACAGAAGATGGAAATGCCTTAACCTGGTAAAGGGCGGTAATCAGGATTATTCCACGTTTTCTGCAATCGTAAATAAACATTGTGATGACTTCAAACTAGCAAAATTAACCCCGGACAATTTCAAATGTCTTATATTTGTTCAAGGGTTAGTTTCAACAAAAGATAGCAAAATGCGCAAAAGAATGCTTTCAAAATTATAAAATGAACTGGGACTAACACTACAACAATTATTGGAAGATTGCCAGAGATGCCTAAGTATAAAGAAAGACGTGAAGGACATTGAGGAGTCAGCTGTATCTCATATAGGTAAGTTAAACAAAAGTCTACATTCTTCACCCTACCCGGAAAGAAAACAAAAATTCTATAATAATGAAAAAAGATTCTCACCCTCCCTGGAAAGAAAACAAAAATTTTATAATAAGAGAAAAAGTACAACATACTTGTCCTTTAAACATTCTCCTCAAAGGAAAGTGTAATAAACAAACCTAGTTTATTGTATTATTTTATTTTAATTGTCTTTTAAGTATTTTTATGCAATTTTACATTTATTTTTTAATATATAAATTTTTGTACTGAGGCTATTGCTTTGGATATCTCAAGGGCATTTGACAGGGTTTGGCATGTGAGTCTTCTTCATAAGTTGAAAGATTAAGGTATATCTGGGTAAAAAAATTTGATCTGATTAAGTTTTTCTTATCAAGTTGTGAAATGAAAGTACTGAAGTAATGAATGGCCACTCTTCTCAATTTTTTTACATTAATGCAGGTGATCACCAGTGAAGATGTTGATGAAAATGAATCAAAATCGAAAGAAATTACTGTAACAGAATTTGATCCAATGTTTTGGGAATTTGAAAAGTTCAAGCATCATGAACCTATTTGCATTATTCTTTATTGTGATACAACATTAAAATCTGATAAAAGGCCAGTTATAAAAATTCAACCACATATTTAGAAAGTTCTGGAACTTAGTGTAACTTTTATATTATTATGTTCCATTAGCATAGTTTTCATTAGCACATGGGTTTCACAATTAACATCTAAATGTAGTTTTGTTGTATTTTGAGTTTAATAATATTAAACTTCAGGAGATAACAAAATATTAATAAATAACAAAAAATTAATCAATCAATGTAATGATTATTTAATGAACATTTATTTATTTCAGTAAATAATTTCTATAGAGAAATGTCAGTGCCTTCAAGATGCATTGGGCTTGCCATGGTTCAGGATTATCAGAAGATTATTGGCTCTTGTCAAATCAAGTTATCATCTCTTCATACTTTATAGCTGCTCTCCTCCCTATTAAAGTAGAAATTAGAATCATTCATTAAGAAATCTTTTATAACACAAATATTTCTTATTTTGACAAATGTGCAATTAAATAAGTCATGAGAAATCATGAAATTGTTAAAGAAACTTTTAAATTCGTTGCTGATCATTACTATTAATTAAAAATGATATGTAAAAGCTCCAACAAATATAAGATAAAAAGAGATCAGTTGAAATATAGATAAAATTTAGTCAAAGCAGCAATTAAGTTATTATTTATATATCTATTTAACTGAGGCCAATGCTGGAAAAGTGATATGAATGATCATAAAGAAGGCTTTCCTCAATTTGGAAGATTAGTACAATATGCCTTCCTGCCTCCATTTGCAACAGTTTGGTCATAAATAATAACAAGTTTAAATGAGTAAATTTCATATAATAGAACTAATAGTTTTAATGTGAGTTTTATTACAATGCATTTTATATTTTGAATATTTTATGAATCATACTTATATTTCATAATTTGGTAAAAAGTAGTCAAGCCATTGAGATTCTCCTAATGAAATAAAAATATTAGATTAATATTGTAGATAAGCTCCTGATATCATGATTTATTTCATCTGTGAAAACATATATATATATATATTATAAATTAATTGATTTAAAATATGTTTTTTTTTCTACACAGTTCAACCATGTTTCAAAAATAGAAGCTAAAAACCCCGAATTTAATTTTGCAATTAAATTAAAAGCATTAGTTCATTTCATCTTCAAGCGAATTTTGGAGTAACTTTTAAAAATTACGGGTTTTTAAAGACACAGCTAAAATCACGTTTCCATGGTTACAGAATATTCTACTTAAATTGAACAAAGGTTTCTAGATTTTCCTTATGTCAGTATCATTGTATCAGTTATTAGCTACAATTTGGTAAGGGGTAGGGATGTATTTTACAATGAAACCTGACATCAGTTGAATGGATGTCGTCTGAATGTTTTTTTTAAAAATTGTTAACGGTAAAAAAATTTCAACGTCATTTTTTAAATTTAAAGATTTTCGTTTTTTTTTTTTTTTCTAATACTTTTTATTTAACTACGATTTGAAATATTCTCCTTTTTAATTTTTATTTTACTATATTCTTTTTAAGAACAGTATTAGAATCCATTATATTATGTAGGATTATTTTAACATCAAGTTTAAGTATGTATATGAGGTTACATTTTTTTTTTTTTAAATTTATGACTATGACGGCAAAAATGGTTACTTAATTTCACTGATTTAGTAAACTTTTATTTTATATATAAACCTAGTATTATAATGTTTCTCATGTAAGTACTAAGGACATTGGTCATTCAAAAGCTTACATCTAATGGCATTTCATATTAATTTTATTTTACTATAGGTGTTTTTTTTTTATTCTTTTTTAGTGCGTGTAGTATTATTTAAAAAAATTTAGGTTAAATTCATTCAATTTAACTATAATTTTAATTTCAATTTTAAAATTACAAACTTTAAACTTTTAAAATACTTTCATTGTTAGTTTTTAATAGACTATATTACTTTTATAACAGAAGGAAAATTACTCATAGTAAGTAAAATTATTTTCAATATCAAGTATATATAAAATTACAATTTTAAACTTTTATATTTAAATATTATTTAAGTAATATTAATGGAACTTACTACAAAACTAATTAAGTCATTTCTCAATTTAGTAATCTTTATTTATTAATTAATTTATTTATTTATTTTAAATATATGTAACCTAAGTAATAAAGTTTCATATGTATGTACAAAGAACAGGTTAAAATTCATTTTATTTAACTACAATTTTAATTACAATTTTAAAATTACCGCTTTAAAATTTTAAAATATTATCATTGTTAGTTTTAATAGAATATATTACTTTATAACAGAAGGATAATTACTCATAGTAAGTAAAATTATTTTCCATATCAAATTATATTTTACAATTTTTTTTAAACTATATATTTAAATATTATTAAGTAATTAAATGGCACAGACTAAAAAACTAATTAAAGTATTTTAAAAGTTTAAAGTTTGTAATTTTAAAATTGAAATTAAAATTATAAAATTGAATGAATTCTAACCTAAATTTCTTTTAAATAATACTACACGCACTAAAAAGAATAAAAAAAAAACACCTATAGTAAAATAAAATTAATATGAAATGCCATTAGATGTAAGCTTTTGAATGACCCATGTCCTTAGTACTTACATGAGAAACATTATAATACTAGGTTTATATATAAAATAAAAGTTTACTAAATCAGTGAAATTAAGTAACCATTTTTGCCGTCATAGTCATAAATTTAAAAAAAAAAAAAAATGTAACCTCATATACATACTTAAACTTGATGTTAAAATAATCCTACATAATATAATGGATTCTAATACTGTTCTTAAAAAGAATATAGTAAAATAAAAATTAAAAAGGAGAATATTTCAAATCGTAGTTAAATAAAAAGTATTAGAAAAAAAAAAAAAAAAACGAAAATCTTTAAATTTAAAAAATGACGTTGAAATTTTTTTTACCGTTAACAATTTTTAAAAAAACATTCAGACGGCATCCATTCAACTGATGTCAGGTTTCATTGTAAAATACATCCCTACCCCTTACCAAATTGTAGCTAATAACTGATACAATGATACTGACATAAGGAAAATCTAGATATCCCTTGTTCAATTTAAGTAGAATATTCTGTAACCATGGAAACGTGATTTTAGCTGTGTCTTTAAAAACCCGGTAATTTTTAAAAGTTACTCCAAAATTCGCTTGAAGATGAAATGGAACTAATGCTTTTTAATTTAATTGCAAAATTAAATTCGGGGTTTTAGCTTCTATTTTGAAACATGGTTGGAACTGTGTGAAAAAAAAACATATTTTAAATCAATTAATTTATAATATTATTGCTCTGTAAATTTACATTGAGCACTATTTTGTAAAAATAAAAATATCTATAAGAACACCGGATTTTATATCTTACTGTTCTTTCTTTTTATTTATATACATACATATATATATATATATATATATATATATATATATATATATATATATATATATATTTTTTTTTTAGGAAAAGATGTGTTTATTACAATTTTTTCATAGTAACTTCCCATATTTTGTCAAGTAAGTAATTCACATATAATTTGATATATTGACAGTTAATATATAAATGTGATACTTGGAAAGGTGTGTGCTATACATTTCTGTATAGAAGAATGTATGCGTTATGTCTGAGGTGAAAAGTCAAAATTCACTTTGTGTTGGCTATTTGCCTGAAATAAAACAAGTTTTTCTCTTTTCCCTTTTCTCTCTCTTTTGTTTTATATTTCTCTTTGTTCTTTTTACTTTCAGTTCAGTTCTTTTCACTAGCACAGTGATATCTTTTGGTATATTGTTCTTTCCTTCGATGTTGTGAGATTTGACCCCAGGAGCTGATCATTCACTCCCTTCTTCACATCAATATAGAATTTGTTATTGGAGCAGTAAAGTACTTAGAACTAAGATGAATGTTCTTTGGAACAAGTTTGTGTCACCCAAACATAATGCATCTCTGCATCATTATAGTGGAATAAACTATAACCATGAGGAAACATGGTAAGCATACTGAGGTACAAAGGTTTATAACAACATCTCTATCTGTCAAAACTCTCAAGACATACCCGTTTTACTCATGGTCTTTGCAAAGTCCAATGGAACACATCAGCATGCACATAGCTTTCTCTGATCTCTTCTTGACCATCTACCCAAAGAATGGGAAATATAACTGACCCAACTAGGTGGCATGGTGCCAATTTTCCATGATCCACTGTTCATTTCTCTGACTCAGCTGAGATACAGTAATTGATACTACAGTATTAATAATTGTATCCTTGTTGGTTAACAAGTAGGAAATCATACGGAATAAAGTGTATTCTCTACTGTTCTTGTCAGAATTGGCCAGTGCTCATGTTTTTTGCAACATCTATGGGCATCCATTTTTTTTCCTTGCTACTCATGTCTTTCCAGAATTCATATGTTCCTGGTATTACCTTCTTACTCTTGCTCGGTAAAACTGAGAACAGTTGTCAGCTTGTCTATAAAATGGTCTATCTTTCTTATCGTAAATATTACTAAACAGCCAATAGTTTTTAAATTTGTCCACTTGCTACAGTTGTGACGCCTACTCCAGTCTGGTCGTCTCTGACATGCAACATCAACAACTGGTCTTCGAAGTAATTGTTTCAATCACAGT
The DNA here is from genome assembly GCA_903632075.3 of Acanthosepion pharaonis. Taxonomy (NCBI): domain Eukaryota; kingdom Metazoa; phylum Mollusca; class Cephalopoda; order Sepiida; family Sepiidae; genus Acanthosepion; species Acanthosepion pharaonis. The sequence goes on along the minus strand of CAHIKZ030000195.1, from coordinate 532,514 downwards.
CCTGTCCTATCCCATATTGTGATATTTAGATCATAGGAATGACAAGATTGAATTGTCAAGGGTCTCTGGTACTGGATTAGTCCAAACAGGGTAATAACATAACATGAAAAGAAGACCAAAAAGAAATGACATGTGGTTTAAGAAAATAAAGTTCAATTTTATCAGTTCTTCAGTACAGAGTGATTCTTGACCCAACCCACTTCTAACTAAGAATGACACTTTGTACTTTGGGCAAGTTCTTATTGCTGGTTTGACAAAGTTTGCTTTTCTGTGGTAGAGTAATTCAGCTTTTTGGTGTTAGCATAGTTCTGCTTCTCTGTGGTAACTTTGTCGGTATGAGAGTGAATTTGGAGGTTTTTGTAATCAGCAGGAATCACGTAGCATCTCTCATGGACTCCTGGGTGAACTGCGTCAAACTGCCCATGGGTATTCGTATTTATGTCCTCCTACCAAAAACTGGTGTAGAGCAAGATCTAGTTTGGGGCTTCGGTGAATCCCCTACTTTCCAACAAGAGCCCATTGTTGTCTGGCTTAGGAAAATTAATTACTTCACATTTAAGAAAATTAATTACTTCCCATTTCTGGTGAGATTCCCTCTTCTGTGAGGAGAGGTTGCAGGATATCGACCTGCCCAAACTCTGTTCTCCTCACATTAATATTTCACACCAAGACCTCTCAATAGGCATTACTAACTTCTCCACCTCTACCCATTATTACAGATACCACCTGACCAATGGCTTCTCAGTTAACCTGGTGTGACAAATTTTACTTCATTAATTAAGTTTTTAACTCTTGACATTTTTGCTTATGCAGGATTTCTCGTCCTGTCTTAGATTATGAAGTAAATAAAATTATCATTTGGAATTTTGCCTACGCAAACCTTTTCTTGTTTTGTCAAAATTCCAATACTTAACACATGGCCCTTTTTTTCAGCCATTCTCTAGACTTAATTACTTGTTTACAAAATATCTCATTTCTGCATTCTTGAATGACAGATTGTATCTTTGACGATCTTGCTTATTCCATATTCTGAACCGACAATTTTTAACACCCGCTATCAATCACTGTCAGATTGTCTTCTTGCATTTTTATAAACTTGAGAACCTGTTGTTCCCAGCTTTGGGTCCTCAGGCGATTTCCTGGCTAGGTTAGCTTATCTTGATGTTTTTTCAATGGTATTTATTCTCGATAGCCTTTCGTAATTAATTACTCTCTCACTTTCCACATTGCTTTATTGTAAAATTATCCTTTCCACAATTTTCATTCCCTGAGAATCTTAATTTCTTAAAAATAAAATTTTTATATGGATTTTGGTATATTTTTTGATATACCTTTTAACCCTTCCTTTCAAGTTACCAGTGCTTTCCAGTTCTTTTCCAGTTACCAGGTTAAATAGTGTCACACAGCTACACTACTTCTTTACATATTATGTCACATATACACCAGCCAGCTGAGTTTTTATGACAAATGGGAGATTGCAAATTCATCCAGTGTACTGTTATCTGAAGTTTTTCTATATTTCACTCTCTCTACTCTGTTACTATATGGATTATGATTCTCTTTTGATCATTACACTATTTGGCGATTACTACTTGAACAAGTATTACTAATGTGTTACTACTAGTACTGGCATCTGCGAAGTCTCTAATATAACAAGCATTTTCGAAAGTGATAATGAGCTTTCACTTGACATGGCAAAAGTGACAAGTGAAACCATTTAACCTCGCAAAACAGTTAATATAAATCAATTAGAGCAGAGATTTTATATTTATGAAATATTAATAATATTAAACTTTGCTTGTAAATTCCCTAAATATCTCGGTTTGCATGAAATCTATAAGTTTAATGTCTCTCTTCTTTTCTTAATAATAATCTTACTTAGCATTTCTAATACTCCCTTTTTTATATCTTTTCTATTTATTTTTTATATATAACATGAATTGTTTTATAACTTATAGCTGAAGGAGCAAATAACGGTCTGTTCTATTCTCTATCTCTCTCATCCTCACTTTCTCCTTTTCTCTCTTTTTAAATCTTATACTTGATGTAATAATTGACAAAAATGGTTATGGGATTGCCCTAATCAGTTAAGTTCTTTCTTTGAATTGTATGACTCTAAGCAATAAATTTCCTGATGGTCATATGGATTATATTTTGAAAAATATTGGTCCTAAAGGAACACAAGAACAGAGAGAAGAAAAGAAATGTGAGAATTAGAAAAACTAAGAACCAATTATTATAATTTATACAAGAAAAAAGTAAAATATTAAACTGTTAATTTGTCAGAAGTGATGGATCAGGTTTACTCAATGCAATGTTCAAAGAAAAAATGTCATAGCAGATACCATTAATGACTAAATGAAAAACAGCTTGAAATTAATTTTTTCAATAATTTTAAATCTTATGCTTGATGCAATTTTTGAAATTTCTATTTTTTTCTTTGTTTTTTTTTTTTTTAAAAATCAAATTTACATTTTTAAAAAGTATTTTCTGAGATATAATTTGTAGATAACTTAACCTTCATAATTGTATCATTTTGGACACATTATCTTACAACTTGAATCTTGAGAGTTTTGGAAGGTCTCCAACCAAATTGTGAATACTATTATAAATGATCATGAGATCACCACTTCTTTATCAGATGAAGTAAAGCTCTTTGCCGCAATCTTTACCTCTAACTCAACATTAGATGAGAAAAGCTATCCACTTCCTAACTTCCCTCATTTCACTGAACATTTTTGAAGCTATAATGAAGAAGGCTGTTGATCACCTCAATAGGAACAATGTCTTGACCTACAAGCAGTGCAGGTTTTAATCAGTTTGGTACTGTTATTAGTCACAAAATCACTAAGGTACCAGGCAACAAAATATCTCTCAAGGAAAATTGCATTAGATATTTCAAAGGCCTTTGACAAAGTGGGAATAAAGGGTTACTGCATAAGCTCTCTAGGTATGGAATCACTAGAAGAGTCTTTTCAATTATCAAGTCCTTCCTAAGGTCAATTGTTTGAGGCCAAAGTGATCAATGCAGATTACCCCAAGGCTCTCTTCTTGGTCCAACCCTCTTTCTACTTTACAGAAATAATCTGTCTAAGAGTATACTCTCATTATTTGTGAATATCTATGCCTGTGATGCAACAGAATATGGGTACACCTCAAAACTCTAAATGACCAGAACTTGGCAATTGATGTCTCCTTTGACCTAACTTTAGCCGTTCAGTGAAGAAAAAACTGGCTGGTGACATTCTATCATCACTGAATGGACCCTGAATTTTAATCTATTGCAATGAATGGGTATTCTCTCTGGGATGACCTGTGCCTTGATTACCTGTTGAGACTTAAACTCAACCCATGCCTTGTGGAACTTGTGCATGTAATCCATTGCTAAAGATAATGACAAAATAGTCAGTTCCCTGTACCACTCAAGTAAGTACCCAACATGCTATCCTCTATCCTTACAATAGCCAGATCAGGCCAAAAAATGTTGCTATATATGGGCAGGAGCTGCCCAGTCTTGTTAGAGTACAAAAGCATCTCCACACCCTTGTGTGTGATGAATTATTTTCCACACTACAACCCCTTTCCCCACAGACAAAATATTGCAAGCCCCTTTCTGCTCTATTTCTATTTCAATGGAAAATGTTTAGATGAATTAGATTCCTCAGTTCCACTAGTTCACACCTAAGACCTGTCATGCACATTGTAGTGAACCACCCTCACCCATTTCATATTCCATTGGTGAGATGTAAGTTTCACTTGAGTAGCATCTTCTTTTGACGTCTGCTTTGTGGAACCAATTCCCAAGAGGATGCTTCCCTGATCTCTACAATCTTAACATGAACAAGTCAAGGGTTACCCATTATCTTCCCCACATATCCTGAATAACACTGTAACCCTCTATCTCAATTGGCTCTTAGGCCTTGTACAGGGTGAACATCATTGTCAAAAAAAAAAAAAAATCATTATTTTTAATATTTTATTTTTATTTCTTTTTTATATATAGGTATACACATCTATATCATACATATTGTTTTAATGATAAGAGAGAGATGAAATCCATTTTTGCTTTCTGTTCATATTCTCTGTGTTATTTTTTTTTGTTTTTTTTTCAAATCTTATAATTGATTCAATGATGATAAAATGTTTTATGGGTTTATTCAAATTTCTTTTTCTAAATTGTACAAGTAGGTCTAATAAATTTCATGGCATGCATATGGATTATATATGGACTTGGTACATAGACTAAGAAGATGAATCAGTTTTACTCAATGAAATGTTCAATAAAAAAAAACTTGATAAGCACAACTATTAATCATAAAATGAAAAACAGTTTTCAAACTATGTGTTCAGTAACCATCTGAATAAGTTTCTGAATTTTACTGAGCACTCATTCAGTAGATTTCCAATCAAAATTTATATCTTAATTTTATAATTTATTTTTGTTAAATACATTTAGCCTTAAAGATAAATAAAATAATTTTTTTTTTCAATGTCTCCATGATACATTAATAAATTAAAAATCAGAATAGAATAAAAAATATTTTAACTTAGGCCAAAAAAAAGATAACTTCAACTTAGAAAATGCTCCCAATTTTAGAGAGCGGACAATATTATGTTGAATGGAAAAATGATGTAAAGATATTAACAATCTATGCATATATAAAAGGTAGAATGTGTGTGTGTTCGTTTATATGTTTGATTGGATCTCCTACATTTTTTAACCGATTTCAACCAAATTTGACACAGTTACTGCTAATAGTCATGTGAAGGTTTTGATGATGCCAAAAATTGATTTAAGTCAATATTTAAATCAATACTATCGATTTTTCATTTTTGATCGGACGCACTGCACACGAGCAGATATGGGCACTTTTCATACCAGAATTAATTAGCCGTAGCATAATTAGAAAAAATGGGAATAAGAAAGGACAAAAATGGCCATATTTTGGTTTCAGATGCAAAAGTTATCACAAGAAAGGATTTCTTTCGCAGCCAAACTTTGCACTCCAAAAGCCAATCAGATTAGTGTTATTAGTCACACGTGGCTCACGCAATGTTTAATGGTTGCTGCTGATTGGCTTATTCACACTCCGGGTCATGCGAGATCATGTGTGAACAGGGGGGTTCACGTGTGCGTGCATAATGCATCCCAAATGGGGTAGAGGTTTCAGGTAGCCTACTTTTATTTCAGGATTTAATGCTCATCCCATGGTTTTTAAAAAGGATCTTTTAATATTTCAATGCAGGCATGCATTACTTTCTATGTTTTCTACATTTGCACAGTAAAGTAAATGTCAAGGCCATTTTAAAAGGGATTTACAGAGCTACATGTCAAATTTTACTAGAAAAATCAGTAAAAACAAGATGAAACTGCTGCTTTTTAGGTGTTTGTAGCCCATTTAGCCTACTAAAGAATAGGATTGAATTCAGTGAGCAATCACTAACACATTTCATGCCACTTCACACCACCACTTTTAAGCCAAGTGGACAGAATCAGCTCCCCTAATTATCCAATTTGTCCAGTTGTTCACATTTGATTGCATTTTTTCATTCGAGGGGATGCTGTGGGACTGTTATGTCTTTTCATGCCATTTACGTTTAGAAAAAGGCACCTACTCGCTATAATTTTACTACTGTACATCTCTGCCCAAAAAAGCTCTCGCATGTTTTCATCTAAATTTGTGCTACTTAAATGCCTTCATCATCCATCAGTAAACAAAATTAACATTGCTTCAAATTTTGTTCATAAGAAGTATAAAAACGCTTGTATTTTCAACTTTTGATCAATAAAACTACCTCATATCTCCTGGCTGCTCAAAATTTTCAAAGAAAAATGAAGCTTGAAATCCCATTTTGAGAAACTGCACTACATCGGTGCCTATTTTGGGTGAAGGAACTACATAGCTTTCATATTTATCAATAAAAAACCCGATACAATAAAGTTGCCAGATACTATTTTGAAACGTTATCCTCCACTGTGCACTGCTTTCACTAACCCAGCTGGAGGTTAACCAATCGCATCAACTGTTCAAGGTTGCTGCAAGTTCATTGGCATGGTTGCAAACATTTAACCTTGGGCCCATCCAATCATATGCGCGAGCAGTTCTCTTATGTATGCATGTCACCTTAGTATGTACGCCACCTTATGTCACCTTAGTATGTACACTCAAGGTCAATCAGCAAACCACCTCTTTATACCATAACTCGCACGCGTGTTCACACTTCTGCAATTACTGTCCCGCACTTGGCTCACTTCATTCGCTTCTTGCAGAAACCTCAAGTTGTTGAATATGTATCCAAACTGTTTTTTTTAACTTCTTAGCTATAACTACATCCATTTCCATCTTTATCAAATTTACTTCCCAAATTACCTACTACTGTTTTAGCTTTAGTTGAATTCACTTTTTTTGTCTTCAATCCCCTTTTGATACAATTACATACGTTTTGGGGATTCCTCTAACCTGCCTACGTTTAGACTACACATATTTTTTGCACTCAAAAAACCTACATACCTTTTATTACATTTACCTTTTCAAAATTGGTTAAAATGCCACCAAAGAGAAGAAAACTTTTTGGGTGGTGCACGGCTGCTGCCTCCACTACAAGTGTAGCAAGGGCAAGTGAAACCACAGAGCAAACTTCATTGCGCCTTTCTCAGATGGCCTCACACTCTGCTGCCCGCATCTCCACGGAAAGTACTGCTGAATGGACTGAAAGGCTGACATCAATAGCATCAGTTATGTCATCATGACGCGCTAGACTTTCAACTGAAGAGCATTTAGTATAGAATTCACAGGACGCAATACACATTTCTAGGGCCAGACCTTCCAAATCCCCAACACAGACAATCCTTTGGTGTTTAAAAATGCCAGCACTACAGCATGTTCTAGAGCTTTAGAAAGCCCTGAACAAACCACTTCACATTGTCTTAGGAATGCTAGGGCTAATTCATCATCCAAGATTTCGGAACAACCTCAACAAACCACTATTCGTCTTTTAAGAAATGTCAGCGCTACTGCATCTTGCCAGAGCTTTATAAAGTCCTGTGCAGACCGCTAATCATTGTTTGAGCAATTCCAGATCTACTGCATCTGCCAGAGCCTCAAAAAGCCCTGGGGTATGGCAAGCATAGCTCAACAACAATGGCCAAATCACAAGGACAGGTGCTCATCGTCGCAGGTCTGCATTTACGTGAACACTGTTTTCCCCATGGACAGCTTTGCATAGGCTGCTCCCAAGTCAGGAATGGATAACATTTATGTTTACTCTCCAACAAACAAAGCTAAAATATTACCTATACAGAAGTCCTATAGCCCATGGTCGGTCGTTTAAACACATCTTTATGTCAGCTGCATCATAGGTTCCTTCATATTTGAACCCGGTTTATTTAAAGGTCAACATAGTATCCATTTGCCATTACTAAGACATTTCATTAAAGGTTGTCTTGTTCACCAGATGCTCCCTTACCACTTAAACCCCACCATAGCTGCATTCGCACTTACATGTCGACCACGTAACCATATTCAGTTGCAACACAAAACCAATACGTGGGAAGGTGGATTCATTTAATTGTCAGAGAAGTCAAGTATATCCACACAGTTCAGGCCTCAGCAAAAAGAAGTGGGATAATAATAGCAGCATGCAGAGTTATAATATGCATTCCCTGCCGTACACCGTTGGTGTGTTTCTCCCCTTACCATAAGGGCTGCTTTAGGTAAGGCTATGTGTGCATCATGCTTGACTCAAATGGCTATTAAAAATTACAAAAAAATTTGTGCCACTTACAAGTACTCGCCCCGGCACCTTCCCATACTTCTGTTTGTGGTAGTGGCAGTGCCGTCTTTTGGGCAAAAGACGCGTCTACCTTTCATGCTATTGCATTTTACTACATTGCAGCTGACACACGGTTTCATGTAATGTCTTGCACTCAGAGATAATCGGAATACAAATCCATCTGCCACAACTCACCAAAAACTTCCTAAGGTCTGTGTTTGTATTGGACTTGACAACTTTTAATTGTTTTGTTGTCTCATAGTTTCTTTGTTCTAGCAAGGGCTGCAAAACACCTTATCCAAGTTTGGATCTTTTACATGCAAAAGACCCTATTGATGATGCCATATTGTTATGATATTCCTTTCTTTTTTTTTTTTTTTTTTTTTTTGCCAAGCTAATAATAGACAAATGAAATATAAAAAAAGATTATGGATCAAGAACTCTCTGAATAGCAACTGCAAAGATGATGGTGATGTTAGTTATGTAAGGTCCATATCAAATGAAACTGATTCCTTGAACAAGCGGACTACTGGTGCTGGACATGAAAATTCTGCTCAGAATATGACTTATCTAACAAGACATTCCTTTATTAGACATAAAATAAAAAGATATAGATGCACAGAAAGAAGCTATGCTTGAAACTTCAAAAGTGAGAAATTAATAAATTATTTAGCTTTCAACTTTAACAACTTTACAGGAGAGCTGCAATGTTGATATTTTAGTTACTTTCATCTTGGATAAAAGGAAGGATAACCTAGCCTTTGAGGAAGTAGAACCTTGAGAGAAAAAAATCAGCACCTTATGTTGAATGAATTCTGACTACAGACTTGGACATAAATGATTCAATATTTTGTAATTTGAATTTATATTAAAATTCATTCTTATTCTATTTGTTTTAATGAATATCTTAAAACAAAGTTTGTTAGATATACAAAAAAAATAACTTACTATTTTTTTTTGTTGTTGCTTTTGCATCTGTCTCTGTTCTTCCTAGAACACATGTCCTGACACTGTTTTATTTACTGTGCATCCACGTCTTACAAAATTTTTTCTTCTACTATAATTTTTACATGCAACTCCAGTTCTAGCTATCAGTTTGTTGTGTCGGAAACCTACCACCCCTCTTGAAGATGAACTTGTCTGCATCTGTGAACAAAGACTTTAAATAGTGGCATGTCAGTTGACATGGGAAGACAGATAGACCTTTGTTGGACTGGTTTTCTGACTTCGTTTTGAATGATTATTTTTGATTTTTAGTACTGCTGGCCAGTGAAAATTTGATTTGCTTGAATATTTGGAAGAACTTTTTTTTGATACACCGGACCTTTTGCTGATAAGTTATTGTTTTAGTTTCATTCTTTTTAATTTTTTCTATTTCTTTTGTTTGTTTTTTAATTTGTTTTTTGGCTTGGCCCACATTTTTCTTTTTTTAGTCCGGTTTGACAAAGTCTTACCGGACGACTGCTTTTTATTTTTGTTTATTTTCTATCAGTTTTTTTAAAAAAAAACAGTTTTAGACAAAAGAAAAAAGAAAAAGAAGCTTTGTGTTTATTTTTTTTTTATTTTATTAGCGACTTCAGTCGCCTTCTTTCTCCTTTTTGTTTAGGTTTGACTAGTTTATTTTTCTTTTAATACATTTGCTTTAGCGGCATCAACCATAAAACTTTTTTTTTTTTTTTCTTTTTTCTTTTAGTACATTTTGAAGTTTTGTGAAAAAAAGAAAGTTTTTGTTTTTTCTTTTTATTTTCGGCTGCCTTCAGGCGCCATTTTTATTTTGTTTAAAAAAGTCTTACCTGTTTATTTTCTTTCAGTTTTTGTCATTTATTTTATTTTACTTTTTTATCTTTAAAGTTTTATTTCCTGGGTTATCCAGGCTTTCTTTATTTGTTTTATATTTTTATATTTTCCCCAACTCCTCTCCCCGTGATTGTCAAGATTTTAAACCGGCAGGTGGTAGTCTCCACGATTTTTTTACAACATGGCCCGGCAACAGTCGGGCCAATGTTAAAAAGACCTTTTGGTTCGGCCACTAAAGCCGACACCACTGAAAAGATAGAAGGAAAGTGGGCTGATGGAAGCCCAAAAACTGACAAAAGCATCTCCAAAAAGGAGATGCCACAAAACCGGACCAAGTGCCTAAAGAGGCTCAAAGTAAGACGACCGAGGTTGCCCTCCTGCTGGAAGTCCTCCCCTAGTTGTATTCTGAACATGGCGGATTTCCTGGATAAGGCGAAAGGCTACGCTCATCTTGTTAATAAAGATGGGTTCGTCGATGATGTCCAGGAACTCGATATGTTCTCAAAGAATGGTGACCGTTTTGTGGTCGAAAAGAAAACCCGAAAGATTTGTCGCTCCACAAAAGACACTGTGATCAAATCACTTTTGTCCCTGGGGGATAAAACCCCAAAGAGTTATTAAAATTACGGGTTTCTTCATGTGGGACATTCTGCTGCCCACACCGGAAGATTGCCTGGCCATGGCAAAAAAGGAATTGATAACGAAAGATCTATATTAAGAACCGAATATGAAGGCCGCAGGCGGACCAGGGTGGCCGTTTTCGAGGTTCCTGCTCAAATTTCGGGAGAGCTCCTGGCTGCATTTTTTATGCAATACGGCCAAATTTTAGGGGCTCTCTCCGACAATTTGAACGGGGGATGGACTTTCGATATTATGCTTGACCAGAATGCCTTCAAGTCCGTCCCCAACTGTTTTGGTGTTCGGCGACTGGAAAATGCCGGTCATAGTGACTGGTAGGCGACCAACTTGCTGGAGGTGTGGAGACTGGTCACCTTTCCTCCTCCTGCCCAGGGAAGAAGGCCCTGGAGTTCGGTCGTAGGTGACCAAAATCCCCCCTTGGCCGATAAGGAAAAATCCGCGGCGCCTGTAATGGGCCTAGCTGCGAGACAGACCGATGGGCAAAGTCCCTTGGTTGGGTCCCAACCCTCATTACCCCCGAAACCAACGCCTGCCACAAGTGTGGATAAGGAGAAGGACGATGGGGAATGGCGCCTCGTAGTTAGGGGCAAGGGGAAGACCCAAACAGCGGTTCCTCAGTCCCAACATGACACCAGGGACAAAGTCACCTACAGCCCCATTCCCTCTGTCAGCTCTGAGGGCGACGCCTCGGCGTCTTATCGGGAGAATGCTACGGTTACCCAGAAATTAAATGAACCAAGCTGGGAAAAGATACTAGACCTAAAGAAGCTGAAAGAAAAATTGGAGACGAAACGCGGGAAAAATGAAAAATCGCTGGGGGCACCGGGGCCCCTATCCTCTGCCCCGTCTTCCCCTTCTGCACCCAAAAAATCTTTCACAAAACCACCTCCGCCTAAATCTGTTTCAAACTCCCCAGCAAAATCTCTACATTCATGCAAACCCTCGCCGGTGAGAACACCTTCGGGATGGACTCCTTCAACGACGCCCAATCCCACACCCATGTCCACTCCAATTCATTCTCCACAAAAAAAAAGGTTCCGTAGCCCTGAGACACAGTCACCGATAAAAAGAAAAAAAAATCATCAAACCACCGTATTTCCCAGGGGAAGACGTCTGCCGCGTATCCCGGGACCAGGCGGATAGGGTCTTTGGTCAGACCAGGAATCCGAAGGACTTAAAAGTCCTATGGAACTTCCATGAAATAAATGGTGTAGACGTGGAAAAACCGGAAAATTTCCCTTCGGCAGGAAGAATTTTGACCGTAGTTAGAACTGGCCCGGTACGCGGGAGATTTGGGGCATGATAGAGGAGGCCCAGTCATCTCTAAAAAATGGTGCCCCAGCCGCATACCTACTTGACCCGGATACCAAAGATTCAAATGAAAAACTTAAGGGAGGGTCCCAGTTTTTGTTCACCCATCCTTTATAGAGCTTTGAAACTCACCTACCCTTCGGACATTGGCGGCTTGTCTCAGGATGATACCGTCGAGAATGAGATGGCGTCTGGTTCCATGGGACGAGCTGTCGGTGTCCTCACCCCAGCCATGTTCTATCCTGAAGGGCAACCCTAATCGGTTTCACAATGGCTCTTTGGTTAGCTAGTTTGAATGCCGGGGCCTGAGGTCCGAGTCTCACAGGGCGAGGCTCTCTCGTGACCTTCAAGCGCCTCAGGGTGAATATATATGTTTTAAGGGAGACCCGGTTTTCTTCTCATGATCGTGAGGACATACTGTCTAGGGGTTCGCCCTTTATTCAGCATGTTTTGATGGTTGTTCGAGGGTGTCTCTGGCTAGTCAGCAGGTCTTTGAAGGCTGCATGTACCCTTGTCTTCGCGGATCCGGCGGGCAGGCTTTGCGTGCTGGATGTTACCATAAAGGATAAGGTTCTTCGTCTCATTGGGGTTTATGCGCCCAATATCCATTCCGAGCGGCCTGCTTTGTTTTGGCAGATCGCGCCGTTTTTTGACGACGTCTCGTCGGGTAGTTTTAGCGGGGGATTGGAATGCCGTCCTTGACCCCGATATAGATCGTATAGGGCACAAAAAAGGTACTAACAACCCGGATGTGAAACCATTTCGAGACTTTATCGATGGGTTTGATCTCGTCGATAAGTTCCGGAATGAACACCCTCGGGAGGTAGCATGGACTTGGACAACTAGTGGCAACTCGGCTCCTGGCTTGCGTGCGAGCTACCTGGACCGAGTCTTAGTTAGGAGAGTCGATGTAGGGCTCTTAGGGTGTCCAAGTTTCCATTATATAGTTTATACGGATCATAGGCTTGACTAGGTCCGTGTAAACTTAGATAAGCCTAAGGTTAGGTTGGCTGGTTACTGGAAATTGAACTGTTCGCTTTTTAGTGATCAGGGTTTCCGGGACCAGCTGTTACTAATGATCAAAGGGAATTGACGGGAGTGGTTGTGGGAAATGCCTGGTGGGGCAATTTAAAATCTAAGATTCGAACGTTTGCTGCCGATTTTAGTCGTCGACTCAATCTAGATAGATTAGCTGCGCAAACGGCTTTAGAAGAAAAAGTTGATCGGGCAGTGAAATCCCGTGTTAGTGGGGACATAGTCTTAGCTAAGGCAGAGTTGGCCTCCTTGCTTATCAAGAAGGATCAAGCTCTGGTAGTTAGGGCTAGGTTAAAAAGAATGTCTTCTGAAGCAACGAATATGGCCGCTGAACTGCGTGTAGAGGAAAATCGAAACGCGGCCAGGCGACATATAGCGTGCGTCACATTACTGGATAAGCGGATCGTGACTACAAACGCGGGCATATGTGAGGTCTTTTGAGATTACTTTCAGGAGCTTTTCACCAGGGAGCCCGGTCTGAGCTCTGCTCAGTTCAACGCCTATTTAGCTGACTTTCCCTGCCTCTCGGCAGCTGAAGTGGCTAGGTGCGAGGGTCCCATAACAGAGTCGGAAATCTGGGAAGCGCTGAAGCAGGTTGGCCTGGATAAGTCTCCGGGATTAGATGGTCTTCCCTATGAAGTTTACTTGAGGTTGTCGCACGTTTTTGTTCCTTTGCTGGAACTGATGTACAACCACTGGATGAGGCAGGGGTCTTTACCTCAACGCTTCACCAGGGGTGTCATCAAGTTGCTGCGTAAGGACAAGGACGGTGGGGATGGGTTAGGGAACTTTCGCCCTTTAACGATGTTAAACACTGACTTAAAGATTTTGGCAAAGATCATAGCCAACCGTTTGCAGCTTGTCCTGTCTAGTCTGATTGGCCCTGAACAGACTTGTGCTGTGAAGGGCAGGACTATTCAGGATAACCTTCATATGGTACGCTTGATCTTAGAACAAGTCGACAGTGAAGCCGCGCTGATCAATTTAGATCAGTCCAAGGCCTTCGATAGGGTTGACCATCGATTTCTGGAGGCTGTCCTTTCGGCGTCCGGTTTCGGAGCCGACTTTCGCTCCTGGATCCGACTCTTGTATGCGACCCCCGGTGCGCTGGTGGAAGTGAATGGGGTAAGATCGAAGCCTTTCGTATTGTCTCGCTCCATTCGTCAAGGTTGTCCGCTATCGCCTCTGCTTTACGTTCTTGCCTTGGAGCCATTCCTTCGCAAGTTAAAGATGAATCCGGTCCTACGTGGAATTTCGCTGCCTGGTGCTTCCACCTCGGCCAGGTATTCTGCCTATGCTGACGACGTTTCGGTTCTTGTGTCGAGCAGAGCCGAGATTAACGAAGTCAGTAAGCAGATCAGTGGGTATGAGATGGTGAGGGTATGAGTTATGTCATCATGACGCGCTAGACTTTCAACTGAAGAGCATTTAGTATAGAATTCACAGGACGCAATACACATTTCTAGGGCCAGACCTTCCAAATCCCCAACACAGACAATCCTTTGGTGTTTAAAAAATGCCAGCACTACAGCATGTTCTAGAGCTTTAGAAAGCCCTGAACAAACCACTTCACATTGTCTTAGGAATGCTAGGGCTAATTCATCATCCAAGATTTCGGAACAACCTCAACAAACCACTATTCGTCTTTTAAGAAATGTCAGCGCTACTGCATCTGCCAGAGCTTTATAAAGTCCTGTGCAGACCGCTAATCATTGTTTGAGCAATTCCAGATCTACTGCATCTGCCAGAGCCTCAAAAAGCCCTGGGGTATGGCAAGCATAGCTCAACAACAATGGCCAAATCACAAGGACAGGTGCTCATCGTCGCAGGTCTGCATTTACGTGAACACTGTTTTCCCCATGGACAGCTTTGCATAGGCTGCTCCCAAGTCAGGAGTAAGGATAACATTTATGTTTACTCTCCAACAAACAAAGCTAAAAATATTACCTATACAGAAGTCCTATAGCCCATGGTCGGTCACGTTTAAACACATCTTTATGTCAGCTGCATCATAGGTTCCTTCATATTTGAACCCGGTTTATTTAAAGGTCAACATAGTATCCATTTGCCATTACTAAGACATTTCATTAAAGGTTGTCTTGTTCACCAGATGCTCCCTTACCACTTAAACCCCACCATAGCTGCATTCGCACTTACATGTCGACCACGTAACCATATTCAGTTGCAACACAAAACCAATACGTGGAAGGTGGATTCATTTAATTGTCAGAGAAGTCAAGTATATCCACACAGTTCAGGCCTCAGCAAAAGAAGTGGGATAATAATAGCAGCATGCAGAGTTATAATATGCATTCCCTGCCGTACACCGTTGGTGTGTTTCTCCCTTACCATAAGGGCTGCTTTAGGTAAGGCTATGTGTGCATCATGCTTGACTCAAATGGCTATTAAAAATTACAAAAAAATTTGTGCCACTTACAAGTACTCGCCCCGGCACCTTCCCATACTTCTGTTTGTGGTAGTGGCAGTGCCGTCTTTTGGGCAAAAGACGCGTCTACCTTTCATGCTATTGCATTTTACTACATTGCAGCTGACACACGGTTTCATGTAATGTCTTGCACTCAGAGATAATCGGAATACAAATCCATCTGCCACAACTCACCAAAAACTTCCTAAGGTCTGTGTTTGTATTGGACTTGACAACTTTTAATTGTTTTGTTGTCTCATAGTTTTTTGTTCTAAAGGGCTGCAAAACACCTTATCCAAGTTTGGATCTTTTACATGCAAAAGACCCTATTGATGATGCCATATTGTTATGATATTCCTTTTTTTTTTTTTTTTTTTTTTTGCCAAGCTAATAATAGACAAATGAAATATAAAAAAAGATTATGGATCAAGAACTCTCTGAATAGCAACTGCAAAGATGATGGTGATGTTAGTTATGTAAGGTCCATATCAAATGAAACTGATTCCTTGAACAAGCGGACTACTGGTGCTGGACATGAAAATTCTGCTCAGAATATGACTTATCTAACAAGACATTCCTTTATTAGACATAAAATAAAAGATATAGATGCACAGAAAGAAGCTATGCTTGAAACTTCAAAAGTGAGAAATTAATAAATTATTTAGCTTTCAACTTTAACAACTTTACAGGAGAGCTGCAATGTTGATATTTTAGTTACTTTCATCTTGGATAAAAGGAAGGATAACCTAGCCTTTGAGGAAGTAGAACCTTGAGAGAAAAAAATCAGCACCTTATGTTGAATGAATTCTGACTACAGACTTGGACATAAATGATTCAATATTTTGTAATTTGAATTTATATTAAAATTCATTCTTATTCTATTTGTTTTAATGAATATCTTAAAACAAAAGTTTGTTAGATATACAAAAAATAACTTACTATTTTTTTTGTTGTTGCTTTTGCATCTGTCTCTGTTCTTCCTAGAACACATGTCCTGACACTGTTTATTTACTGTGCATCCACGTCTTACAAGAATTTTTCTTCTACTATAATTTTTACATGCAACTCCAGTTCTAGCTATCAGTTTGTTGTGTCGGAAACCTACCACCCCTCTTGAAGATGAACTTGTCTGCATCTGTGAACAAAGACTTTAAATAGTGGCATGTCAGTTGACATGGGGAAGACAGATAGACCTTTGTTGGACTGGTTTTCTGACTTCGTTTTGAATGATTATTTTTGATTTTTAGTACTGCTGGCCAGTGAAAATTTGATTTGCTTGAATATTTGGAAGAACTTTTTTTTGATACACCGGACCTTTTGCTGATAAGTTATTGTTTTAGTTTCATTCTTTTTAATTTTTTCTATTTCTTTTGTTTGTTTTTAATTTGTTTTTGGGCTTCGGCCCACATTTTTTCTTTTTTTAGTCCGGTTTGACAAAGTCTTACCGGACGACTGCTTTCTTATTTTTGTTTATTTTCTATCAGTTTTTTTTAAAAAAAAAGAACAGTTTTAGACAAAAGAAAAAAGAAAAAGAAGCTTTGTGTTTATTTTTTTTTTATTTTATTAGCGACTTCAGTCGCCTTTTTTCTCCTTTTTGTTTAGGTTTGACTAGTTTATTTTTCTTTTAATACATTTGCTTTAGCGGCATCAGCCGCAAAACTTTTTTTTTTTTTTTTATTCTTTTTCTTTTAGTACATTTGAAGTTTTGTGAAAAAAGAGAGAAGTTTTTGGTTTTTTTTTTTATTTTCATTGCCTTCAAGCGCCATTTTATTTTTGTTTAAAAAAGTCTTACCTGTTTATTTTCTTTCAGTTTTTTGTCATTTATTTTATTTTACTTTTTTATCTTTAAAGTTTTATTTCCTGGGTTATCCAGGCTTTCTTTATTTGTTTTATATTTTTATATTTTCCCCAACTCCTCTCCCCGTGATTGTCAAGATTTTTAAACCGGCAGGTGGTAGTCTCCACGATTTTTTACAACATGGCCGACGGCAACAGTCGGGCCAATGTTAAAAAAGACCTTTTTGGTTCGGCCACTAAAGCCGACACCACTGAAAAGATAGAAGGAAAGTGGGCTGATGGAAGCCCAAAAACTGACAAAAGCATCTCCAAAAAAGGAGATGCCACAAAACCGGACCAAGTGCCTAAAGAGGCTCAAAGTAAGACGACCGAGGAGTTGCCCTCCTGCTGGAAGTCCTCCCCCTAGTTGTATTCTGAACATGGCGGATTTCCTGGATAAGGCGAAAGGCTACGCTCATCTTGTTAATAAAGATGGGTTCGTCGATGATGTCCAGGAACTCGATATGTTCTCAAAGAGAATGGTGACCGTTTTGTGGTCGACAAGAAAACCCGAAAGATTTGTCGCCCACAAAAGACACTGTGATCAAATCACTTTTGTCCCTGGGGGATAAAACCCAAAGAGTTATTAAGGGCACAGGTTTCTTCATGTGGGACATTCTGCTGCCCACACCGGAAGATTGCCTGGCCATGGCAAAAAGGAATTGATAACGAAAGATCTATATTAAGAACCGAATATGAAGGCCGCAGGCGGACCAGGGGTGGCTGTTTTCGAGGTTCCTGCTCAAATTTCAGGAGAGCTCCTGGCTGCATTTTTTTATGCAATACGGCCAAATTTTAGGGGCTCTTCCGACAATTTGAACGGGATGGACTTTCGATATTATGCTTGACCAGAATGCCTTCAAGTCCGTCCCCAACTGTTTGGTGTTCGGCGACTGGAAAATGCCGGTCATAGTGACTGGTAGGCGACCAACTTGCTGGAGGTGTGGAGAGACTGGTCACCTTTCCTCCTCCTGCCCAGGGAAGAAGGCCCCTGGAGTTCCGGTCGTGGTGACCAAAATCCCCCCTTGGCCGATAAGGAAAAATCCATGGCGCCTGTAATGGGCCTAGCTGCGAGACAGACCGATGGGCAAAGTCCCTGGTTGGGTCCCAAACCTCATTACCCCCCTGAACCAACGCCTGCCACAAGTGTGGATAAGGAGAAGGACGATGGGGAATGGCGCCTCGTAGTTAGGGGCAAGGGAAGACCCAAACAGCGGTTCCTCAGTCCCAACATGACACCAGGGACAAAGTCACCTACAGCCCCATTCCTCTGTCAGCTCTGAGGGGCGACGCCTCGGCGTCTTATCGGGAGAAATGCTACGGTTACCCAGAAATTAAATGAACCAAGCTGGGAAAAGATACTAGACCTAAAGAAGCTGAAAGAAAAATTGGAGACGAAACGCGGGAAAATGAAAAATCGCTGGGGCACCGGGGCCCCATCCTCTGCCCCGTCTTCCCCTTCTGCACCCAAAAATCTTTCACAAAACCACCTCCGCCTAAATCTGTTTCAAACTCCCCAGCAAAATCTCTACATTCATGCAAACCCTCGCCGGTGAGAACACCTTCGATGGACTCTTCAACGACGCCCAATCCCACACCCATGTCCACTCCAATTCATTCTCCACAAAAAAAAAAAAGGTTCCGTAGCCCTGAGACACAGTCACCGATAAAAAGAAAAAAAAATCATCAAACCACCGTATTTCCCAGGGGAAGACGTCTGCCGCGTATCCCGGGACCAGGCGGATAGGGTCTTTGGTCAGACCAGGAATCCGAAGGACTTAAAAGTCCTATGGAACTTCCATGAAATAAATGGTGTAGACGTGGAAAAACCGGAAAATTTCCCTTCGGCAGGAAGAATTTTGACCGTAGTTAGAACTGGCCCGGGTACGCGGGAGATTTGGGGCATGATAGAGGAGGCCCAGTCATCTCTAAAAATGGTGCCCCCAGCCGCATACCTACTTGACCCGGATACCAAAGATTCAAATGAAAAACTTAAAGGGAGGGTCCCAGTTTTTGTTCACCCATCCCTTTATAGAGCTTTGAAACTCACCTACCCTTCGGACATTGGCGGCTTGTCTCAGGATGATACCGTCGAGAATGAGATGGCGTCTGGTTCCATGGGACGAGCTGTCGGTGTCCTCACCCCAGCCATGTTCTATCCTGAAGGGCAACCCTAATCGGTTTCACAATGGCTCTTTGGTTAGCTAGTTTGAATGCCCGGGGCCTGAGGTCCGAGTCTCGCAGGGCGAGGCTCTCTCGTGACCTTCAAGCGCCTCGGGGTGAATATATGTTGTTTACAAGAGACCCGTTTTCTTCTCATGATCGTGAGGACATACTGTCTAGGGGTTCGCCCTTTATTCAGCATGTTTTGATGGTTGTTCGAGGGTGTCTCTTGGCTAGTCAGCAGGTCTTTGAAGGCTGCATGTACCCTTGTCTTCGCGGATCCGGCGGGGCAGGCTTTGCGTGCTGGATGTTACCATAAAGGATAAGGTTCTTCGTCTCATTGGGGTTTATGCCAATATCCATTCCGAGCGGCCTGCTTTGTTTTGGCAGATCGCGCCGTTTTTGACGACGTCTCGTCGGGTAGTTTTAGCGGGGATTGAATGCCGTCCTTGACCCCGATATAGATCGATAGGGCACAAAAGGTACTAACAACCCGGATGTGAAACCATTTCGAGACTTTATCGATGGGTTTGATCTCGTCGATAAGTTCCGGAATGAACACCCTCGGAGGTAGCATGGACTTGGACAACTAGTGGCAACTTCGGCTCCTGGCTTGCGTCGCGAGCTACCTGGACCGAGTCTTAGTTAGAGAGTCGATGTGGGGCTCTTAGGGTGTCCAAGTTTCCATTATATAGTTTATACGGATCATAGGCTTGACTAGGTCCGTGTAAACTTAGATAAGCCTAAGGTTAGGTTGGCTGGTTACTGGAAATTGAACTGTTCGCTTTTTAGTGATCAGGGTTTCCGGGACCAGCTGTTACTAACGATCCAAAGGGAATTGACGGGAGTGGTTGTGGGAAATGCCTGGTGGGGCAATTTAAAATCTAAGATTCGAACGTTTGCTGCCGATTTTAGTCGTCGACTCAATCTAGATAGATTAGCTGCGCAAACGGCTTTAGAAGAAAAAGTTGATCGGGCAGTGAAATCCCGTGTTAGTGGGGACATAGTCTTAGCTAAGGCAGAGTTGGCCTCCTTGCTTATCAAGAAGGATCAAGCTCTGGTAGTTAGGGCTAGGTTAAAAGAATGTCTTCTGAAGCAACGAATATGGCCCGCTGAACTGCGTGTAGAGGAAAATCAAACGCGGCCAGGCGACATATAGCGTGCGTCACATTACTGGATAAGCGGATCGTGACTACAAACGCGGGCATATGTGAGGTCTTTTTGAGATTACTTTCCAGGAGCTTTTCACCAGGGAGCCCGGTCTGAGCTCTGCTCAGTTCAACGCCTATTTAGTTGACTTTCCCTGCCTCTCGGCAGCTGAAGTGGCTAGGGTGCGAGGGTCCCATAACAGAGTCGGAAATCTGGGAAGCGCTGAAGCAGGTTGGCCTGATAAGTCTCCGGATTAGATGGTCTTCCTATGAAGTTTACTTGAGGTTGTCGCCCGTTTTTGTTCCTTTGCTGGAACTGATGTACAACCACTGGATGAGGCAGGGTCTTTACCTCAACGCTTCACCAGGGGTGTCATCAAGTTGCTGCGTAAGGACAAGGACGGTGGGGATGGGTTAGGAACTTTCGCCCTTTAACGATGTTAAACACTGACTTAAAGATTTTGGCAAAGATCATAGCCAACCGTTTGCAGCTTGTCCTGTCTAGTCTGATTGGCCCTGAACAGACTTGTGCTGTGAAGGGCAGGACTATTCAGGATAACCTTCATATGGTACGCTTGATCTTAGAACAAGTCGACAGTGAAGCCGCGCTGGATCAATTTAGATCAGTCCAAGGCCTTCGATAGGGTTGACCATCGATTTCTGGAGGCTGTCCTTTTCGGCGTCCGGTTTGGAGCCGACTTTCGCTCCTGGATCCGACTCTTGTATGCGACCCCGGTGCGCTGGTGGAAGTGAATGGGGTAAGATCGAAGCCTTTCGTATTGTCTCGCTCCATTCGTCAAGGTTGTCCGCTATCGCCTCTGCTTTACGTTCTTGCCTTGGAGCCATTCCTTCGCAAGTTAAAGATGAATCCGGTCCCACGCGGAATTTCGCTGCCTGGTGCTTCCACCTCGGCCAGGTATTCTGCCTATGCTGACGACGTTTCGGTTCTTGTGTCGAGCAGAGCCAGATTAACGAAGTCAGTAAGCAATCAGTGGGTATGAGATGGTGACAGGGGCCAAGATCAACCATGATAAGTCTGTGGGCTTGGCGGTTGGGTGCGTGGAAGGGAGTTTCTCTTCCCGGACCTTTCCTCTGGACGGATGGGCGATCAAGATACTCGGCGTCTGGTTCGGTCCTGATCTCCAGTTGGAAATGAATTGGTCGGAGGTACAAGGGCAGGCCGAGGCTGCAGGTAATCTGTGGTCTCGGAGGAGACTTTCCCTGAAGGGAAGGGCAGAAGTATGTGTTTCACACATCTATCCGATCCTCCTCTACCGTCTTTCTGTGCTTCCACTCCCGTATGCCCGACTAATGTCATTAGTCAAGGCCTTGTTCTCTTTCTTGTGGAGAGGCAAGGCCCATATGGCATCTCGCGAGATCTGTTGCCTTCATCCCTCTGAGGGCGGTCTGGGTATGCCTAGCATTGAGATTCGTCATTATATGCTTCGCATTACCTTTCTAGACCAAATGTGTCGTGGTTTGGATGAGGTGGGCACCTTTTGGAAAGAAGATGTCCGAAAAACATTTCCCATCCCTGAGAAGTGTGCACTCGTTAGAGAGGAGGAGGCCGGCCAGACTCCACGTGTCGAGTGCTCTTTTCACCGCGAATGTCGTCGTGCTTTGAAGCGCCTCTTGCGGACGTCCGATGGCCTCTCCATGCCCAAGCGTTGTCTCGTAAGGCATTATATCGATTGTTAGTTAGGGGGTTCGTTTGAGATACCCTGATCGACGAGCTCGGTCTTTACGAAGCAGGAGGCTCGCTTCGATATGGCCTTTGGGCGCCTGGGTTGAAATGTCTCACTAACGATGAGCATCACCACCTGGCTGATGATTCGTGGGGCCCTCTGGGTTGGCAAAAGACTTTGTTCAGCAGGCTTGGAGAAATATCCAAACTGTCGTTGCTGTACTGGGAATGTCGAGACCATTGTTCACGCCTTTTTCAGTGCAAGACGGTAGTGCCGCTGTGCAAGTTTGTTGAAGGCCTCATGGTTCGCATGCTGCAGGGAAAGTTTTTGTCCTGGAAGCCAGTTCTGTTTGTAGCAATGTGGTATCGCAATTGACGAAGGCTGAACACTATGTGTTCTGTTGCTTACTAGGGGTTATGCGAGTCGTGATTTGGACGACGCGACAGAAGGGATTCTATGAAGGCGAGAAGTTCACCTCTTCCCAACTGATCTTGTACTTTAAGCATCAGCTTAAAGTCAAGATTAGGACGGAAAGGCGGCGGCTCCCATCATCAGAATTTGGCAAAAGGTGGGTGAATCTTTGCGAACGTGTAGAGGAAAGGGGCTGACCTAGAGTGGCATTTGGATGTCGGTTAGGTACAGAATTTTATCCTAACAGGGTTGAACGTAGGCAACCCACCCAGATATTAGGCTAGACTAGGTTTTCGTTTTGAATTTTTTTAGTTTCCCTTTTTTCCCGTTAACTTAGCTAGGGTATGTAAGCTCATTGGTCCTTTTTTTTTTCTGTCCCTATTTTTTACTTTTGTTTAATTCCCCCATCCCCTCCCTCGTTAGGTGGTTAGTGATGTCAGTTTTCTGGTGGATGCGGGGCGCCTTTCGTTTCGGGTGTGTGCTTTCGTATTTGTTGTTGTGTATGAATGAGTGAGTGTTTGTGTGAATGCTTGATGGTTTGAATGTGTACTTATTTTCTTAGTTCCGCATCGATTTCGTCCGGTTAACTGATATTTCTGTCACATTCATAGTTTGTGGGGGGTTTTATTACTAACTCTGTTTTATTTAGTTTATTGTAAATAATTAATTCACGTTGTAAATATTCATTTGGGGATTTTAAAAATTGTTATTTTATGACCCCCCCCCATGAACAATATCTGTATATAAGGGAACTAGTTAGGACTTCATAGAGAATCTGAGGTATTATGGTGGACATAGCTGGTAGTGGTAGGAGTGATTGTGTTGTTTTGGTGAGTGGATTGTTGTTGGCATGTTTGGGTCAGTGTCTGCGACTAGCTAAGTTTAGATTAAAGACAGAAGAAGACAGTCATTCCCCATCCCCCCTTTTTGGCCTTGTGCCACATTTGTTTGTATTTTTTACACAACAATAAATATTAGACAGATAGACAGAGAAATTCTTAGCTGAGCTAGTTATTGACTACTCAGGTGATTTCTGTACCTTTTTACCAACCTATTAAAACCTTTTTTATTGTTATTTGGCGTTTGTCTCTACTAACCCCAAATCAACATCATAACAGTGGCAACGAGAGATTCGTTCATCACGCTGAGTGGAGAATTTTTCAACTCTAGGTGGACTATATAAATTTTTTTTTTCTTGCTCTGAAAGAAACAAAAACAAAATGCATCGAACTTTGTTCTTCACGAAGAAATGGGATTTCAATGTGCCAAAAAGAAGTAAGACGTGTGCTTATTGTGGATATATATACGTGTTTTTCCCTTTTTGTCTGTTTTCGAAAAGTGTTTTGTGTAATCTATTACGCATAATGGAAGATTTGATTGCATTAACGAAAACTCTAGTGCAAAGTCAAATTCAGCAACAAGAGCAACAGAAAACTCTAGTGCAAAGTCAAATTCAGCAACAAGAGCAACAGAAAACTTTAGTGCAAAGTCAAATTCAGCAACAAGAGCAACAAAAATTGTTTCGGGAACAACTATTGGATTTACAAGTTCAGCAGCAAAATGACATAAAGGCTTTATATGAAGCGATTTTACTTAAGAATCCAGTAAATTCGTCATTCACGGCCGAAGGTATTGCTAATTGTATTACTGAGTTCAAATTTAACCCAGAGGAGGGCATAACATTTCCTGCGTATTTCAGAAGATTTGAAACAATATTTGAAAAAAAATGTGAAGGCTGGACTGATGAACAAAAAGTGAGTTTACTTTTACAAAAGTTGGGTACAGATGAAAATAATAAGTATACAAATTTTGTCCTTCCAAGAAAAACTGGTGACATTTCTTTTGAAGAAACTGTTAATACTTTATCTAGTATTTTTGGCGAGCGAGTTAGTTTGTTTCATACTCGTTTCTCATGTTTGAATATGGTAAAGCGTGACGATGAGGATGTTGTTACGTATGCTGGAAATGTTAACAGAATGTGTGAACATTTTATGTTACATGATCTTTCAATTGATCGATTTAAATGTTTGATATTCGTTCAAGGCTTGACTTCTAGCAAAGATAAGGACATAAGGTCCCGAATATTGGCAAAACTCGAACAAAATTCTGAGATCACTTTGCAGAAGGTTATGGAAGAGTGTCAAAGAATTGGAAACTTAAAACATGACAATACGCAAATTGAAGAAAAAGATGTATCCCGTGTCCATGCTATTCAACCAAAAACAGGAATAGTTAATAAAAACGTTAAAAAACCAACGTGCTTTGGATGCGGTGGTGGTCATTTTAAAAGTGAATGTTTTTTTCACGACAAAAATTGCTATTTGTGTGGCAAGAAAGGCCATATAAGTACCCATTGTAAAAGCAAAAGAAAAAAATTTAAGTCGAAAAAAGATAATGTGAATATTGTGTTGTCACGTCAGGAGATTGAGGAGGGGCAGAAAAGAAAATTTGTACAGCTAAAAATTAATGGAAAAAATGTTAAACTACAGCTAGATACTGGAAGTGATATTTCCATTATTAATTTAGCAACATGGATTAAAATAGGCAGATCTTTGCTTAAAAAGATTGAAAAAGTGGCTCGCGGGATTTCTGGAAGAAAATTGCATTTTCAAGGTGAATTTTCTTGTAATATTTCATTTGTTGGTAAGACACTAAAGTCTAAAGTGTATGTGCTACAAAATGCTTCAAATTTGTTTGGAACAGATTGGATTATACTTTTTAATTTATGGGAACTCCCTATAAATTCTTTTTGCAATAGAATTAATGTTTCTTCTCCATGTAAAAATCGGGTTACAGAAAATTTGGTGAAAGATCTGAAAATAAAATTTCTACAAGTATTTTCAGAAGGTCTTGGATGTTGCAAAAAGACGAAGGCAAAATTTGAAGTGAAGGAAAATGTAAAACCTATTTTCAAACGAAAAAGAAATGTGCCATTTGGTGTTTTGGGGCAGATAATAGACTCTGATAGAAGAAGACCAGATCCGGCGAGGGCAGAAGCGATCAAAAGCATGCCAACTCCCAAAAATGTAGTAACGCTACAAGCGTTCTTAGGACTTGCTAACTATTATGGGATATATATTCCTAATTTGTGCAGCCTTACGGCTTCATTAAATAAATTGCTTAAAAAGGGAGCAAAGTGGGAATGGTCAGAAGTGTGTCAGAAGGCGTTTGACAAAATAAAGAATGTTTTGACGTCGGAATTATCACTAACACATTATGACCCTAAACAGGAAATTATAGTGGCATCGGACGAAGCGAAGTAATGGAATAGGTGCGGTAATTCTGCATAAATTCAGAGACGGCAATATGAAGCCAGTGGCACATGCATCAAGGACATTATTACCCGCAGAAAAGAAGTACTCTCAAATTGAGAAAGAAAGCTTAGCTATCATCTATGCCTTTAAAAAATTCCATAAGTACATACATGGAAGAAGGTTTATATTGCAGACCGACCATCGCCCGCTGCTTTCAATCTATGGTTCGAAGAAGGGTATACCTACTCATACGGCAAACCGTTTGCAACGATGGGGAACCATTTTGTTGAATTACAATTTCAAAATGGAATTTTATCATCTAAAAAATTAAGCCATGCTGATGGTTTATCTAGACTGATCTCAACGTTCTTCGAACCGCTTAGAAGATACAGTGATAAAGGCCATTACAAGCAGAAAATGAATTGGTTGAAGTAATGTATAACACAGTAAAAGAATTACCGGTGACATTAGATGAAATAAAATTAAAGCAGAAAACGACATTTTATTAGAAAAATGAAAGAAGTTGTAACTTCAGAAAAGTATAAAACTTCTTCACCAGCATATTCAATATGTGATGAAGTGAAGGGTCGTGATACCGGTTGTACTACAAAAGCGGATTTTGAAGGAATTTCATCAGGGGCATCCTGGTATTGGACGTATGAAAGCCCTGATAAGGAGTTACATTTATTGGCCAAATATGGACAAAGACATTGAACAGGTAGTTAAAACTTGTAGAGGGTGTCAAATGGACAGGTTGAACGGTTTGTTGATACGTTCAAGAGAGCCCTTAAAAAAACAAATGGTACTAATACAGATGATGGTAATATACAGCAGTTTTTAAGTATATACAGAATAACACCAAATCCAAACGCAATATCAGGGATGCCTCCAGCTGAACTGATGTTTGCTAGAAAAATTAGATCTGTATTCAATAGGCTGCTGCCAGAAAGAAAAAAGAGTTACCAGAACAAAACACATCAGGAAAATATGAAATATCTCAGGCCGGGAGATAGTTTTTTAAAATTACAAAATGGGAAGGAATTTTGGCAAGATGGAGTGGTAACTCAAAGAATTGGTAAGATGTTATACATGATAAGAAGTAAAAAAATGGACGCACAAAAGACATTTGAACCAATTAAGGAAAAGAATCATTGAAGAAATAAGTAAAGAAAATGAAGAACCAATGGAGGTATTATATGATTTATTCGATATACCAACTCCACCATTGCCTGAAACAGTTGTCCAAAGAAGGACAAGCAAAAGAAAAAGAACTAGGGTGGAACGTTTAAGTCCAGATCCCAAAAGAAAAAGATATTAATTCCTCCAGAACTAATCTCAAGGGGGAGGTGTTGTGTCGGAAACCTACCACCTCTCTTGAAGATGAACTTGTCTGCGTCTGTGAACAAAGACTTTAAATAGTGGCATGTCAGTTTACATGGGGAAGACAGATAGACAGAGAAGTTCTTAGCTGAGCTAGTTATTGACTACTCAGGTGATTTCTGTACCTTTTTACCAACTTATTAAAACCCTTTTTATTGTTACGTGTTATTTGGCGTTTGTCTCTACTAACCCCAAATCAACATCATAACACAGTTAAAAAAGAAAGATAAACACAACATTTTAAAAAGAAGATGGAGAATAAATACAGACCATAAAAAAAAAACAAAAAAAAACAATATCTTCAAAATATGGAGAATTAATTAAATGATCAAATTTTAACTGGCAATCATTTATTATTTTAAACATATATTTTGGCTATTTGGTCAATAACAACAAAATTATTAACTTTTCTAGCAATGACCTGTTACTTTATTATAGAAGTAGATGTTTTGCATTAGTTTGAAAGAATTTTTCCCCTTGACAAGAACCTAGAAGCTGTTTTTATAAAGCAATTGCAGTTTTCCTAAATGAAGTACAATATTCATTAAATGATTGCATAAAAACAGATGCTGTTTTGTTGTTGTTGAACTTGAAACTTGGCAAAAGTGACCAGAATAAGCAAAGCTTCATAAATTTATAAAAGTGGACTTTTATGATTTGGTTCATCAAAGTGTTTAAATGTAAATCGTCTTTCTTGTGATATAACTGATAAGATTCTAATCTTGCAATGGATTATTGATTTTTTTTTTTTAACTGTTGTTTTCTTTTATTATAGTAATTACATATATAGGTTTTCTTTTATCATAGCAATTATATTGAATATTATATATTATTATAGTAATTGGCAAGAATTTATCATTATCCCTGTATTGTTCTTCATCCTGGCCTTACTTACTGGGAAACTTTGACATGAAAACTATAAATCTGTAAATGGATTAACCATGATTTCAATTTGTGAATATTGTTTTTTTTTTTTTTTTTTTATTCTGAATTAAGTTAATAAATGCCACAAAGAAGTTTCATAAAAGAGCAAATATTGGTGAGAGCAATGGAAGACAGGAAGCTGTGGAGAAGCATGATCACCCATTTCCTGAAAGGATATAGTATATATATGGAGAAATTTTAAGTCTTTGAATTAATTAGATTTATTCCTAAGATATATATTGATATTCCATGGCATGACTTTTCTTTTATTACCATGATTACTTTTTGTATTGAAGCAATTTGTATTAATTTATAATCTATAATTTGTATCTGACTTTGCAAAAATTTATCTCACTTGAGTATTTGTAATGACCAAAATAAACATGTCTTAAACTTAAAGCTTGTAAATTTGGAAAAAACTGGAAAATCTATTTCTACCTTGATAAGAAGCCAATTCCATATTGGAGCAAACTAGTTCACAGTGCTTCATGTAGATACATTTAGGGTCTTAATTGTGATATAGTTTTCCTTTATACTGGCAGACTTCCACATGATCTAAAAAGAAAATTGAAAATGATATGTAATAATTTCCTTACTTATTCATAGTACTTGATCAAAATTGCTAATCAATGAAATCATTCATAAAGATTCCATTTTGTGCATATATAAATTGGTAATACACTTAGTTCCTCCTTAGATCAATAATGGGCTGTTAAGTTTAACAAGCTAGTAGATATATTTGATTCTGACAAGGCTATCCATTATTGCAGCCCTATGTCAAATTTGACTAACTTATCTGAATATAACTATCAATAGCTAATGGAGCTGAATTTCATTGCAAGTTAAGTTTATTCAACATTCATACATTTTAGATTGAAAAATATCATCATTGAATTTGAATTTATTTGTTCATCAAAATTTCCAAATATAACTGAATGATAGCATACTGTATTGAAAAAATATAAAATTGAATATTTCTTCTAAATTTTAGGATAGTAATATTTATTGCTGCTTGAATAAGTAATCATTGTTATTTCAATTTCTTTGCCAGTAAAATGAATTGAAAATAATACAAATATGTACATGATACTTGTTCAATGAATGCAAGTATTAAAAGAAGAGAGAAAAATTTGAGTTTGAAGATTAGGCATTATTACTTAACTTTATTGATATCATATGATTTGATTGGCATGTCTGCTATATGTCCTGTCATTCAATAATTACATATATATAAATTTAAAAGATTACTTGAAAAGAAGCAAGCAGGCAAAATGACAACCAAAATTCAATATTAATTTCATATTTAATGAACAGCTTGTAAGTTGAGAACTTTTTTTTTATGATTTTAACATTGTAAAACCAGAAAGGAAAAAATGTCATATGAGAACAAGTTCAAGTTTTCTATCTTCTAAAAGAAAGCAGATCTCATTTGTAATGACATTTTGACAAAGAAATTCTGATTAAAACATTGTATGAAATTGCTTTAAGAGATCTATCCTCTTTTTACAATGAGAAAGTCGCTGAAGACAAGATGTTAGATTGTGAGAATAACATTACAAATTTTTCTTTCAATTTTCTCAAAAATCTCTAAATACATAGCAGAAACATCAGACTGGTCATGGCAGCAATATTCAATGCATGGTTGAATGGTAGATTTATAAATGGGTAAGATAGATTCTGGTGAGAAAAATTATCTTGCATAACAAACTTAACCAAGTTTCCTAGCAGAACTATGAATTGATTTAATATCATCATTCCACTTCATGTCATTGGAAAATGTTAGCCCGAGAAGGTGCAATGAGTCACTTTCCTGGAGGTTAGCATCAGCCATACTGATGGAAGGCAAAAATTGTTCCCTCTGGCAATTAAGAAAGCAGTTTTGCTTTGGACATGCTAAAGTTAACAAGCCATTTCTTGTCTCAGTTAACAACATATTGTAGGTCATTTTTTATATTAGCTGCCAATTTTAACTCCTAGAACTGATCACAGTTACCATTAAGACAAGATTAACTAGTTGTGCCATTAACATAGATATGAGAACTGATTACATTGGTAGGTCCAAGGATAGAGTTCTGTGGAATATCCGCATTAATGCAAAAAGATCTAGAAGAATGGCTGTTCAAGACAATTTTCATTTCATGATTTGATAAGAAAGATTGAATCAGATCAAAAATTCATCCAAAAATCCCATAACCTTTCAACTTGTGAAGAAGATCGGTATGCCAAACCCTATCAAATGCCTCTGAAATATCTAAAGCAATAGCTCAAGCTTTGCCATTTTTACCTAATACTTGATAGACTCTTCCATCAATAGCTGTTAATACATCAGCAGTTGACCTAGAGAAGTGAAAGTCATTGCTTATCTGGAAGAAAACCCTATGAGGTGAGATGCTTAACCAATTCAAAGTTGATGGAACCTCTAGTACTTTGCCAAAAAGAGGTCAAAGATTAATAGGCCAATAGTTAGAAAGATCAGATGGTTCATGGGAGTTCTTAAAAATGGAACTATAGAAGAGGATTTCCAACAAGCTGAAAAGCAAAAAGCAGCAAAGGTATTTATTGTAGGAGAATAGGAGCCAGTCCAGGAGCACATTTCTTAAGGACTATTGCAGAGATACCATCAAGTTCATAAGTTTTGTAGGGTTTCAATTTAGAGATGATAGCAGAAACCATGGATACACCAAATAAGTCAAGAGTAAAATTTTGAGAGAATTTATGAGCAAAATATTCTGCTTGATCAGCAGATGTTAACACCTCAAATTTAGCGAAGTGAGGAAGGATAGAAGATTTACTCTTATTTAACACACTATTACAGAGCCGCCAGTAATCACAATGTTATAGACAAGCGTATGGTTGCAAGAAAGAAATACGACAACAGCAGAAATAGGTTTACGTGGTTTATTTCAACAGGAACGTGAGGGTTTGGGACAGCTACCTTGTGGTATAGTTCATAAGCTGGCTTCGGATCTAGGTCGATCTCTCATAGTAGTTCGCACATGTTGACGGTGGTTGATGCTCCCCCTGCTGACAGCTACTGAACGTGACAGGTCTGTTCCCTGGCCACCTGTGGACTGCCCGTTGAACTTCTGTGTGACCCCTTTTATAGCATTTTTTATGGCTTAACAGGCTCGAAAAACGAAGCGAGTATAATTAGGAGGGAAGCATTTTTATTGGACAAAAAATAGAACACTTTAAATATTATTTTATTTTTCGACCAGAACACGTGAGTCGGGAATATTTGTAAATGAAGATAATGGTCATTTTGTGACGGGGTTTTGTCCCGTTCACATCCGGCTCTCGCTCTTGAGTATTTGCCTGTAAATCAGCTGAGATATGTCTTATTTTATTTTATAACAACAAGAACTAAATTTGTTAGAGGGTATACAGTGCCTCATTCTGTTTGTAAAGAAAGATTTAGTCTCTTTGACATCACATTTAAATTGTATCTTTTGTAAAATAGTATAAGTGATGACTATTTGTTTAATGTATTGAGTGGCATAAATAGGTGTTATGTATTAGATATGTATTATGATATCCAGCAGTGACCAGAAAGATGCAGTTTTCATGAAAGATAATATAACCATTTTGTAATGTAAATGTAAATAAATTTAGTGCGACTTACTTGACAAGCTTATAAGTATGAAGAATAAATAAATCATAACTTTCTGTATGGTTGCAAATCAAATGAAGTAATGAAAGTGAAATTCTTGCTTGACTATTTAAATTAACTGCAGCACAACAAATTTTCTTTTTCTCTTTTCACCATCAATTTAAAGTGTCGTTCTTTATATTTGTTTTGGAAACATTTTATGAATTTAGAAAGATGATTCTATTGCATTGAATATTAATTCTCTAAAATACTGATTTGATACATGATAAACAGTTTGTAAACTAAACCTAGAATTCTTGTTTATTCTACATATCAATGTTATATCAATTTATCAAGACATGATATAAATGCTTAAACTCATGATGCTTGAACTTTACATTATTATCCATTTCATCACTATAGATTAGTTTATATATAGCTGCTATCAGAGCTTCTAATCAGTGATATAGACTTTATTTGCTTTGTATAAATAGTTTATGAATACAGTGGAGTTAAGTAATGCAGATTCATTGTATAAAATATTAGCCAACTGTTATGTCGTGCATATTGCTAAGTAAGCTTTCGACTTCCGTTCTAGTTGTTGTCCATTTATCATATGAGCTACCTGCTCATATGCAAATCATACTAATTTGCATATCACTACATCTCCCTATAACGGAGGGGCCTTATGCCGCGAGTACTTGTACTTCTTCTTGTGCCCTCCTGAACATCTTCCTTTATCTCTCTCCTTTCCCTTGGAGATCTAGATCTATCACGTCTTTCCCTATAATTGTACTGTTCCTCTTGCATACTGTAGTCTTCCTCTTCTAACTTGTCCCATTCTACTTCTTCCTCCTTACTCATCCCTCTACTTCTTCCTCTGCAGTTTCATTCTGCATTAATTCTTCTGTTACGTCAATAATGGGCATCTCTGAAGGCATTTCCTCATCCGATTCTTCTCCTTGGGATCTTATTTGGTCAGCATGAGCTAGAATACTGTTCCCATTTTCTTTATTTAATATTGCAGTATTATGTCCTTTCTGCATAATAAATTCGGCTGACTCGGGTTGCATATTCCTGTTTCTTTTGTACCACATCTTTTGATTTGTGGCATATGACATTGTCAAAGGGGACCTTAATTGTCTGCCCATTAAGGCAGATGGACTTTCCGGCCTACCTGCATGTGGAATTGTTCTATAACTTAATAGTACTCTTGGTAGAAAAGTGTCGACTTCCTCCTTCTGTTGCAAGCATGCTTTTATGCCCTTCTTTACCGTCTGGACCATCCTTTCCGCTATCCCTTTACTTTGAGGGTGGTAGGGAGGGGTCTTGTAAGGTCTGCATCCTATTTTTCTTAACCATTCATGCAAGTCAGCATCCACAGATTCTGGTGCGTTATCAGTCACCAATGTTCTCGAAAATATTACTCTTAATATTTGTTTTACGGTGTTACTTTTTTTATCAGGTACTCTCACCACTTCAGGCCAACCTGAATATGCGTCTACTAATATTAATAATAGTCCTATCCCATTGACATAGGCATGGTCCATGTGTACTCTGCTCCATGGTTCTACTTCTCAGGGCCATACATGTATTTTCTTTTGCTTAAAATTTCTAAGTTCTGTGCATTTTTTGCATCTTCTTACGTAGTCTTTTACGTCTCTTGAGTACCCCGGCCACCAAGCTTCCAATTTTAATCTTCTTTGCGTAGCTGCCACTCCACAATGTACGTCATCGTGTACACTTTTTATAATCTGTCTCCTCTGTGTTTCTGGGGGAACTACCAAGTCTCCCTTACATATTATCCCGTTTTCTATAGTCATTCTATGTCTAATTTCTTTGAATGGTCTTTCAGCCATTGAACAATTTCCCCAGCGATTCTGTTTTATCCTCGACATTATTCTATTTAACACTGGGTCATTTGTAGTTTCAGTAGCCATTTTATCTACAGATATTACATCGGTTTCTACGAGGTGCAGGAATGTGTCTTCAAATTCCTCGTCGTTTTTGTCCTTCTCTTCTCTATAAAACCTCAATCTAGATAAAGCATCAGCGTGCGGTATCATATTCCCTTTAACATATTCAATGTCAAAGTCGAACGCCATCAGTCTAATCGCCCAACGTAATATTCTGGACGTTGTAACTTTCGGTAGCTCTTTTCTTGGGTTGAAAATAAATTCCAGTGGTCTGTGATCACTTTTCAACAAGAATTTTTTTTCCCATCAAAAACTGTCTTGCTCTATCCGTTGTCCACACTATGGCTAGTGCCTCCCTTTCTATATTCGAATAATTGTGTTCAGTTGTTGTTAATCTCCTCGATAAGTACATTATGGGATGCCCATCTTGTGACAAAATACCAGATATGGACTGCTCACTAGCGTCAGTAGTTAGAGTTATGTCCTTCTTAGGGTCAAAAATTTGTACTATTGGCTTTTTTGCCAGAATCTGTTTTAAGTTTTCAAAGGCTTTCTGTTGGTGTTCTAACCAAATAAATTCCACATTTTTTTTTCTTAACTTAGCAAATGGTTCTGTCATTTTGGTACATATTTTCTATAAAAATTTACCAAACCTAAGAAGGACTCCAACTCTTTTTTATTCTTCGGTGTAGCAACTTTTAGAATTTTCTCTATTAATACTTTCTGAGAGATCCCCTTCCTTTGATATTGAGTAACCCAAAATGATATTTCATTACTGTTGGTTACACACTTTTTGTATTTATTGTCATACCAGCGTCTCTTAGCTGGTTCAATATATTTTCAGTTTTTTTTTTAAATCATCTTCATTTAAATCTCCAACACATATATCGTCTTGATAACAGATGGTATTTTCAACGTTTCCTATTACTTTTTCAATAGCTTTTTGAAAAATTGCACTTGCCGTTTTTATGCCATACGGCATTCTTTTTCCACCTTAACAGGCCTATAGGTGTGTTTATGGTCGTCACTTTTTAAAATTTTCATTTATCGGTATTTGGTGGTAAGCTGATTTTAGGTCTATCTTCGAAAATACTTTCATTCCCGCAAGTTTATGTAAAGCTACTTCCACATTCGGAATAGGGTACGAGTCAACACAAACTTTATGGTTCACCCCTATTTTATAATCTCCACAAATTCTCAGGTCACTTTTTTTTTTCAATACCACAATGGGTGATGCCCATTTACTTCCTCCTGGAGGGGCAGGTTCTAATAAGTCTTCCTTTATTAGCTTTCGCAATTTAGCTATTACCAACGGTAATAAATGCACTGGTATTTTTCTCGCTTCGTAGTAGGAGGGGGAAACATTTTCTTTTAATTTCAGGCGCTAGCTTCATAATTTTTTAATTTTCCTGTTTTTTCTATTTCTATCTCATTAATCAACTTCGTTGAATTTATTTTTAACACGTCATTCCCCAGTAGTCCATGTGTTTTTCGGCAATTTGTAACTATAATGGGTACTATTTCATATTTTTCTTTTAATTCTATTGAACCTTCAAAGTAACCCATAATTGCTATAATCGAGCCATCAAACTGACGTAGTT
The DNA here is from genome assembly GCA_903632075.3 of Acanthosepion pharaonis. NCBI lineage: Eukaryota > Metazoa > Mollusca > Cephalopoda > Sepiida > Sepiidae > Acanthosepion > Acanthosepion pharaonis. The sequence continues at coordinate 497,627 of CAHIKZ030000195.1, read as the reverse complement.
GTACGTTGGTTTTTTTTAAAAACGGTTTTCCATTTTTTCCCACAAATTTCTGGGTAATATCGTGACCTCACTACCTGTGTCGATTTGCATTTCGACAATACAGTCGTTGATTTTCACTTTTATTTTTGTATCTCCGTTCTTAGATCCAGTATTTTGTATATTATCCTTTTTTACATTTAAAAATCTGTCTATTTTCATCCTCTACTCTTTCCACATTTTTCGTTTTACATACTTCTTTGAAGTGATTTTTTTTAAAACACCTTGAACACGTCTTTCCAAAGGCTGGGCATTTTTCTTTTTTCATTTCATGAATTTTTCCACAGTACGTACAATTTTTTCTTTTTGTTTGTACCGTATATGTTTCAGCCATTATTTCTTCGGATTTATTTTTATTTTGGTTGTAGGTATGTATTAATTCCTGTTGTTGTATAAATTCTATACACATATTCAAAGGCATGTTTGTAAGTTGTAACTGTTCCATTAACTTATATCTGTGCTGAATTATGCATACCTTCAATTAATCTTAGTTGGATTAATTCTTCTTCCGTTGTCTGCTCTCCTGTTCCTAGTTTTTCGAATTCACAGTATTTACTTGCACTTCTTAACCGGTGTAAATATTTTACTATCGGTTCATCCACTTCCTGCTTCATTGCCATAAGCTTGGTCCTTTCTGCAATCACCAGTCTTTTCTTTGGTCTCATGTTTCCCTTAATAACCTGACTTATTTCTTCGAAAGTCATTTCTTCTAGTTCTCGAGGGTAAACCATTGTAGCAACCTTCATAATCGCTTCACAACCAGCGGTAGCCATGAACAAGTTGGTGATTTCATTTTCCCCTCCTGTGTTTTTGTTGTCTTTCAACTTTTTACATCTGGCATTAGCAGCAAAGCAACGAATCCACGTGTCTACGTACTCTGGGTCTTCAAGGACCAAAGAGTATCCTATCGGCGACGCCATTGTTATGTCGTGTATATTGCTAAGTAAGCTTTCGACTTCCGTTCTAGTTGTTGTCCATTTATATTATGAGCTACCTGCTCATATGCAAATCATACTAATTTGCATATCACTACACCAACATTGTTTAGTATTTAAGAATATAACATGTAATAGAATCAGCAGAACAAGTCAATAGTACTAGGCTCCAAATAAAAACATATGATTATAGATATTTTGGTAGCCTAACAGCTGCAAGAAAACCAAGATTTTGTAAGTAGTATAATAACCATAAAAAATAGCAAAATTATCTATATTTCATTTGCATTTCTTGTGCAATATACAAAAATTTGAATATAATCATTTGGCTTAAACTCTTTTCCCATTAACTTCTTTTATTCAATGCTTTCATATGCATTAAAATCAGTACATTCTAGGAATTTAAATCACAAATATAATTAAAAATAAATAAATAATTAAAAATTATTATGAATGATTTAACTCATCATTTGATCTGTTTAAATGTAACAAAAATTTTTAAAAGATTTTTTTATTAAGTTGAAAAATAATAATGTTGATGTTTTGCAAAACCATTCCGATATATTTTGAAAAAAAATAAAAAGTAAAAAATCAGTTCTTTAACAATAATAGTCTAAATACTTTTGAAAAATAATTGAAACGACAGATTATAAGCTTTAATATAACAGTTATTTTGCTAAAATGTAATTAAATTTTTAAGAAAATGTTAAATTTACATTTATTCTAAATGATTTTAGTTAATGAATATTATTTGAAAAAAGAAATATGACACTCATTAAAATAATTACAAATACTTTTAGAAAAACAAATAAAAAAAATTTAATCAATAGTCTGAAGCTTATTTTGAGCAAATATTTCAGCAAAAAAACATTGAAACCTGATTGCTTAACCTCCAAACTGAAAGTTTGAATCAAAGCAGTGTTCACTTCATTATACATAATATTTTTACTCTAGCATAACATAAACCAACCAACCAATAAATAAACAAAATTGTGACATTGGCTTTTATATAATAAGATGATGAGACTATTTCATGTCAGAATCCAAAAACAAGATTCTGACAATAAAAAGTATTTCTTATTCATTTTTACTACCATTTTGATGTACATACACTGTGCTTTGTTTTGTGTTTTAATTGTAATAGGTGAAGAATTAATTCTTTTGTAATTACTAATCTAAGGTGGCATATATGATTATCACCATTGAAAATGGAATTGGCAAACCAAGTTCAAATTCTAACTCAGGCTATTCATGTTCACTTTGCACTCATAGCCATGGCAAAAGCAGGAATCCAATTCTCCCTGTTATCTTTTCCATTGCCAGATATAACAAAAAAATCTCATCACTGGCATGACATGATAGCTGACACAGATTGAGTGAGTGAGTGAATATTTTCTCCACAATTACCTTAATGTCTTAGCAAAAACGACTGTAAAAATAAGAGTTTCTTACACTTAATGTTAACTTTGATAGTTGTTTTATGAGTTGAATAGCAAATACAAGATGTTACATTGTTTATGAAAATTAAAAGAAAAAACTGTTATTAGATGAGTTATTTATTGAAAATAAATGTTACTTCTGATGTATCAAAATCTGCAAATGTTTTTCATAATTTTTCATCATCTTAGGAACATGCATACCATAAATTTCAGTATACAAATCAACCTGGTGTACAAATCTAGCTCAAAATTTTTAGCTAGACCTATACCTACTGTATAGGTTGACCAAACATATAGTAGGCTACAAGTGGCCCAAAACTTAGGCCTAATGGTAACTGAAATTAGGCAACAGTATATGATAACCTGTGCCAAAATTACATCAGGTTATTGTTACCTGCACATTGAGACATTAACCATAATATTTTTCTATATGCATTGTATCGCAAATGAACTACAACACACACCAGCAGGTACTGTATATTGTATCGGTATAACTTTGTGAACATTTAAAATTCATTGGGTCTACAGATAAACACATAAAAATCACCATCAACTCCTATAAAATATTAATACCATAGATTACACATCATACTAGGTGGTCATGTTCAACAAACACAAGTTTTAATGGTATTTATTTGTGATAGACTGCTGGAGGTATTTATCATCTTTGATCAAAGTGGGTTCTACACAGACATTCCAACCATATATCAAGAATAGTTTGTTTAAAGCGATGTCAGCAGGTGCAGCCCTCAAGTTTGACATGCCTGTCTTAGAGTCACTATAGATCAACTTTCTTAAGAAAATAGTTACTCATTCTGAATAAATTCAATTCAGATGTCTGATATTTTCTGATATTAATTACATCCTAAACCAGTAAATTGACACCTCGCAACACAGCATCGAGCTCAGCCAAATTGATGTGCTTGTCTTCGTGCACCAGTCGGAGCCAGCTTGCGTCTTCTGCCACGGCGCCATTGCTCTCCACAACCACACCAGTGGCTAGGGAGCTTGCATCTACCCACACGATTACATTTTGCTCACTGATGCACCAGTCACCTTTCACTGGATCGTCCTGGGCTAGTCTCTTAAAAATGTCGTCGATCATCTGGGCTAGAAAAGGGTCCTGCACTTCATCGTCCCATCCGGTGGTAACAGTGTTTGCCCTCCGCTTCACAAATGCTGTGGCGACACGTAACCAACTGCATACAGGAAAATGACCAGTCAACTTTCCGCACAGCGAGAAGACAATTCGGCGGGTAAGTTTATCGGGGACTACCGGAAGTTCACATCCACGACGCCATCGCTGTTTTCCTTGCTCCTCACAGACATGCAATCCCAGTATGCATGTGCCAATTCTTAGCCGCTCCGGGGTCTTACTTGACAGACCAAACTGCTCCAAATGTTCCTTGACGCAGACCACAGAACACACACTCATTAACAAAAACGTTGTCAATATAAGAGGAGGAAGCTGCGTTGATTTCCTGGCTCAAGACGGTATTAACAATGGCCCACATGATTAAAGGGGCAACATTGAGCCCAAATCCTAAGCGGATTAGACAATACCTTTGTCCCTTAATCTCCACTGTTTGGAATGGCCAAAGGGACTTGTCGATGTGTACCTGCAGATAGGCCCGGCGTAGGTTCAGCACTGCAGCATTTGGTCCTTGCTGACGCCATTCCTGTGATTTTTGTGAACAAACATCTGCGTTGGCCGCATACGCAATAACGTACTCATTGAGTTCCCTATAGTCCATAACGGGCCGAACCTTCTGTTTGTTTTCCTGCAGAATGGTCATGAGGGAGATTAAACTCTTTGGGAGTCAGAGTTCCTCCTCCGGCTAAGGAAGCAGCCAGCCGTTATCTATCCAAATCTGGAGTTCCCGGTCATACTCCTCCCGAATTTGTGCGGGAGCTGGATATTCTGCCAGTCTATTTCTTAACGTACCCGGAGTTTGGTTGCCAGCCCACTGCCAAGATGCGGTCCACCTCCGAGTGGTCTCATCGAATTCTACTTTAAAGTCGGGCTCGGTAATGGTGATAGCAGCAACGACTGGTTCGACACACCGCGGAAACTTCACCTCACCGGTGCCAGTTACAGATATTCCTCCCAACTGTTTGATGGCATCTAGTCCGAGCAGGAAGTCAAATCCAAGCAGGTCTCCGTCCACGACTAGGGCTTCCATAGCGATGGACGGTTTTTCACCAACACTAACTTGTATCACTTCGATTCCACAGCAGTCAAGTGCACCTCCGTCTACTGTAAGCACGCGTGTTGATTTTCTTGCCCATGCACGACAGCATGACTTGCAGACTAGTGACTGTGTGCATCCTGTATCCACCAGAGCTGTACGTGGTATTCCATTGATGCGAACTGTCACTACAGGCAATGCGCCATTTACAAGAGTTTTGGGGAGGAGATTGGCGCTGAATTCTCGACACCTTGCCCGTTTCCCGGACAACACCGAGCAAAGTGCCCTTGCTGATGACATCAATAGCAAGTGATGGTCCGTCGATGCTTGGTGCCAGCACCTTTGGATGGTTCACGACCCAGGAGACAATCGCTCGCCCTATGATTGACTCCATCACACTTATAGCACTTCGTGTGCACATCCGTTTCCTTCAACTATGCAGCCACTCCGGCCTGCTCCGTAGGACCGGTGCACTTCTTCAAAATAGCGCGAGCTCGTGCCAACACATGTGACAAATCCAGATCTTCCATCTGGGATGATGCTCTTAAAAGCTCCTCTGCATGCTCAGGCAATCCAGCAACGAATACACACTGAAAACACTTTTCCAATACGCCACCAAACAGAACCGCGAGTCTGCGCAGTTCTGCCAAAAAGACGTCAACCGTCTCCCCAGGATGAAGGCGACGTGCTTCAAACTGCTTCCATGCGGAGAAGGGATCTAAGGTGTGTATAACGCTTTCTTAACGCAATTGAAGTCTGCGCGCTTCTCCTCACTCAATTGCTGGTACACAGCATATGCGCCACCTGCCAAACGCATCGGAATAACACACTTGATTCGCTTCACACCACTCAACTGACATATTAGTTCCACCTTCTCCAACCATTCCACTACCGACTGTCCAGAATCGCTTCCGTCGAACAGTGGTATCAGCTTCGGGTTGAAGGCCATAATGCCGAAATAGCTTGTGCGAGAAAATGGGAAAACCAAAAAAAAAAAGACGAACGCCTTCTTGCGAATCAAAAACGAACACCTTCTTGCGACACAACTTTACGACAGCAAACGAGCAAAACGGCACCCACAACTGCTGCCGACGGACGACTGACCGAAACGGCTGTTGTCGCCCAAAGAAAGACGCCAAACGACTCGCACATCTTCTTCTTATAGTCCTCGGTTGAGTCCATTATGGCACTCCAAGGTGTGCCTGGCGACAACACACACACGCAGTTCGAGGACGTTTCCGCACATGCTCGTTACACGGAGTACCAGCAGGGATCGATGAGTCGACCCGGAATTATGCTGGTACCATCACAGATTCGGCACCAGAGCAAGGAATTGCTCGGTACCCTGCAAATACAGCTCCAAAACTAAGTCGGAAAACTAAACAGCCGGCGGGTAGGAGCGGCAGAACCCCCTGGCAAAAACATACGAAGCCGCCCTTTCTACGTATGGGACCGACAGAACCACATAAAGTTTTTAGTGGACACAGGAGTAGCAATCAGCGTGATACCTGCCAAAGAACAGCAAGACCGAAAGGCGACCCCGTATAAGCTCCAGGCAGCAAACGGCTCGACGATCGAGACATGGAACCAAGACACTGACTCTTAACATCGGCATGCGGCGTGATTTTACCTGGACTTTCACCCAGGCAGACGTAAAAACGCCAATACTCGGGGCAGATTTCCTGGCCCACTATGACCTAGCCGTGCATATGAACACGAGGACTTTATCAGACAACACCACGAACATTTTTGTTAAAGGCACCCTCTCTGGACACAACACCACTGGAATCAGCGTAACAACTTGCCACGGATGAGAATACGTCGAAATCATAAATAGATACCCAGATATCATTCAACCACTTGCGGGTACTGGTCTGGCAAAACACCAAACGCAGCATCACATAAAGACCAGTGGACAGCCAACATTTTCCCATCCACGACGACTTCCTCCTCACAAGCTTGAATACGCCCAAAAGGAATTTAACAATATGCTGAAGGACGGATTCATACGACCCTCCGATAGCCCATACGCCTCACCCCTACATCTCATACCTAAACCGGGAAGCACGGACTTTAGGGTATGCGTCGATTACAGAAGATTGAACGCCACAACCATACCCGATCACTATCCGGTCCCGCACATACACGATTTCGCCTCGGGGTTGCAGGGCACTCACGTCTTTTCAAAAATAGACCTAACTAAGGCTTACCACCAGATCCCCATAGCTCCGGAGGACATCCCAAAGACCGCTGTAACCACTCCCTTTGGTCTCTTCGAATACCTCAAGATGCTCTTTGGCTTGAGGAATGCAGCACAAACGTTTCAATGCTTCATAGATGAGGTACTGCACGGCCTAACGTACGCATATGCCTACATCAATGACATACTAGTAGCCAGCACAGATGAAAACACACACAAGCAACACCTAAACGAAATGTTCCAAAGGATAGCACATTATGGACTCCGGCTGAACATTGACAAATGCACTTTCGGGGCATCTGAGGTGAATTTCTTAGGTCATCATATCGACAAAGATGGTATCACACCGTTACCCGAGAAAATCGACGCAATTAAAAATTTCCCTATGCCCACATCCACAAAACAAATTAGACGATTTATCGGTATGATAAATTTTTACCGCAGGTTCATCCCCGACTGCTCGACAATTCTCTCCCCATTGACAAACCTCATAGAGCGGAAGAATAAACAAATTACCCTAGAGGGAGATACCTTGTGGGCTTTCGAAAGGGCAAAGACAGCGCTGATAAACTTCACAAAACTCTCATTCATCGAAAACGACCCGGAAAAAAGAATTTTCCTTACAACAGACGCTTCCGACGTTGGAATAGGAGCAGTAGTGGAGCAGCAAGTGAACATGACGAGACAGCCGATAGCCTTCTTCTCAGCTAAACTCTCTGCAGCCCAGAGAAGATACAGCACCTTCTCACGAGAACTCCTGGCGATCTACTTGTCCATCTGTCATTTTCGACATCTTCTGGAAGGCGGACATTTCACTATCTTCACGGATCACAAACCACTGATCAACATGATGAATGTCAGTGCAGACAAATATACATCCCGTGAAACACGTCACCTCGACTACATCTCACAGTTTATGACGGACATCAGACACGTCCAAGGAAAGAACAACACCGTCGCAGACACATTGTCCAGAACAGATGTCAATACCATGGATAACGACATTTGGAGCCAGGAGCTGATAGCCGACAAACAAAAAGACAATACGACGATACCTGACATCATTAAGGAGACTTCTTTGAAACTGCAGGAATTCCCGTGTCCGTTCAGTGATAAAACTCTTTTCTGCGACACCACACTGGATACTCCGAGACCGTACATTCCTCCATCTCTTAGAAAAAAAGTATTTCTCCATCTCCACAATCTATCCCACCCAAGCAAGCGAGCAACAGTCAAGCTTATCGCCGATTGATTTGTGTGGCCCAACATGAATTCAGACATCAGGAATTGGGTCTCAACCTGCATACAATGTCAAAAATGCAAAATTCAGAAGCATACAAAATCACCAGTTGGAACATTAGCCACACCCGACGCACGTTTCAGCCACATCCACATTGACCTCGTCGGGCCTCTACCAATGTGCCAGGGGTACCAATACCTTCTAACCATCATAGACAGTCGCTGTGCTGATTAAGGACATTTCCGCTACCACAGTTTCTAAAGCCAATCTCACCAACTGGATTACAAACTTTTGCATACAACAAGTTCTCACTACAGATCAGGGACCACAATTTCAATCCTCGCTTTTCCGAGAATTCTCTCAACTTTTGGGTGACAAACACATTAAAATTAGAGAGAGAGAAAGAGAGAGACTCACTCACTGGTGGGGTAGATATTTATCTAGCTCATTCCCATGCTTGCAAGCCAGGTACAGCTAGCCTGATCACGGGATTTCATATTTGGTTGGGTAGTCAACTGATGTCAACCCTGCACCTGTCTTCCTTAATAGTCTGGTGTAATATTAAGTGCAAAATCTGTTTTGGTGTAATCTCAGGTGAGACACACACTGCATTTGCATATGCAAAAAATTATTGAAAAACTTGGTTTCCAGTAAAAATATATTATGATAATCCTATCTCATCTAATGTATCTGATTAGAAAGAAAACTTAAATTTTGTTAACAAGGGTTTGATATAATATCCAGTAAAGTTTTACAACTGAACCTTGATGTCCCCAGCACACTATAATGACAGACCATTTATTGCATCTTGTCTGCAAGGTAGAATAACTGTTTGGTCTTTTTATAGTCTTTGAAATTTGTAGATGAATCATTGTTACTATTATTATGTTAGTGAAATGGTAAATACCTGAATGGATAATAAATAAAAGAGAATTAACAATATAATTATTACTTTCTTTCCAAAATTAGCATAATTTTGTGTAATTGCCAACTTTCAGTAAATAATGGCAGCAAATTAGTTCATAATAGCAACTAAACTAAATTCTTATACTTACTTCATACTGCAGCATCACTGCACCATCGTGTAATGATTAGCAAGTTTTTCTTGCTAGATCACTTATGACAGAATAGTGACTTAAGCCTCACTGCGTACTCCTTACACCACATCTAAGCCACACTTAGAAAATTGCCATACTGCAGCATCACTTTAGAATGTCAGTATAAATTTATTTTGTAAATTCATTCATTTTTGAGATCATGACAAAAATAAGCATTCCCAGAACCAGAAAAAGAATATGATTGTGCTATAATAAAATTTCTAAACAGTTTGACATATTCTGTATATATTCCATTTTCTTATCTATCATTCATTTCCAATGGAAAGAAATTGGTATTTATATCAATACTTGCATGATCACGCTGTCCAAAGAAGATATTAACAAAGGGTGACTAAAATCATAAGGGAAATTTCATTCAATCCAAAGATTGAGTGTAAAGTATGTACTTTGAAAGATTCACTTAAAAATGAGCATACATGATGAGAAAAATGTCCCAAACTTAATAAAAACAGAGTTTTATCATCAAAATCTTTATGCTATTATTATAATGTAACCCGCTCTGTTCCCCAAGGACATGCAGCTATACAATTTGGACTCTATCTCTTGTAGATATCTTCAGCTTGGGATGGCTGTGGATTCAGGTTGGTTACATATAGTTTTAAACTGGCCAATGAGTTGATGCCAATTAGGCTGTCAATCCTCTAGAGTTGCTGGTAAGTGTTGTGTTTCTTACTGACAAGAAAAGTGGGAGGTGCCTTTCCTCTTGATTTAGTAAGCCATGGTATTTTCTTTGATGACTGGCCTGAAGAAAAGAAAGTCATGCTCTTGTCATAAGAAGTAGTGTTGGAATTTAATTTGAGAACAACAATTTTACAAGTTCACATTCTCGCTATTTTTTCTATCCTCAGTCCAACCTCTTTTTAATTTCAAAACTGGCTCCCAAGGTCTTGATTCTTATCAGAGATAAGAATATATTTTCTGATTAATGAGAGAGCTGGAAAATATAAAAAGGAATTCCACCATCATTATTCTTTCCATGGTGCCATAAAGTCTGAGGGAAACCTCACAGCTTCTTCACTTCATTCTGTCTTCAGTACCTTCAAAATCGGCTCCCAGGGCCCTGATTCTTATCAGAGATAAGAATGTGTTTTCTGACTGATAGAGAGGCCAGGAAATTTGTACAACGATTTTGGAGGGAAAAGTCCCCTATCCATCGGAGTCTACCAAAACTAAATTAAAATCATCAAATCTTTTTTGTAAAACATGACCTTCAGTTAACAAAAATCTGCTCTGAATCATAAAATAAAAAATGTAATAAAACTAAGACATTATTTAATTAGAAAAGCTTTTGTTTTTATGAATAAAATATATTGTAGACCCTATTGTCTAGTGGGAAAATTTTTTTTAATGTATAATGAATTTTTACAAGAATTATTTTCATCTTTTAAAATTTTAATTATAATAATTTATAAAGGCTTAAATCTTTTAAAATTCAGTATTAATTTGTAACCGCTAGGTGATATTGATATTAAGTAAAAACTATATTTATTAATCACTAGCAGCATTACCCGGCATTGCCTGGGTTTATTCAAAAAAAGGTCACGAACTTCATCCAATCTGTAAATTAAAATAAAGTAAGATTTTTCTTTAGTGCCTCTTATCGATATGGCGAAAAATTATAATAACATGAAGTATGAAAACATTTATAACAGGAGAGAGTTGTTTTTTACAGAAGCACAGAAGATACAAAAACAATTTGTCAGCAAATGAAGAGTACATTACTTGCAATCAATCTTTGAAAATTGTTGAGGAGAAATACTTTGTTGACAGCTTTTGCTCAAACTATATCGAATGAACAACATGCATTGGAAGGAGAAGAAATCCAACAAAGTCTTCTCCTAGCAGCCATGCCAAGGCTGAAAACCAATGTTCACAAAGACTTGTTCTTTGCCCCTCAGTTTCGACAGCTTGAGTAGCAGGAGTTCTGGCAGTGTTTCTTCCTCGTCTAGTTAACCGTTGTTCATTAGTTTCTACTGACCTTGCATTAACTGTATGAATAGCATTTTGTGTCAGTCTAATTTGATTTTCTTGTTGCAAAGCATTTCTTCTCCATGCTTTCATGCGTTTGGCTGTAGTAGTAGCACATCCAAATGAAGGATTTCGCTTTCTTGGCATAACTGTCAGGCTGTAGTTGAAGGGGTTTGGCTAAGCTTTTTGAATAACAATGAATTAATCAATTAAAAAGCAAGAATATTATACACATTAATAGAAATATAGCCACAATAAATTAAATGCAAGTTTATAAAGGAGACCATGGGAATGTGGTAAACAATAAGCAAGGATTTATCTAAAAATAGACTACCAAAAAATGTTCTAGTGATAAAAATAAAATTAATGTGCAGCTAGAAACCTACTCACTATGAACATTAAAATGTACACACTAAGTTTAGCATAATTATAAATGAAAGAGGGTCTTTACATTAATATAAGTGCATTTTTCATAATAAAACTGTCAAAATTTAGGGCTCAAGTTTCCAAATATATGAGTTAGTAAGCATTATTTAAATGCTGATTAGAAGATGATAAATACATAGTTAAAAATTGACATTTACACTTAAACTTTTTTAATATGATTTTCACAAATTTAAATTTAAAGTATCAAAAATTCAAAATATACATGCTTGAAGACAGCCTACCTTTTTACTGGATGACAACTTTGATGCAAATGAGATTTTTTGCATTTATTTCATCACATAGCCATAGCACTAATGAACACTACACGTGAACCAAAATCGATAGTACACACTACATAACTCAATCGATCATTACACATGGATCAAAATCAATTGTACACACTACACACTCCGATCAATCTCGCACACGCGTCTTATATCTATGTGCACTTCTCTCATCGGTGCATACTTTCGTTTGCACTTATTCTTTTTTTCTTAAGGAAGGATATAATTTTTGCCATCAAGTTAATGCAAATTAAACTATTTCAGTACCAAAACGGGAAATCCATGGGAAAAACTGATATTTTTCGTAATGTATTTTTGACACATGGGGTATCAGTTTTGATTTTGAGTTGTTTGATCTAAACACAAATTATGTGCAAATTTTCATTGGAATGCTGCTAACCACTACTATTGAAAGACTAATGGGGCAGCAAGGTGTTCATGGGTCATCTTGGGGGCACCTTATGTAGTTTTCAAAATCTGATAATTGTTTTTGATTCATTTTAAGATTGTAACATACATGTAAAATTTTGTCAAAATCGAAGCAATTTGAAAATTTGGAGGTCCCTTTGGTTCACCCTAGGGGTCCCAAATTTAAAGCCAAAGGACAGGTTTAAGACTAATAGTAATTGAAATAATAAAGCACATCTTTTTTAAGTTTTCTAATTAATCGACTTTATGGCCAAGGCTGTAGACTTAATTGAAAATTTTGGGGTTTCCTGCTGGTCCCCTAACTTGTGAGGGTCCCAGTATTGATTTTCAGTGAATTCCAAGTGACTACTTCAGTTACTTGATATAATCCCAATATTTACTTAAATTTTCGTTGAAATTGGGAAATACTGCTACAAAATATACTTGAAAATCAATTGAGGCATCAAGGGGTTTATAGGGTCATCCTGGGGGCATCCTCATGCATTTTTAAAAATCTGACAACTGATTTCTATCCCATTGTAAGAACATAACAAACATGCAAAATTTCATCAAAATTGAAGCAATTTGAATTTTAGGGCACCCTGGGGGTCTCAGTGTCGAGAGAAACGAAAATCAATATAGCGTATAATAAGCTTGACAGTAAGTTGCATACACTTATCAAGTTTCATTAAAATTGGCCTTAGGGTTTAGACTTCAAGGCTGAAAGTTTAAAAACAACCAAACTAATGGAAATTCCCATTTAAACATTATATTTATCGATTATCAGTTATTTATTTTTGAAAAATGACTAATTTTTTTGCCCAGACACACCCAGTATCAAGTACAATCTATGTTCCAAATTTGGTTGAAATATCCCTTAGGGTTCTTGAGTAGTTCACATACACACACACACACACACACACACACACACACATAGTCAGTTTTATATATATAGATAGATAAATGCAAAAGCTTACAATTCAGCAATGCCCAGTATTTAAAAAAAATCTTGATTTGAAATTTTTTTTTCTGTGTGTAAACATGACAATTTTTATAAATACAGACATCCATACACAATATTATCAAAAAATAAGATCAGTAGCTATAATAAAGTTAAAATTTATTGGTAATTTTATAACATACGTTTAAAAAAAAAAAGTACCTAAAATTCAATAAAATATTAGAATGCTTAAAATATTTTACTAAATTTTAAAGATTGCTGGGTAAAAAAATTATATGAAAAAGGCATTCATGTTGTATTTGTCAAGTAATTTTTGCAGGTATGTTCCCTTTAATACCAAACATTAAGCTATTAATAAATTTGTCAACACCTCATAAAAATACTCATCTCTTTTTTAGGTTGGAATTAAAACTAAAAAGCTTCAAGAAAGATTTTTAATTTTTAAAATGCACTTAAACCAAAGATATCTCTTTTTTTCTGTTTTTTCTGAAGAATGTTATATACATACACATATCAACTTACAAGGATTTCTTGGATGGTATGCATGGAAAAATCTACTGTTAAAGAAAACACATAAAAACAATCATTTAGCAGACAGTAAATTTTGTTATGCGGGGAGGGTGGTGTCAATTACTGAAAGACAATTTTGGGGCCAGATAAAATACAAATGGAACTTTCAGGATATAACCTGTAATATGTTTAGATACAAAAGAATCCAGTGCCTAATGTAAAAACTAATGCCAACAGTGAAGCATGGTGAGTGGAGTTTCTCCCCCATGATATGAAAATGCTATAAATGAGATTAACAGCTTTCAGTTGTGTTATCAAAAGTTGTAACATCTTAGTAAAACCTATTATTTGCTCCAACATTGAGCAACATAACTGTTTTTTTCCTTGTAAATGCACATTAAGTTGAGACAATGTTTCAGTGATATCTACTAAGAAGGAAAGATCATTCAATCATTCTACTTTTTTAAAAAAAATCTACATTTTGCTTTTTGCTTTGCATGAACTTTTATTTCAGGTAACAATAACTGAAATCTTTTCAAAGTTGCTGCTTTACAGAGTCAGCTGACTTTTGAGAAATAAATAACATCTTTCTTTCAAGTATTTTTTGAACTCCTGATAGTTCAAACCCTGAGACCTGATAAAATTCATAACTTTCTCAATATCTGTCATCAGTTGATTCATATTTAACTTTTGAGCACCTAATTGCTGTTGATGAATCAAGCAGTGGTAGTTGAGTATATCATGATCAACAGATTCTTTGAATAAAGTATTAATCCATTATTTTTACTAATTAATGCAAGAGAACGATCACTTGTAATCAAATAAATTTTATTATTTCTATCAATATTGAAATTTTCAAATGATAAATTAATATACTCAAGTATGTCCCTGTCCGTTGTTGTGCCCTTAATATGGCATAAGTTCAACATTTCTTCAATTATAATAAAATTGACATCAGTTTCTCTGATAAAAATAACTAATTGTGCAGCATCACTTTGATTAGTACTTTCATCCAGTGCTAAACTGTAATAAACACATTTACATAATTGGATCTGCAATGTACTCACAATGCTGTCAGCTATATCATCAATTCTTCTAACAATTGTCTGATGTGTAGCGGGTTAGACAATTTGTATCAGTGACAAATACAAATTAAACTGACCCCTTACTATTTTTACTAAATCAAATGCAACAAAGACAACAACGAGAGAAATAATCAAATAGGCAGATATGTTTTAACAAAAATATTTTTATATAACAAGTACACATGATATAATAAAGTTGTTTAAAACACTTTAAAGTTCTTGGTTGTGTGATCAAGGGTAATTATAAAAGGTGTTATGCTACAGATCTGGTAAGGAATCAAATGGTTTATGTTGATGGTGAAATTAAATGTAATAGATTGCTTGACTTACTGTAGAGTTGTCTTGCTTCGACTGATATAGTTATGATTTAAGATATTGAATTTTATGAATCTCATCTTGGTTGAATTGGTCACTAGCTGGGTTGATGTTAATAAAACTTAATTTTTAGCAAGGAAGTTGGGTTTCATGGATTTGTGTGATGAGTTGATTATTTTAAGGACTCACTGACTAAGTTGTGTCAAAGTTTCATATTTATGAATTTTCTTGATCACATGGGAGGCTCAAGAGAATGTTTACCAATTTTTGGCACATTGAATTCTGAACAGGTCAACTCGAGGTCAACTGTATGGATGTAGGCAGAAACATGACATTATTATTTATGGACCAATCAGAAAGCATTGTTTCATGCTGAACTCTTGACCCGATTTTAATGGGTTCAGCACAAACTGAGAATACTTAGCTGTGATCCTCTTTTAACAGGTTTAAAACGGAGACTGTAGAAATCTAATTCTACAGATGTGAGAGATTTGTTTCATTACATATGTTTACTTTCTCAGGACAATACTCATTAAAAGCAATTACAATACATTCTTTTATTAATTCACTATCTATCAGTGGCTTGCCCTTCTGAGCCAATTTTTCAGCTATTAAATAGGTAACTTTTGTACATGTATCAGTTTTAACAACAGATTTTTTGAGAATGTTTTGTTGAGAACTAAACTGTTTCTTTAATTGATCTATTTTCATTTTCCTTCTTTCTTCATTTAATTTATTATATTCCAACTCATGCTTGACAGCATGGTGACATTTAATATTATATTGTTTGCACACAGCAATTTTATTATGACAAATGAAGCCAATAATATTACTGAATGTTTCAATTACAAAATATTTTTGTGTCCATAAATTATTGAGTTTTCTCTTTTCTTCTGTTAGTTTACTTTTCTTAGTATTAAATGCCATGACCAAATGCTGGGTTATTAAAAATATAAATTTAACTAAATAATTATGAATATAATTGGAATATGTTGAAAATATTTTAATTATTATGGTTGCAAAAGAAATATATAGATAGACCTATGTCTGTATTAGATACCTGAAGTTAGAAAGGAATAAAGGATAAATTTAAATTAGCCTCTCCCACTTAGCATTTAGGCTTAGCTTCAAGTTGCTAAAAATGCCTGACCATCTTTTAAAAAGAGGGAAAATGAGTCTTTTTCATCTGCCTGATTCCCATTCTTTTGTGATGTCAACAACACCCATTAACACTTTTGTAATGACAACGAATACTTGTTGTCACTTTTGAAAATGCTTGTTACAGTAGAGACTTTGTAATCGCAGATACAACTATAGTATGTCGTTGAACAATGCTGGTGTCAGACACCTTCAAATAGCACTTGCTCGATAATACTCACTCGAATAGTAATCCGTATAGTGATCCAAATAGAGAAATAGTATAGTGAATAGAGTAGAGAATAGCAGTTCATGCAGTAATAGATGATAGAGTAGAAATGGTGATCCAAACAGTAATAGAGGATAGAATAGAAACAATGATCAATTAGATGTCACACGACTTCCTACATATTTGTTTCCTCTATGGCCACGTGATCTACCTAATTCAGTAATGGGATCACCTGTGTTTGCTCACTGGTGATCTAAGTTCAAACTCAAGTGTCAGCAGCGACACTTTATTCCTATATGACGTGTTATTTTTCACTAACGGCATAACCGGACTGATACTACTTTTTTGAATTACTCTACATGAGTTTGAAGTCACTATCCCTTGACATTAGTAATGGGACGATTAACCAGAATCAAGAATCAGAAATATTGAACCATTTGGGGTATTGGTTTTGGAATTGGAGAACTTTTAACCTAATTTCGAATTCGAAAAATGATACTTTTGATTTTTTTTTTTTAAATTAATTTTCCATTCATGATACTAATGATAAAAACATATAAATATTTATTGTTTTAAATTATCTGTAAAACTAAAATCTATAAATCATAATAGCACCTATGTATTATGTAAATTTATTTTACTTGTGTAAAAAAAAAAAAAAAAACGAATGATGTAATGTAATATTTAGTAAGTGTTGAAATTTGAAAATCATAATTTTGCCTCCAAACATAACATAACCTTTTGTAGCCCAGAAACAAGGCTTACATTTTAAGAAGAAACTTTACTCAAGAATATAAGATGCAACAGGAGAAAATGCAGTTTCAATGGTCAATTGTTGAGCACAGTAAAAAAGATTTGACTGAATATATTTATGATTCATGGGAATAACTAAAAACAAGTAACATTTGGAAACATATTTTACCATACTGTCTTAATGAGTTCCAAATAAGAAATGATTCTAGAAATAATAAACCATGAAGAAGTTATTCAAGAAATAACTAACTTTAGAAGAAGGCTTGTTTTCAAGAAAATAGATAATATAAATATGATCTGTTTAATTGAAATTCCAAGGAATTAACTGATCCTGCCCTCCTTTTGGTTCAGCAGAATTCATAGGAAGAAGATGAAATGGAGATGTGGAAGAAAATGAATCAAAATTGAAAGAAATTACTGTAACAGAATTTGATCCAATGTTTTGGGAATTTGAAAAGTTCAAGCATTTTATTATGGATACTAAACTTAACATTGCATGAAACATGAAAGTTCAATGAAATGTGGAGAAAGAATTTCAATGTTACAAGCAGCTTTGCACATAGAAAAAGAAAGAAGTTACAAATGTAATTCAAATGATCTTGGAAAAGTATTTTTAAAAGTAATAAATTTAGTAAAGTATATTATTCCTTCTCTTTGTTTATATACTTTAAGCGTATTGTATCAATAAGCTTTCATTGTTTTCATTATTCAGTAAGAATAATGAAAATCTATTCATTATTTATCATGAACCTATTTTCATTACTCATTATTGTGATACAACATAAAATCTGATAAAAGGCCAGTTATAAAAATCCAACCACATATTTAAAAAGTTCTGGAACTAATTATTGTATCTTTTATATATTAGTATGTTCCATTTGCATAGTTTTTATTAGCACATAGGTTTCCATGGAGACAATTAACATTTGAATGTAGTTTTGTTGTATGTTGAGTTTAATAATATTAAACTTCAGGAGATAACAAAATATTAATAAATAACAAAAAATTAATCAATCAATATAATGATTATTTGATGAACATTTATTTATTTCACTAAATAATTTCTATAGAGAAATGTCAGTGCCTTCATGATGAGTTGGGCTTGCCATGGTTCAGGATTATCAGGAGATTATTGGCTCTTGTCAAATCAAGTTATCATCTCTTCATACTTTATAGATGCTCTCCTCCCTATTAAAGTAGAAATTAGAATCATTAAGAAATCTTTTATAACACAAATATTTCTTATTTTGACAAATGTGCAATTAAATAAGTCATGAGAAATCAGTACATGAAATTGTTAAAGAAACTTTTAAATTCTTGGTGACCATTACTATTAATTAAAACTGATATGTAAAATATGTAATCAGAAGCTCCAACAAATGTAAGATAAAAAGAGATCAGTTGAAATATTATAGATAAAATTTAGTCAAACCAGCAATAGACTGATTTTTCAATCAAGTTATTATTTATATATCTATTTAACTGAGGCTAATGCTGGAAAAGTGATATGAATGATCATAAAGAAGGCTTTCCTCAATTTCGAAGATTAGTACAATATGCCTTCCTGCCTCCATTTGCAACAGTTTGGTCTTAAATAATAACAAGTTTAAATGAGTAAATTTCATATAATAAAACTAATATTTTTAATGTGAGTTTTTTACAATGCATTTTATATATTGAATATTTTATGAATTATACTTACATTTCATAATTTTTGAAAAAAGTAGTCAAGCCATTCAGATTCTGTTAATGAAATAAAAATATTAGATTAATATTGTAGATAAGCTCCTTATATCATGATTTATCTGTGAAAACATATTTTTTTTTTTAGGAAAACAAGTGTTTATTACATGAAATTTTTTCTTAGTAGGCAAAGTAATTTGCATATAATTAATACATTGACAGTCAATATATAAAGGCAATACATGAAAAGGTGTGTGATACACATATTTCTGTATAGAAAGATGTATGCGTTATATGTCCGAGCTGAAAAATCAAAATTCACTTTTTTTTTGCTATTTGCCTGAAATAAAACAAGTTTTTCTCTTTTCCCTTTTCTCTCTCTTTTGTTTTATATTTCTCTTTGTTCCTTTTACTTTCAGTTCAGTTCTTTTCACTAGCACAGTGATATCTTTTGGTATGTTGTTCTTTCCTTCGATGTTGTGAGATTTGACCCCAGGAGCTGATCATTCACTCCCTTCTTCACATCAATATAGAATTTGTTGTCGGAGCAGAAAGATTTGGCACTGTACAAGTTGTATGGGTAGGGCTAGAGAGAGTTTTAGTAATGTCTGCACTATGCTTTATACATGTTCAATGCAAGCAAACAGGGTATAATAAAGTACCTAGAACTAAGCTAAATGCTCTTTGAGGCTAGTTTGTATTACCCAAACATGATACAGAGATGCATTATCATAGTGGAATAAACTATAACCATGAGGAATTATGTTAAGCATACTGGGACACAAATGGTTTACAAGATTTCTATCTGTTAGAACTCTCAAGGCATATATCAATTTTACTTTTGGTCTTTGCAAGGTCCAAGAGAACACATAAGCATGCACATAGCTTTCTCTGATCTCTTCTTGACCATCTACCCAAAAGAATGGGAAATATAACTGACCTGACTAGGTGGCATGGTGCCAATCTTCCATGGTCCACTATTCATTTCTCTGACATACAGTAATTGATACTACAGTATTAATAATTGTATCCTTGTTTGTCAAAAAGTAGGAAATCATACTGAATAAAGTGTATTCTCTACTGTTCTTGTCAGAATTGGCCAGTGCTCATGTTTTTTGCAACAACTATGGGCATCCATTTTTTTTCCTTGCTACTCACATCTTTCCAGAATTCATATGTTCCTGGTATTACCTTCCTACTCTTGCTGGGTAAAACTGAGAACAGTTGTCAGCTTGTCTATAAAATGGTCTATCTTTCTGGGGCCCCAATATTATTCAACAGCCTATAGATTTTATACCCTGTCCACTTGCCACAGCTGCTGCAGCTACACTACTTCTGCTTTTGCAGTACATACAGGGAATACAGATAATGTAAGTAAATTAGGGCAGAGAATTTTTATTTGTGAAATAAGAAGATATTAATAAATAACAAAAAATAATCAATAAATCAATATAATGATTATTTGATGAATATTTATTTATTTCAGTAAATGATTTCTACAGGTGAGAAGTTTCAGTGCCTTCAAGATGCATCAGGCTTTTATAATACAAATATTTCTTATTTTGACAACTGTGTAATTAAATTAGTCATAAATAAATACACTGTCCAGAATGAAAACTGAGACTCGGAAGATAAGTTCATCCAAGCTTTATTTGGCAAAATACAAGCAGGGTTCACATCACATGTGCTCCTGGTATTTTTAAATATGGCTGACTGTCATTATCCGGAAAATGTGCCGTAAACGAATACAGTGTCGTAAAGGAATGTCACAGTCCATCTCTTATTTATGACATACACAAAAATTTGCCTTTCTCTCTGCCAAATGTTGATAGCCTAGGGGTTAGAATCTCTGACTGATACCAAATCAGCAGGATTTCAGTCCTGGCTTGAAGCAATCAGATGTCTAGCCACACTGATAAGCTGTGATACCGCAAAACAATCTGTCTATGGATGATGATATTAGCTCCTTAAAATAAATTAATTCAATCGAGCACTGTGGGGAAAAAGCACATATTTGTAAACAGTGACTATTACTGCTAGTAATGAAAGACTCTCCCAATGGATTGAGTCCTCTACATCACTGGCATGTTTATGGAAAATAAATATGCAAAAATTCACCTTTCTCTCTGGCGAGTCTTGATAGCCTAGGGGTTAGAATCTCCGACTGATACCAAATCAGGTGGGTTTCAATCCCAGCTTGAAGCATTCAGATGTCTAGCCACACTGAGGAGCTGTGATACAGTGAAACAGTCTGTCTGTGGATGACATATATATATATATATATATATATATATATATAATGCTTCAGTTAAGTAAAAAATAGATTAACTATACTGAACAATATATTTTACATTTTTTTTCACTATCTTCTGCAACTTTTCATGTACGTAATTTCGTCCTCCTAGAATTTTTTTTATCTTTCTCAGCAAATAAGTACTGTAGGTATGTTTTACAGTCTATTTTCCATTATCAAATTTGGCTTGTCACAATTTTTTTCATTAAGACAACTCAAGGAAAGTTGGTTTTCTGTGTAACACCAGATGGTTTTTCTTGCCTGAGTCCATCCTTCAAATCTACCATTCATTCTTGCATTGAATACTGTTACCATATATGGTCTGGTGACCCCACTGTTCATTTTGAGGCCCTAGACAAAATCCAGAGACAGATATGCAATGTGATAGGCCCTGATCTGGCATAATGTCTACAGGCACTTTCTCACAGATGTGATGTGGCTTCTTTTCTAGAAATATTTTCATTGAAACTATTCTGACAAGCTATTTTCACTGGTACCCCCAACTGCATGAATTTAAGTGTGCTACTAGGTTGGCATCTTGGTCCCACCTTTTCACTGTCGAAACAATTAAATGTAACCACCCCTTCTACTCTAACAGCTTCTCTTGCACTTCCTGACAGTGGAACTCCCTTCCTCCTACTTGTTTCCCTGAGAGCTATCTTCAGATGCCTTGATCTTGATCCCCGTCCTTCTCTATATCCTTTCCTCAAACACACCTCTTTACCCTTGCTCTCACTCTCTGTAACCCCTTGCATGCTAGTGGCACTTCTGCCTTGTTTGGGGCAAATTGCTTAAAAGAAAAATTGAGAATTAATGATTATCCAAAGGTGCAATGACTGGTAAATATTGTGGATATATATACCTCATGATCCAACTAGAATAAAAGTTTGATTTTGTAATGTTTTTAAATTTGGCTACTTGAAATTTCCTCCTTGGTCCTAAAATCTACCATTGCAAACTTTAAAGTACTGTCTACAGAATTAAGTATTTTTGATTAGCCAAAGTAGAAATGTTGTTGGTGGTTATATTTTCTGTATATAATTGTTGAATTCACTGGAAAGACAGGAAATTGTGGAGAGCCAAGATCAGCCAGGTCTTGAAAGGACAAAGCATATGAAAGTGCTGGACTAAAATGAAGCATTTTGAAGAATGGTAAGAGAAAATAACTTTAATCAAGTTTTATAGAAATATAGCATATGTTACAAGTATATTAGAAGCTAGATTTATCAACCAAACATTATAGAGCACCTATATGAAAATGTATTTGAAATTTGAATTAACTAAATTCAAATGAAAACCATTTTTCATTTCCTTTAATTTTGCACCTGTGTAGAGCTGATCTTTATTAAATAGGCAACCTTTATCTCAGAACTTTCAGCATTTTGCTTCAGTTTTGTATAAAGTTTGTTTATGAATATATTGTAACTCTTGTGGTATCTAAACCAGAGAGAGTAAAAAGTCTGCCAATTCTCATCCTATCATATATGAACTGGAAGACAAAGATGTGTATGAAGGTGATTATGAAACACCTGTTCCATCATATTAGTTTTTGAAATGAGTTTAAAAGTTATCATCAGTACAGCTTCTTAATTATTTTTAGATGATATAATGTATAGAAAATATTGTCTTGACAAAAAATTAATTTTGAAACACAAATGGCAAATAGTTATGCATCACTGGAATATTTAGATGGTCGTATCTCAAATTATTATTCAAGAATTGAAATGATATATGTTAAACTAATTTAAAAAGGTGACTTTTGTAAACATTTCTGATAAAATAATTTTGTTTCATTAGCAGAAAATTGATAAATATATAAAATGATTTATTTATTCAAGCAAATTAATTTCTATGGAAGAGTAGATAAATTTTTGCTGTTTTTGCCATTGAGATATGTTTGGCTATAATTCAGGATTATTGGTGCTTATCAAATACTGTATAACTGCTCTTCTGATTAAAAACAAGAATCATTCCTTTAGAAATCTTCTATAACATATCTGGTGAAGCTGTTGCTTTGCATATCTCAAAAGTGTTTGGCATACTGGTCTTCTTCACAAGTTGAAAAGTTATGGTATTTCTGGATGAATTTTTTAACTAATTCAGTATTTGTCCTTAATGGCAGCTATTCTAGATATTTTACATTAATGCTGATATCCTCAAGGGCCCTTAACCTTGTCCTGTGTTGTTCCTAATTTTCATAAATGACCTTCCTGCTGGCATCAGTTTTCAACACATTATCAATGCTGATGACACTACTCCTGTCTTAATGTTAAATTTGATTGGTTCGATAAGGTCAAATTGTCAGCTGAGATAAAAAGTAACTGACAATCTGTTGTTAACCAAGGCAATTAATAGCTTGTTAATTTTATCATCTTCAAAATGATACTGTTCCCTATTAATCATCTGAGAAAAACCCTTTCTGCCTTCCATCAGCATGATTGATGCTAACCTCCAGAATAGTGACTCATCATGCTTTCTGGGGCTAACATTTTCCACCGATATAAAGTGGAAAGATTATATTGAATCAATTGCTAGGTCTTAAACATCTTAAGTCTACCATTCATGCATGCATTGAATATTGCTGCTGATCTGGTCTGGTGTTTCTGCTATGTATTTAAAAATTCTTGACAAAATCCAAAGAAGAATCTGTAATGTTGTCAGTCCTGACCTGGCATCTCAGTTTCAGTCACTTTCACACTGCCATAAGATAACTTCACTGTGTCATTTTGATAAACATTTTCATGGTATTTGTTCTGATATGCTTTCTTCTTTGGCACCTTGACTTTATGAATCTAAGTGCAATACTAAATGGCAAGATCCCCATCATTTTGAAGTTGCAATGTTGATGTAACCGTAATTTCTGTGTTAACAGTTTCTTCTCTTACACTTCTTGATTGTGGAACTCTCCTCTATCCTTTTGCTTTCCAGTCAATTTTGATCTTCCAAAATTTAAATGCAATCATTATCTTCTGTCTTCTTAATTAAGTTCTTTTATTATTCTCTCTCTTTAATAATGTTTTTCTTTTTCTCATATAAAAAAAAAAAAGACATTAATATTATCAAGGATTATTTTATAAATATTTCTTGTTTTGACCAATGTGCTATTAAAAGAGTCATGAGAAATAAGTACATGAAATTGTTGATGTTCCTTCAGAATATAGGCTGTCATGGCTCTTCACATTTTCTTTATTCTCTGTGAATTGTTATAACTTCATTGAAAATATAGTTAGGTGGTTTTTCATTGCCATCTTCAGAATTTTTAATTCATAATAGTTTTTTTTCCTAGATTGGCTGTTATCCAAGTCTAAAGTACTCAGTGTATCCTATTATTTAACTCATAGCTGAGCAGAGAAGAATTATGCTTTTAGCAATGGCATTTGTTTGATCTAGTCCAATCACAATATGCTTATAATTCTTCCAGAATTAAAAGCTTTTATGTAATAACTGTACAATCATTATTATTGGCTTACATTTCTCACAATATGTGTTATATTTTGTGTAATTACCTAAATTTTACCCATACTTATATCATAACTTTGTCCTGCAGAAGTATCTTGTAATTTATGAAGTTGAATTATGATGATAAAAGATTTGTTTATCCAAGAAAATTTATGTCTTTGATACCATTTAAAAGAGTAAATGAAATTAGTTTTCATTCTGCATCATTTAAGTATATAAATTACTTTATTTTTATATTGTAAAGCTACATCAGTGAATATTCATTGAATTCATTTATTTTTCTTATCACAATTATTCTTCTTATTTTCAATTTATTTTAATTTAACAATTGCATTTGACATTACAAGATGGGTTGGGGAATATCTTTTGATGAACTAATTTAACAATCTTATTTAAAATCTTTTGGAAATATCAAAAATTTGACATTATAAATTTGTGCTTACCTTTATTAGAATACACATATTAGCATACAGTTTGTATATCTCACAAATGTACACCAGTTATCATCATTATAATATTTTATTGCATTCATTGAAATACAAACTTGTTTTCTGTGTGTTAGTTCTGAAAATATCAAGATAAATTTAATAATATTTAAATTGGCAGAAAATAATTTCCCTACTTATATCAAGTGTTTGATATACATTTATTATTACTGAAAATATTCATAATTCACAGAGTGTGTATAAGTGCCTACACAAAGAAATAATATACTTATTTTATGCTTAGAATGCATATCATGAAAGAACAGGTTATTATTTGTGAGTTTGTTTCTTACACCCTACTTATGATAAAATAATATTATTATTATAGTTATCTGCCCTTATTAAGGGATTATTCTCCTTTCATAGAAGAGTTCTAAAATCGCCATCTTTGTTTACACCGTGTGTATCTTTTTGAGTTGAATAAAACCTTAATTTCCCAAAGGTATTTTCTTCAGTCTTGTCATTTGCCACCCTACTCTGGTATTGTAGCCTTATGACAAACTAAACTAATCTATAATCACTATTCCACTCATAGCTGAATCTCATTGCAAGTTGTGTTGTTCTAGATAATTTTTCTCATCATGATCTGTCTTGCCATAGCCACAACTGGCTGCACCTCCTACAAATCTATACATCATCAACTCATGCTTCCTGAGGAACTACCACTGGATTTGGTGCAGCACCAATGTGGAAACTTTGAGAACATTAGACAACATCCTGATCAACCACCACTGGCAATCCAGCATTACCAACTGCTGCATTTATTGTGGTGTCCAGCTGGTGAACCTTGCCAACCTGAGACTATGCCTCAAGATCAACCCAGTCAACAGATATCAACCATCTTCATAACCCCACCATCCAGACTAAGTACAGATGTTCCATTGCCAACAGGTACATGCCTTTACCTTCAATCAAATTCCCACTCTTCGGCTCCTCATCAATGAGTTCTGGGAGTACTGCAAGTATGGCCATCTTTATGTCACCTTTAGTGATCTGAAAGCCACCTTCAGCTCAGTTGCTAGATTGACACTGTGGAACACCCTGCACACATTCATCCTCCCACTGAAGTTCCCCAACATTCTCTACAATGGCACTGAGAGCATAGTATGGATGAATGGATAGATTTCCTACTAGTTCCCAATGGATGCCAGTATCCACCTGGGTTGTGTAGCTGCCACTCTATTCAGTTGTATCACTGACCACTTCTCAGATACTGCAACCACTTCCCTGGTGTTCAGCTCAGAGACTATGATCTAACAGGACTGGACTATGCTGAAAACACAATGTTGTGGGTCATGATTCCTAAATTTCATATTTTATGGAATTAGCACATATGCTAGGCCACAAAAATCTCCTAAGCCAGCCACACACAGATATGAATACAATATGGGAACCAGTAATAAGGAATGCCAGAGAAAAACAATAATAATAACAACAAAAATTGCAATATGAGCTCTGGTAAAAATTGTGCTGAGACATTAAGTTTATAAGTCCCAAAAGTTCATACACTGATGGCCCAGTGGATAAAAGTGTTGGTTGGATCCAGTGACTTGACCCAAATCAATACCTGGCTACTGCAGTAGTGAGCAAAAACTTGGAGAGTTGAGGTAAAGGGAGATAACTGAGACATTTAGAAGAGGCATGGCAGGTGGATGAAATAAAGGGTTCAATTTGAAATTCCAATCATTCTAGAGCATACAACGCCCAAAATGTCATGGACACATCAACAAAGATTAGTCCAAACAATGTAAATAGTATAAATAATTACAATACCTTATCTCAGAAATAGTTCTATTTTTTACATGAGGAATTGTTATCATTGTAAACTCAGTTTAATCTATCCAAGATTTTCTTACATTGAGTAAATACTTTTGAAACAAAGTCTTAAATAGAACACATTAACTTTGGTATTTTACTAATACATGTCCTATTTTTGCATTAAAAGAAATCTCTAAATTTATTGTGCATTAATATTCTGCCTTCTTACCTCCACAGAAAATATCTTCAATGAAATTATTCATCAAAATCTTAAATGAGTTATTTTTCCTTCCATTTCATTTACGCATATGAATTATCTTTCTCTTATTCCTAAACTGTAAAAATGCTTATTGCATATTTCATGGAACTTATAAATTACTTTTATTACCATTGTCTTATTCAAGCCAAATTTGAAATTGTTACATTTGATATTACAAAATTTGGCAGGATCATTTGGCATTACTGATGACCACTTTGACCATCTTACAATTTTACCGTTTGTAATAACAATCATTTGGAATTGTGAATATTTTACGTACGTTTATAAAAACCCAATTTCTTTTTACTACATATTATATTGCAATTGGAATTGAAGTAACAATAAGGATTATAAATAGGATATGCTTTTCTTTGTTGTTTGCAGTCAGTCTTAATTCCTGAAAAACAAAATAGATTTAGTAAATTTTTAATTGATATGAAATAATTTCTTTTCTCATGTAAAGCATTTTATCAAAATCAGTGATCAATCAAATGCATAATTCACAAAAGTTACATTAAGTCCTGCATAAATAAATAATAAACTTATATTCTGTATGAAATAAAAACTATAGATCAACATTAGTTTTGAGTTTGATTCTTACACTCTACTCTGTTATTTAATATTTAGCTCATTGCAAGTTAACATTACTCAACATTCATACATTTTAGATTAAAAAATATCAGCAATCACATCATCATTGCATTTATTTATTCATCAAAATTTCTGAATATAGCTGGATGATAGATCACTGGACCGTTAGCTTGAGTTATAAGTAATTTTCAATTTTGGGTACTAATTGTAATGACAAATATATCACATATCATTATAATCACTAATCATACATGGCAGTTAAGAATAAATTTGGAGAACACTAATGTAACTAAATTCTTTCAAAGCTGTGGCAACATACACAGTGGATTTAAAAATACGTTTCTTAATCCCAATAATGGAAGGATTGAATCTGCATTTACATCGCATTATTTTATTGGAGCTCATCTAGAAAAATATGTAGTTTTTATTATTGAAAAGCAATATTCATTATTAAAAAGCAATCCATTGTAAAGTACTTGGGAAATAGCACAGATATTAAACATATGACAATCTAATATATACTGATATATATACTGAGCTTGTGTTTTACAGAGTTTTAGTAAAAAGAATAAAGTGTTCATGAAGACAAGTCTCCTTTTACATCAGAGAAGTAATCTGTTCCTTAAATATATCATAACAAATGATGAAACTCATTTCTGTCCGTCTTGTTACATGTGACTGTTCAATGCAAAAGGCAGTGTATTAACAAGAAAAAATCTCCTTAAGCAACCCCCAAAACTGAACTCCATGGAAGAAAGGTAATGGTATGTGTATGTGGTGGGATTATCAGAGTATTATTCATCTAGAATTCTTCAAACACAATGAAATAAGTAATAATTTTTTGCTTAGAATGCCTACTAAAGAGCAACAAGTTGTTAACTAAAAGATAGCTATGTTTTTGTTTTTTTCATCAAAGATAAGGCCCAAGGGCCACTCCTGTTAGATGGTTACTGAATAAGTTTGTTGTATATGCATAAGAGGAGGAAGTAAGAAATGCAGGTTATGAGGATATATTGGATAGAAAACAGTTGACTCAAGACTTGAAGATGTTGAGGTCATGGTGATAAGGAAAGCATCCTTTCAGGAGTATGTTCCATAAAGTAACAGTTGTTGGGAAGAATCTCCCTGAGTGAAACTTCTTCTTTATCAATGGAATGCAAAGAAAATGAAGGTGATTCAACCTAGTGTATGTCAGATCTTAGCTATTAAGGTCTGGTTGAAATGAAGAATATAGCCCCTCTGAATATTTGCCATAGAAAAAGTGATAGAGTAGAAAGAGGTTTGCAACGTTTCATCTGTGGGAAAGAGGCTCAATACCCACAAGATCATGTAGAGGCTTTTTGAACAAGGCTGAAAAGTCAGGATTGAGCAGCTCCAGCCAGATATGACAGTATTACTCCATTTTTTGGCCTGATCTGACTCTTGTAGAGCATGGCAGGAGAAGCCAGGTACTTATTGGAGTAGTACAAGGAACCAAGTATTTTTTCCCCTTTGGTAATGGATCATAGGTATGAGTTGCTTTTGAGGCCTAGAGTGACCCAATAGATATTAAATGCAAGGAGTCTCATTGAGAGTGCAAACATTTTTTATGAATAGAAAAAATTCAGAATGAATGCTCTGTGAAACATTACTAGTTTGGTTTTGGAGGTATTGAATGTGTCAAGCCATTTTTTTCAATAAGCTGTTAGAGCTCAATCAGAGGAGGGATCAGCTTCCAGGTCCTCGTCATGTAGATTTTTTGGCAGTGCACCCTTAACCTATGATATGATCTACATATATATTTACTAATGGATCTGAGAAGAGGCTAAGAAGTCTTAAGGAGTAATAATGAGTAAGGGTATGGTGCTGGTATTGATGCATCAAACTTTTTTCTAAGCATTGTTTGAAACTGCTTCAAGACATCTCCCTTTTGACATTGAAGACCCCATTTTTCAAGCTTAAATTCTTTTTCACACTTTACAAAAAATGAGTAAATTATAAAAATTTTCAAAGTAATTTCTTTTTACTTATATTATTTACATTATTCAGACTGTTATCCTCATCTTCATTGTCGTATTCACAATGTTTTGGCTGTTGTATACTCTATAATCAGGTGATTGGAATTTTGAACCAAACCCTTTATTTCATCTACCAGTGTAGATTGTTCTAATTCCATGAGCCATTCCTCTTCCGGAAAATAACTGAGACATCTGGAAGAACTATGGCACATGTAATTAGAACAATCTACTCCAGTGGATGAAATAAAGGGTTCAGTTCAAAATTCCAATCACCTGAAGAAGTCCAGAGTGTACAGTGGCTGAAACATTGTGAATATGGCAATGAAGATGAGGATAAATGCCTGAATAATATAA
This sequence comes from Acanthosepion pharaonis, assembly GCA_903632075.3. Classification (NCBI taxonomy): domain Eukaryota; kingdom Metazoa; phylum Mollusca; class Cephalopoda; order Sepiida; family Sepiidae; genus Acanthosepion; species Acanthosepion pharaonis. The sequence goes on along the minus strand of CAHIKZ030000195.1, from coordinate 467,515 downwards.
GTAATCATAATACCTCATTTCAGAGATATAGACAGAAATTTCTTTTTGTACACTTTTGTAAACATTATATAATGCATTACACTTAAATAATTGAGCTTTAATAAAATATAAAATCTTACCTGTATGAGATGCCCTTCTCTCTCTCATGTGAAACCTTATACAACCTAAGTGTTTCAAGTTCATAAATATTGTGAAATACAAAATAGAAAAAGTCTAATTAAAACAATGAATAATTAATAAGTTGAATTTCATGTTAAGAACAAATGCATTTTTTTATTAAATTTAATTATTATGGCTTATAAAAATAGATATGATCATAATTGTAGTTATAAGTTATTAGGGAAAGAATCAAAAATGTGTTTCTTTTAAAACAGTAAATGCTTCATACGTTGTTTAATGAATTGAAAGTGCATAATGATAATAAAAATTGAGTGAAAGATTATGCATTATGCTATATAGTAAAAAAGTAGATATTAATAATCATGAAGGCTAGACAGTACTCGATGGCAAGAAAGAAGCAGTTTCCTAAGTGATCAATGTAGCCATTTCAATTTCTAGAACTGCATTGTTTTTGTTTTATGGAAGAAGCCATTTTCTTGAACATATTTTTTTACAATTTAGTGAAAAAAATCTTTTTACTAAAAACTTTCATTTATATTTTTTGCTATAAAATAAGATTAAAGTGAAATTGATTTTGTTTCAAGAATTTGAAGTGAAATAATTTGGGTTGCAGATTGACTTTAAATAATTTAGAGCAACTTACTTGACAAGCTTAGGAGTATCAAGAATAAAAAAATCGTAACTTGTTGCATGGTTGCAAATCAGATGAAGTTATTAAAGTGAAATTCTTGCTCGACTATTTAAATTGACTGCAGCATAACAAATTTTCTTTTTCTCTTTTCACCATCAATTTAAAGTGTCATTCTTTATATTTGTTTTGGAAACATTTTATGAATTTAGAAAAATGATTGTTGTGCATTGAATATTAATTCCTTGTAAAAAAAAAAATCACTTGATACATGAGTAAAAGTTTATAAACTAAACCTTCCAAATCTCATTTTCCCTATAACAAACAGCTGGAATAGCTTAGTAGAATTTATATATCAATCATATAAAAAATAACTAGTGAGTTATTTTTTTTACAAACTCTCTAGGTCACAGTAATAATAAGTAGAACTTGCTCTGACTTTTATGTTGTGATAAAAGTTCAGTATAAATGATGCCAATTTCCATTACAGTTTCAATAAAGATTTAAGAACTTTCTCTTGAAAAATCTTTGGGAAAGTTAATTTTAGTTGTCTTTTGCATGGTCACCTTAATATAATTTTTATAATGTTTGCTTCATTTTGTAGTTTTATTTGTGTTAAGAAAATTTCATTATTTTTATAGGCATATATAATGAATAAACAATGCTGAATATCAACTCAAGTAATTTTATTCAGCTAAACTGAACCATTAGTAATTAAATGAACTTTTTATACAGAGTGATTAGTATTGAAATGAGTATCATGGGATAGGTTCATTATTATTACATTCTCCCCTGGTTATTCTTTTATTCATATGGGAGAAAATCCTTTAGATGCCCAGGCATCTTGTGGGACCTCTTTGATCTTTTTGGTGGTTTGACTTTGTCAAGATCTTCAGAGGAGGTCTCAGAGGTGTTGTTGTTCTGAGATTCAGTGTCAGAGAATCACACTTTTTTAGGTTTCAGCCTTCTCCACTGGTAGTTTAACTATAGGATGGATCTCTTTTGGTGGCATCACTCACTCATCTGTGCATGCTTCATACCATAAGGATCTAGGGTTAGAAGATTGTAAGTAGTCCCTAGAGTCATTGGTTAGAGTATAAGGGGCTGGCATCTTGGGCTCTTGGGAGGTTTCTGATCCAACTCCCCCTTTGCCTTCATCAGAGTAGCATATTAAGACATATTGAGGATTAGCTTCTATCAATTCTACTCTGTCTTTCTTGTTTATTCTGACGTACATGACATTTTAATAGGACTGTCTCTGGTTGTGACAGCCACAATGGCCTGTGGAGTATCTTCTTGGGGATGAAAAGAATCTTTCATGGGGAGTGTAATTCATCACCATGCATAGTCATCTGATGGTGTGTATTTCAGTTGTATCAGATTTTCCAAGTAGTCAATACAGTATCTGTGTTTGGCTGCTGCTAATTGTATAGTTTTCTAAATCACACTGGTATATCTCTCACATTGACCATTACCCCATGGGTTATATGGGGTAGTCCTACTAGTTGCTATTCCTTGTTCACATAAGAACTGTCTGACCTGATCAGAAAGGCAGTCACTCAGTCTGAATATAGGTGGATAACCTGAAGACAGAGAAGAAGAAACAGAGAGCCTGGATTACTATTTTGGCAGTTACAGGGAATCATGAATGGTAAGCACAAGTATTCATCTATTATTGTTAATAGATATTTGTTTTTAGTTTTAGATGAAAGTGGTCCCTTGAAATCCAGGGCAAGCCTCTCATATGGTTGTGTGGCTTTTACTACCATTCCCATGTCAGGTTTATAAAATTTTAGTTTTAGTTCAGCGCACATCTGGCAGTTCTTTATAGTGTCTTTTACATCTTCCATGGAAAAAGGTAGGTTTCTAAATTGAGTTAATTGTAACATTCTGGGTGGCATAGATTTTGCATAGTTTAAGGAGGCCTTTTTTTGCAGGTTATCTCGCTGCACAGAAAAAGCAAACATATCTAGCAGAGACCACAGTTTCTGGGTTTTCTAGGGGCTTCCAGAGGACAAGGGGGTGCAGAAATAGAAGGTTTCTTGTTTAAGAACCCAAAAATGCTGTGTTTTATTGGGCCACCTCTGATGCTCTAGCTAATCTATATACCTGTAAAGGTGAGACTTTCTTGTTTCAATAGGCACTGCTGGATGTCTACTGATAGCAGCCTTTTAATGAAAGCATCTGTGGGATATTGAAAATAAACTAATAAATAAAAGAATAATAAAAGAATAAAGAATGTACTTTTCCCATAGTGCAAAAGGAAACCAAACAGGGTTTCCAGTCATGTATGAATTTTATGACTCCACTTCCAAATAGGAGATGATTGACATCTTTTCACTTCCCAATCATTGAGTTCAGACATGTTTGGTAGCCATACCAATGAAAGAGAGATTCACTCAATGTCAGGATGACTTGAGGGTGACCATTCGCTATACCTCTGCAATTTGTATCTACATGCATCAATAAATATTGGTGATTGATTTTCTATTGAAGTCTGTTTTATTTTATTCATTGCGGTCCACCAACATTCAACTTCTGTAGAATGTAGTAATCCAACAAGAAAGTCAGAACAATAGAAACATCAGCCAGTTGTATTTGTTACTGATTTATATTTGTTGTACATCAGTACATGGCTGAGTGGTTAGAATGTTTGCAATCTGACCAGTGGACCTGGGTGTGAATGGTCGATTTGTCAGGAAAGAGACTTCCTGATGTTATTGGACTGGAGGAGTTGATCTCAGTGTGTGGCACCTTTTGAAAGTGCCTGAAAACCATACTATGGGTTGACCCAAGCCATGTGAGTGAAATTGGGTAGACAGAACCCTTGGGTGCCATCGATAGGTGTGCTAGCACAAAGTCACAAGTCATCGTGGCTTGAGCATGCAGGCCTTGTTCAAATTGTTGATCATGCTAGATAACATGCTCTTTTCTAGAAACTGTAACTAAGGTCTGCTCAGCATAAGTTGCAGCATAAACCACAGGTGGGCTCTGTGGGTGTTGAATAAACACATGCACCTGAGCTAGCATTTGCAATAGGGATTGGCTAGCCACCCTAGTAAATGGGTATCTTCGAATACGAGTGGCCAGCTATATAAATGCATACATCAGCCGGTTATATTTGTTACTGATTTGATAGGTTTCTGGGCAGGAGACTCATCTAAACACATTTTCTTTAGATATGATTTCAAACTTGGGGTTGAAAATTTGCAAGTCTGAACCAGCCAGAGCTGGTGCATCTTACCCCTGAAACCCTCAACCATTGAGGGTGCTCCTGCCATTTTTTTAATTATTTTTAACTGAAGTTACATTGTCAGTCATCAACTAATAATATACATCGTGCGAAGCATACTACAAAGGAACTTCCGATGAGGTTGAAGCCCCTTTTTTGTTTATTGGGGGGAGGGGTAGAAGTGCTAAGTTCACTAGAACCTATTTTTTTTAATTGTAGTTTCCTTTCTGAACAGTTTTTCAAGTAAAATTTAGTTTTGAAAATATTGGTGATTATTACAAAAAGAATAACATTTTCTCAGATTTTTTAAAATAAACAACCTATTCATTATAAAAGTAAATAGCTTATTGTGACACCCAACTATTGGCCCCTGATCAACTCCCAGCTGTGGTGTGAAACTGTAATGTTTCTTCTATCGGCGTTTTGGGGTTGACTCTTTGTCGCTGCCACCAGCCTGTCTCCCAGTCAATCGGTAGTCATCGCTACTCTGCAAAATCCCCTGGTCAGGATACCAATATGGGACACTGGCACATCCAGGGTCGAATTCTGGTCACCAGCTGTATCAGTTCAATACCAGCTCTATCATTCCCAGCTCACTTGCAACGTCTGGTTACTGTAGTAACTGCTTCGATCTCAAGTCTAACCTACCCACATTGTGACTTTGATCTTAGGTAGACAAGATCAATCAGGCAGAGTCCAGATTGAAGGTGGTAACACACAAGCGCAAAGAAAAAACATAAATAAATGAAAAACCCAAGAAGTTCAAGTATGTTAAAAAGAATAACAAATTAACTTTATCATTCTGTTATATACAGGAGTGTGTTTTTCTCCCAACCCATTTCCTACAAAATGTGACACTTCTATGTTTCAAGCAAGTTGGTATCATAAGTCAACTAATTTAGTTCTTAGGTGTTGGCTTGGCTTTGATTGTCAGTATAACTTGCTATTGGTAGGATAGGTGAAGTTGGAGGTCGTGGAATCTCTCAGTCAGCTTCTGCGAAGCAACACTCTGGTTAGCTCTGACTCTAACTCCAAAACTAGCTTAACTGTAACTCTTCTACTCAGAACTCCAACTGCCAAACAACCACAGGACGTTTGTTTATATGGGTACTGACCAAAACATGGCGTGGGGCCAGACGCAGCCTGGGGTTCTCAGTAAATCTTGTTTTCTAACTAGAAATCTCTTTATTGTCAGGAAAATTGATTACTTCCCATTTTTGGAAAATTAATCACTTTCCATTTCAGGGGGGTTGTTCCGGCGTCCGTGAGGGAAGGTCGGAAGAGAGTTATCCTCCTAGATTGTGATAGCTCTTTTTCGCCTTAAGTCTTTCCTGTTTTTTTTAAATTTCTAGAGTTAATTAGTTAGCCAAATACCATAGCTAAATAGTGTCACATTATGAATATGTACTGAAATTTTCATTTAAATTCAATAAATCCCTGATTTTTGGTAACAAAAAAAATGCGCTGCCCTTACCCCACCGAATTTTCTTTCTAGGGTTTGTGTCCCCCAGGTTGGGAAATTAAAATCCACATGTAGTCAAGAGGGGTTCTCCATATCAAATTTTCGGAGGTGGGGTTGTGACCCTAGCACCTGCCCTGCAACTCTCGAACAAGCCCTCAGGCATCTTCCATCATCTTCTTGTCACTGAAATTGTTTTTCCAGGAGCTATGTGTGTGAGTGGCTGGGACTGTGCAACCCTAGCACTGCCTTAAACAATTTTGAGCTTTGGCTCTGTTTTCCCTGTTTTTTTTATTTTTTTTATTTTTTATTTATTTATTTATTTTTTTTTCAAAAAAGCTGTGGCGATGAGGGCATGCAGTGGATTATGCTGGCAGCCCATAGTTTGAAGCCTGCATGTGGGCGGCATAAGCAAGATGGCTGTTTTATTGCACCCCTGGGACTACGCATCGTCTCATGTCCTAGTTGTGCAACCAGACCTTTTTCAAGGATTGTCCCAATCATATTAGACCACACCAAAGAACTGTGCTGATTGCATCTGAACTCAAGTGCTACAATGTAGATATCACTGCACTCAGCAAAACAAGATTCTCGATGAAGCTTCTCTAACAGAGGAGGGCGAGGGATATACATACTTCTGAAAAGGTCTTCCCACCAGAGAAAGTCAAGTCTATGGTGTTGGACTTGCTGTTCGCTCAACACTTCTAAGAAATCTCCCTTCTATTCCGACTGGGCACAGCAAAAGCCTAATGACCCTCAGAGTTCCTCTCTCCAATAATTTTCAGTGTGTATACCCCGACCCTGTTCCAGAAAAGAAACAGTTTTAATTTTCTTAAACTATTCCCCAGCAAACGTTTTTTGTTGTTGTTTTTTTTTTTTTGTGGAGGGGTTTAAATTCATACAAAAAATTCAGAGGTTGCACTATACATAGGTAATTTTTTTTGAGAAGGGGTTAAAATTCATGCAAAAAAATTCAGGGCTTGCACTTTAAATGAAGTTGGCTTATACACAAGTATATATGGGTGGCCAATGAGACTTAAAATAAGTTATATTACCTTTGAGAGGAGTCGATCAGCCATTCCTATTTGATATATTAGGACCTTGAATAAGTTCTTACTGTTTTCCAACAGATGACATTCCTAGAACTGTGTGCATATTGTTTCAGATAGTAACACATCTATAAGGAAGTACTGTAAGCAAGCTTGAAATTCAGTGTATGTCAATTTGCCTAAGTGTAAACAACTTTGCAGCTGAAGTACACAGAATTCTTGTTGAGATTTATGGTGAGCATGCTCTACTGGAAACAACATGCAAAGATTGGTTTAGACACTACAAAAATAATGATTTTGATGTTCAAGATAAAGAATGCTTTGGCACAGAAAAAGTTTGAAGATGAAGAATTAGAGGAATTACTTCATGAAGACTCATGTCAGGCACAAGCTGAACTTGCAAAATCATTAGGAGTTGATTACACAATAGTTTCAAACAATTGCTTCAATGGCAGGAAAAGAAAATTTTTTGCACCGCATTGTATCATGATCAGTGATGAAAAGTGGATACACTACGATAACCCTAAGCGTAGAAGATCATAGGGTAAGCCCGGCCATGCATCAACATCGGCTGAAAAGCCAAATATGCATGGTTTGAAGCTTCTGCTCTGTATTTGCTGTGATCAGCTGGGTGTAGTTTATTATGAGCTGCTCAAATTGACCAAAACCATCACAATTGATGTGTTTGAGCCAAGCATTGAAGAAAAAATGGCAGAGACATGACAAAGGGATTTTGCAACACTAGGCCATATGTTGAAAAACAAGTGAAAACCTACTTGGAAATACTTAAATGGGAAGTCCCAATCCACCCACCATATTCACCAGACATCATCCCATCCAATTATCACTTGTTTCGATCGATGGCACATGACCTGGCTGAGCAGCACTTTCATTCTTATAAAAAATCTTTATAACATCAACAAAATACAATACTGCCAGTGGCATGAAGTAGGTAAACCACTGCTAGTGGTGGACTACTTAGACAGCATATTACAATATTTATTTCTGTAAAATTACAGAAAATGTGGCACAAGACCTAAAAAAGGGGATGGGGAAAAGAACGGTCTTCATCTGTCTTAATTTTAAACTTAGCTAGCCACAAGCACTAACCAAAGCATACAAACAATATTCCTAACACCAAAACAACACATTCTTACTCGCCTTTCTTACTACATCCACCATAATACCTCATTGTCTCAATGAAAATCCTAAATAGTCCCCATATGTACAAATTGTTGTATGTGGGGAGGGGAATAAAACAACAAATTAAAAAGATCCCCAATGAGTATATACAATATGAATTAATCTATTTACAAGAAACTAAACAAAATCATTGTTAGTAATAACCCCCCCACTTAAATGTGGCAGAAACATCAGTTCACTGGACAAAATCAATGTGGGCCTATAAAATATAAAAAACATTCATTCATCCCTAGCACTCAGACAGACACGCACTCAACCAAACATGACAATAGAAAACGAAAAACACACACAGGTGAAAAAACGAAAATCAACCCGCATCAACCAGAGAACTGACATCACTGACCACCTAATGAGGGAGTGGATAGGGAATTAAACTAAAGACAAAATAGGGACAGAAATAAAAAGGGCCAATGAGCAGACACACCCTAGTTAACTGGAAAAAAGGAAAAAAACTAAAGATACAAAGCCTACACTAACCTAATTTTGGGATGGGTTGCCCAAGTTCATCCCAGGAAGAACAACATGCAGATGCCTAACTGGCATCAAAATGCCACTCTAGGTCAGCTCCTTTTACTCGACACAGCCGCGCAAAAGTCACCCACCTTTTGCCAAATTCTGATGAGGTGAGCCGCCGCTTTTCCCTCCTAATCTTGACTTTAAGCTGATGCTTAAAAACAAGATCAGTTGGGAAGAAGTGAACCTCTTGCGATCATAGAATTCCTTCTTACGCGTCGTCCAAATCACGACTCTCATAACCCCTAGTAAGCAAAAGAACACATATTGTTCAGCCTTCATCATCTGTGGCACCACATTGCTACAAACAGAACTGGCTTCAAGGACAAAGAACTTTCCTTGCAGCATGTGGACCATGAGACCTTCAACAAACCTGCACAATGGCGCTACCACCCTGCAATGAAAGAAGGTGTGACCAATGGTCTTGACTTCCCCATTAAAGCGACGACAGTTTGGAGATTTCTCCAAGCCCGCTGAACAAAGTCTTTTGGCAACCCAGAGGGCCCCATGAATCAACCAGGTGAGTGATGCCTCATCGTTATTGAGGCATTTCAACCTGGGCGCCCAAGGCCATATTGAGCGAGCCTCCTGCTTCGTAAGACCGAGCTTGTCAATCAGTTCATCATGCATACCCCCCCTCCCTGATTAACACTTGATATAATGCCCTATGAGACAATGCCTGGATGTTGGAGAGGCCATCCGACACCCATAAGAGGCATTTCAGATCAATACGACATTCACGATAGAAGGAGCATTCAGCTTGGGGCAAACGATGGGCCTCCTCCTCGCTCGAGTGCACACTTCTCAGGGATGGGAAAGTTTTACGTGCGTCTTCCTTCCAGAAGGCATCCTCTTCATCCGATTCGCAACAAATTCGATCTAGGAACCCGATGCGAAGCATATATTGACGAATCTCAATGCTAGGCATACCCAGACAGCTTTCAGATGGATGAAGGCAACAGATCTCCCGAGATACCATAGTGGCTTTGACTCTCCACAAGAAAGAGAACAGAAGCTTTACTAATGACATTAGTGTGGTATATAGAAGTGGAAGTACAGAGAGTTAGTAAAGGAGAATCGGGTAGATGTGTGAAATACATACTTCTGCCCTCCCATTCAAGGAAAGGTTCCTCCGAGACCACATATTAATTGTGATTTCAGGCTTCCCTCGTACCTCCGACCAATTCATTTCCAAATGGATATCAGGACCAAACCAGATGCCAAGTATCTTGACCAGCCCATCCGTCCAGAGGAAAGGTTTGGGAAGAGAAACTCCCTTCCGTACACCCAACCACAAGCCAACAGACTTATCGTGGTTGATCTTGGTCCCTGTCACCATCTCATAACCACTGATCTCTTTGCTGACTTCATCAATCATGGCTCTCCTTGACACAAGAACTGAAACGTCATCAGCATAGGCAGAATACCTGGCCAAGGTGGTAGCCCCAGGCAGGGAAATTTCGCGCAGGTCCAGATTCGCCTTTAACTTGCAAAAGAAAGGTTCCAACACAAGAACGTAAAGCAAAGGCAAAAGCGGATAACCTTGACAAATGGAGCGAGACAATACAAAAGGCTTCGATTGTACCCCATTCACCTCCACCATCGCACCGGAAGTTGCATACAGAAGTCGGATCCAGGTGTGAAAGTACGGACCAAAACCAGCCGCCAAAAGAACAGCCTCCAGAAATTGATGGTCAACCCTATCGAAGGCATTGGACTGATCTAAATTGATCAGCACGGCTTCACTGTCGACTTTCTCAATGATCAAGCATACCATATGAAGGTTGTCCTGAATAGTCCTACCCTTTACAGCACGTCTGTTTGGAGCCAATCAGACTAGACAGGACAGCCTGCAAACGGTTGGCTAAGATCTTTGCTAAAATCTTTAACTCTGTATTTAACATATTTAAAGGGCAAAAATTACTTATCCCATCCCCACCGTTCTTGTCCTTGCGTAGCAACTTGATCACAACCCTGGTGAAGCACTGAGGTATAGACCCCCGCTTCATCCAGTTGTTGAAAATCAGTTCCAGCAAAGGAACAAAAACGGGTGACTGCCTCAAGTAAACTTTGTAGGGAAGACCATCTAATCCCGGAGATTTATCCCGGCCAACCTGTTTCAATACTTCCCAGATTTCCGACTCTGTGATGGGACCCTCACACCCAACCGCTTCAGCTGCCTCAAGACAGGGGAAGTCGTCTAAATAGGCATCAAACTGAGCAGGGCTCAGACTGGGCTCCCTGGTGAAAAGTTCCTGAAAGTAATCATGAAAAGCCTCACATATGCCCGCATTTGAAGTCATGGTCCGCTTATCCAGCAATGTGACGCACACGATATGTCGCCGAGATGCATTCCAAGACTCCTCTGTGCGCAAGTCAGCGTCCATAAATGTCATCTCAGAGGACATTCTTTTTAAGCTAGCCCTAACTACCAGAGCTTGATCCTTCTTGATAAGCAAGGAGGACAACTCTGGCTTAGTTAAGGCTATTTCCCTACTCTCACAGGATTTCACTTTTTGCTCTAAAACTGTTTGTGCCACTAATCTATCTAGATTGAGTCGATGGCTAAAATCAGCAGCAAACGTTCTAATTTTCGATTTTAAACTGTCCCACCGGGCATTCCCAAAAACCGTCCCCGTCAATTCACTTTGTATCATTAATAGCAGCTGGTCCCGGAAATCTTGCTCACCAAATAGTGAGCAGTTTAATTTCCATTATCCAGCCAACCTAACCTTAGGCTTATCTAAGTTTACTCGGGCCCGGACAAGCCTATGGTCTGTATAAACTATATAATGAAAACTTGGACACCCTAAGAGCCCTACATCGACTCTCCTAACTAAGACTCGGCCGAGGTAGCATCCGAGCCGCCACTATTTGTCCAAGTCCAAACTACATCCCGAGGGTGCCCATTCCAGTACTTATTGACAAGATCAAGTCAATAAAGTCCCGAAATTGTTTCACATCCCGGTTGTTAGTACCGAATTTGGCCCTATATGATCTATATCGGGGTCAAGGATGGCATTCCAATACCCCGCTAAAACTACCCGATGAGATGTCAAAAATGACTCGATCTGCCGAAACAAAGCAGGCCGCTCAGAATGGACGTTGGGTGCATAAACCCCAATGAGACGAAGAGTCTTATCCTTTATGGTAACATCCAGCACACAAAGCCTGCCCGCCGGACAAGAGTACACGCGGCCTTCAAAGACTTGCTCACTAACCAAGAGACACTTCTCAAACGACCATCAAAACATGCTGAATAGAGGGAGAACCCCCTAGACAGAATGTCTTCATAGTCATGAGTAGAAAAACGGGTCTCTTGTACACAAAAAAACATTCACTCTGAGACGCTGAAGGTCACAATGGAACCTTGCCTTGCGAGACTCCGTCCTCAGGCCTTGGACATTCAGACGAGCTAACCAGAGAGCCATAATGAAACCGATCAGTGTTGCTCTCCTAAACATAGACAGGGAAAGGACACCAACGGCCTCTCCCAAGCCTGTTCCCATCTCGGTTTTGATGGTACCATCGGGAGACAGGCCGCCAATGTCCAGAGGGAAAGTTAATTTCAAAGCTCTATACAGGGAGGGGTGAACAAAAAGAGGGAACCTCTCTGAACAAAACTATTGCTAATTTTTTACAGTGTCATTATCAAAGCAGGCCATGAGCGGAAACATTCCAAAGACTTCATTTGCCTCTGCAACCATGGCCCAAACTTGTTGACTGGCTTCATCCCCTCTGATGACAGTTAATACCCTTTTGACGTTGGGGAAGTTTCTGGGGTCTTCAACATCTAAGTTGTTTATTTTTCAGAAATTTACTAGCGATTTAATGTTGTTTAGTTGTTTTGAGACCCGGCACACATCTTCCCCTGTGTTAAATATGGGTTTGGGTTTTTTATGTGATGTAGAGTTTAAATTTTCAGGTGAAGGGTTTCTTTATCTTTTAGGGTTCTCAGTCTTTTTTGGTGTTGCTGCAAGAGTTTTGACAGGATGGTTTGGGGCTAATAGCAGAAGTTTGAACTTTGGCAGGTGAAACTCTGATGGGGGCCTTTTTTAATGTAGTCATTTTTGTGGGAGATGGGTCATGATGTGTTGTTTGGCTGACAGGGAAGATGGTGCCAAGGAGTTGGTGCCTGATTTTTTTTTTTTTCGTTTTGTTCAATGAATCTCTATGTTGGCGCAATTTTTCGGCTTTCTCAAAAGATGGTTCATATCTTTGTTTTTGTTGCTGTAATTTTTCTGAATAGCTGGTTGGGGAGACACCCTTAGTACTGCTTGAGGGAGTGGGACTGTTTGTGTCTTTTCCCATTGGGACGAGAACCCGCTGGCCGGATATTCCCTATAGCTTTACCAACAACCTGCCGTTCCCCCTTTTCCTCCTCCACAACCGCACTAGCGGCGGGCGAAGGCTTTTCGGGGAGTGGGGGCCGTGAGACGGACCCAACCGGGGGTATTATACCACACTGGTCCTGGCTGTTGGCATGACCATTACAGGTGAGACAGAAACAACAGGCTCAGCCCGAGGGGGATTTGGGTTGGTAGGGGCCAGAACTGCAGAAACCTTCATCTCTGGGCAGGAAGAGGACAGGTGACCCGTCTGTCCACACTTCCAGCAAGCCGGTCTTCGACCCGTGACTATGATCGGCATCTTCTGGCCCTCAACATCCAGGCAGTTGGGGATGGAGACAAAGGCCTTTCGATCCACCATTAATTCAAAACTCCATCCCCTGGTCAGATTGTTGGAGGACACACTGAGTATCTGGCCAAATTGGCACAGATAGGTGGCCAAATGCTCACCGACAATCTGAGGAGGGACCTCATAAACTGAAACCTTGTCCTACACCTGCCTTGATATTCAGTCCTCAGTATTAGGTCTTTTGTTATTAGGTCCTGAGTGCTCACCACTTCACAGTTGGCAGGCGTGGGTCCCACATGAAGAAGCCTTTGCCTTTAATGACTCTCTGTGGTTTAATCCCCAGGGACGTCAATGACTTTATGACAGTGTCTTTAGTAAAGTGACAAATTTTGTGCGAACACTTATCCACCACAAAGACTGACACAATTCTTTTTTTCAACCTTCTGTAGCTCCTCAAGATTTGTCAAGCGCCCATCTTTTGTAACAAGATGGGTGTAGCTTTTAGCTTTCTCAAGGAACTCCATGATGTTGATACTGCATTTAGGAGGGGATGACCAGCAAGTGGACGTCTCCCTGACTGCTACATTTTCATCTTTGTTGGTATTATCTGTTCTAGGTTCTTTTCTTGAAGTGGCTTGGCTTGTTTCTGCTTCCATAATCTTTTCTTTTGTTTGGATAATTTGACCTGATTTGGCCTCCATACTTTCAGCTGGAATATGAGAATTTTCACTCTTTTCCGCCAAATTCTTTTCTTGAACTTTTTGGCCATTATCGGCCACCATACTTGTTGACGATTCATTATCTATTTCTGTATTTTTTATTTTCTTCCGAGTTATCGGGTGGCTCACACTTTTTCTTTTTAGTCCCAAATAAGTTTTTTTTCACATTCATTTTTTAAAACACTTAACTTTTTCTTTTTTTTTTCCTTTTACAAAAATAAAATGTTAAAGAAATAAAAGGATAAATAAATCACTAAAACAAATATAATAAGACAGACGTGCTAAAGACAAAACCTTATGCAAAATACAGACAAGAATAAAGCGTTTAACTTAAAAAGGCTGACAAAAATTAAATATACAAAACAATCACAAAATGCCTTTAAAAGGACTATACACAAAAAAGGTTACACGTACAAAAAGGTAAAAAAATACACAAAAAAGACATAACAATAAAATAATACAGTAATAAGACTAGAAAATCAAAGAAAGTTCGAGAAAAATACAAAACTAACAAATGACAAAAACAAATATGGCTGCTAAAATACCAAGTCTGGTCATTAACAAAGAAAAACAAAAAAAAAAAAAAAACATATTAGACAAAAATTACAAATACAAGAAAAATAAAACAAATATGTACAGAAAATATTTCACAAGTACAACAGAAAACTTAATGGACATTTAAAAACGGAAAACAAGGAACAACAAAGAACAATATAACACGTAATAACGTAAACAATGAAAAAATAAAGTCTGACGTAAAATAAAATGGATAAACTTTAGCTGGTTATTACAAAAAATTAAAAAGGAAACAGAAAATACAAAATATTAATTTAAAAATGAAAGAAAATCAAAAAGCTAATAATAAAAGAACGAGAGGAGAGAAAAATAGAAAAAGAAAAAATGAGGAAGGTAAGAAAATTAAATAAAAAATCAAAACCTTTTCAAATGTCAGTCAGTTCAAAATTGAAAACGTAAAAAAAAAGTAAAATAAAAACAGACTTAACAGAACAAAATGGAGATCAGTAAATAATCCAGGTAATAGTATCACAAAATACCCACACTAACAATAGTGTCCAATGTATTAATGAGGATTGGGACATACCCATTAGTGTTCATAGGTACAGTATATAACAGGTTTTTATATAAACAGATTAAGTTTGAAAGATTTTAAAGATTTTTTTTATTTAGGCCAAGTAAGTAATGTATTACTTGTCATCATTTTCACCTGACTTAGTGAGTATAGCATGTGGACAAAGGGCTGTGCTCAATTATAGCAAGTTATCTCTACTATTTTAACCCAGCCAATTTCTTGAAACTAATTAACTTTCTTCATTAGTTTTTTTTCTGCACATAATTCCAGTACTCGTTAAATGCAATCACACTATCTCTCACATTTAGCCTCAGTTTCAAACCATAAAATCAGGCATTCTTGTATTCAATTCTGCTTTTCAACGACTGTCAATCCTCCTTGGTGCTCTACTCACACAAATATGTCAGCACCCAACTTGTCATATTCTTCACTCACCTTTCTTGTGTTTTATCTCCCTTTGATAAAACAAAATGTATGCTTTTCTTTTACAATTCAACATGAAAAATCTCTGCCATTTTTATATATATATATATATATATATATATATATATATATATATATATATATATGTAAAATCAAAACATACTTAAAAGTATCTCTTTTTTTCATTTGAATTACACATTTAATGTAAACATCCCTACATATGTAGACATACTATATATTAAACATTTTTCAAACTAAAAAATACATGCAATATTTCTTTATTTTAACTTTTTCCAATTCACACAAGTAAAAAGATATTTTCTCTTCATCTTTTTATGTTTTAACACATGCAGAAAGTTATTTTGTTTAAATTTGTGTTCTTTGGCTCCACCTATTTTGTGCTATGTATGTTTTAGCAACAACCCTCAGGCATTCACCATCATCATGTCAAGAATTCCTCTCAGATTCTCCTGACTTGTTCCTTCCAGCCATCTCTGTCAGCAGGTCCTCCCAGATGGCATCCAGAGTCATCTACAATTTGGTCAATGTAAGTGTGATGAGGTCTTCCAACTGATCTTTTGCCATACAATTGTCTCCATAGGGGGTGTCACTCACATGTTCTGACTTACTTCTCCAGGAGTGACCAGCTAGCTGAAGCCTTCTCTCTCTTAGCGTAACTGAGATAGGAGGAAGGTGTCCATACAGGCATTTCTTTGTTGGGTGTTTCTTCCAGCTGATGTCCAATGCAACTCATAACATCTTTGTGTATGTTCCGACAAGTGATGCTTCTTGGTGTTTCATCAGTGTCCATATTGTTAGGTCGTAGAGCAAGACAGATTCTACTGTGGCCTTAAAGAAGTCCCTGTTAAGATTGTCAGAGAGGAAGGACTTCCAGATGGTGCTCAGACCATCAAGGACATTCCAGGCCTTGCCGTTGCAGATTTTGATGTTGTTTTCTTTTGACTGGATATTGCTGCCAAGGTAAACAAATTCCTGGACAAATTTGTTGTTATTAAGGCTAATCAATTAGTTTCTCCATTTTGTTCTAACATATGGAATGTAGCCACTCATTCTATTTACAATCCTTCACTGGCATCATTCACCAAGGAGGTCACCATTTTCATTGATTTATTCATCCTTCACAGCACCATGTTCCACTGTGGGCTTCCCCAATTGCTTTCAATTTCTTACCCAGATGCTTAGAAAACACAAGATACCATTATCCTGTATATAATGCCCAGAAGAACATTTCTGGCCATGGACAATTGTGCCACTACACCTGATCATTTTGAACAAAACCTTCATCTGCTATTGATTTTAATTTATCTAGCAACTGCTGCAAGTCCATTTGCTTTATACTATTGGATTTATTCACCAATGTTTCCCATAACACCTACTGGCCAGAATGTCCACAAGAACCAAAAAGCAATCTTTTGTTTCAAATTTCTCTTTTGCCACATTGATTCATCATATTCAAAACATTCTGTAGGTTACCTCAAATTGTTTAATGAAGGTGTTATTTTTTTTATCGCTTTGGTTGTTTTCTCCTTATATACCTTTGATAGGCCTGCTTCTTTTTCAAAGATCTCACCCACATTCTTTGGAATTCTTTTGTCGAATTCTTTTATCTCTATTTCAACCTGGCAGTCTCACTTAGTCTACTATCTCCATTACATAATCCCAATAAGCTATGGGCACTACTCACATATAGTGAACTTTTCAATTAGTAAACTACTAATGCATTCATCTTGTACTTTAAGATTTTGTTATATTAAGCATATGGTGGCAGAAGCAAGAAGAAATGACAGAAGATACCACTATCACGTATATAATTCCCAGAAGTTTAAGAAATAAATAATTCTATTAACAAAAAATACAATGAATGGTGAAGAGGTGTGAAAGTCTCTCATTGAAAGAAAGAGATGTGACGGGCTTTGGTGAGGTATGCTTGGAAATGGGAGGGCAGTTGTCTTTGGGTTTGGAGTTGGTGTTCCAACAAGCATGTGAACCCTGTTGAATATTGGTTAATTACAAGTGGTTTGACACACAGGTAGACTGGTGTAGTCACTTCAAATGGCAATACATCCGTGAGTGATTTAATGGAGAGATATATGAGTGAATAGAGTCCACTCATGAAAATGTGTTGGGCAGGTCCATTATAGTAAAGTGGACTAATCCACCTGCTGTATTAAGTAATCTCCTATAAATGAGATAGATTAGCTGACCTGCCTTTCTACAAGGAGATACAAGGAAGCAGCCATGTTAGAAGGTAAGTTATTTGACTTCTACAAACCCTGGCTGTTGTGGTGACCAACTTCCGAAGGTGTCTCTTTGATGGGCTTTTATGTCTTTTCGTAGGCTCAGATCAGCTCCAATTCCTATCTTGCTTCTTTAGGCGAGAGTGGGTGCTATTGGGTAAAAAATGGGATTGTATGTTTTTTGTTTTTTTGGGGAGGGTGTAAGGAAAGCAGAAGGTGTGTGTTTGATGGAATATTTAGTTTGGTCTTGAGTTTCAGAGTATTCACATCCGGCCAGTGGTGGAAATTTGTGTAACATGAATCAGAAGATCTGGTTTAGGAAGATAACAGTTTCATCAGAGGTCAGTACTGTAGCATGAACCTTGTATATTTTTGAACTTCTATTCAGTTCCAGTGACAAAAGCAAAGACTGTGACACATGATGCAGTTTGTTTGTTTACTGCCAGTAATTCTAAATATCATTTTACAAAACATTTTATTTTTTCAGTCATTTAAATTTCTCATACTAATTATTTAAAATTTCCCCAAATCATTTTTCAGCATTTAAAAAATCAACTTTTATACATCACTTAGTTATAATCCAAAATGATGAAGATATTTCATCATTCTAAACATAACCTTTCCATCAGAGATGTTGAAATATCCTTATTTTCTATCATCATGATAGCAAGGTTAGTTTTAGAATTATGAAATATCATCATCATCATTCTGGATCATAACATACAAAAGGCATCAACCCAATGCTGTTGCGAGAAACAAAAAGTTATCTCCCTTTGACTAACCCCTTAAAAAGCAAAAAATAAATAATCACAAGACAGCATCCAAGATCATTAGGCACAAAAGTCAAACATCTTACTTATTATAAAATGCAGATTGTGTGTGTGTGTGTGTGTGTGTCTGTAACGTTTATATATGGGATCAAATTTCCTACATTTTTTAGCCGATTTCAACAAAACTTCACAGGACTATATAAAATTACCTTGTGATGGTTCTAACGGTGCCGAAAATGGGAAAAACAAAATTGTTTTTTAACTAAATCAATTTGAAAACACGATTAAGACACATTATGATAATGAAAGGGGGACAACTCACCCACGAAAATGTAAACAAAAGAGCATAGCATGATAAAAAAAAAGCCGAACTTGACGAAAACAAAATTTTATCGTCTAATGTTCATATTATTATTAAAGAGGAAAGATCAAAGTATTTTGGGGGTATTTTTTTACATTTTTTAATCGTTCCTAGCACGTCTGAAATTTTCGTTAAAAATATTGTTTTTTTTTGGTCAAAAAAGGACAGAATCATTTTCAATCATTCTTTTCGATTTAAAAAGATTAAAATCTTACTTTGATATTCTTTTAAAA
Source organism: Acanthosepion pharaonis (assembly GCA_903632075.3). Lineage (NCBI taxonomy): Eukaryota > Metazoa > Mollusca > Cephalopoda > Sepiida > Sepiidae > Acanthosepion > Acanthosepion pharaonis. Next base: position 448,819 of record CAHIKZ030000195.1, on the reverse strand, counting down.
ATCAATTATCATTTTTTCAAAACTGATTTTAATAAAAACAGAAATTATAATGTTTATTTAAAATATTTTGAACCAAGCTTAACTTAGCTTCTGCGACGAAAAAATGTAATTTGAAAATAAAACAAAGCAGGTCATAACCTTTCGCGTCGCTTGATGATTGACGAAAGGCACATTCATGACGTTTAGATAACTATCGGGAGGAGAATTCTTTCTACGGATGGAAGGAAGTGAAATTATTTAAGTGAACAAATTATTTACCTCGTATCTTTTAAGGAAAACTTTCAGTGCTCTAATTTTTTTTTTTTTTTTACTTAACTTTCATTTTACGTTTACGATGCTTTATGGAAAATATAAAGAAATTAAAAAAATAAGACTGTTAATAGTGAGATTAAATTTTATAAGAAAAAAGGTATCTAATTAATTTAGGTACCTTTCTTATGAAATTTTATCAGAAGTGCACATAAAATACTATAATTTTATGTACATTTATTACATTTACTGTGTTATTTGTATTTCCATTTATTTTATTATTAATTTTGATATTTCATTTATGGAAAAATGTCATAACTGAGATTAATATAAAAATAAGATCATATAAATTAAAGTTTAGCAGTAGTTAAATTTCATAAGATGATACTGTTACTTGTAGGTACCCTTCTCAGTTGAAATTGAAAACTCAAATTAACTTCTCCATACGTGTTTCGCAAAAGTAAAGGGCTTAACAGCGGAGAACAATGCTGAACTCAAATAATGCAACTAAATTGTATTCTGGTTGGTCTTCTGTACTTGATAATTACTGTCCGACTATAAACACAAAAAATTACATTTCTTAATTACCATGGCTAATCTGATTGGTCCAAATTATACAATTTTCAAAGCGCTAGACAATGACAATCTCTCACACGGACATTTTGAAAGGTTGATGTTGCTTTTAACTAATGTTAAAATATTTTTTAAAATTCAATTTAAACATTTTTAAAAAATCTTTTTTAAAATTAAAGAAATAAGAAATAATTGTATTAAAAATTCAATTTTCATTGAAAAAAAATTTTTACTTTCAGAAAATATTGTCCATATTCATAAAAACAAATTAAAACAAATAAAAGCATTTGAAACTAAATAATATATTTGTTTTATTGAGTTTTGTATGTTACAATTCACAGCTGATTTTCAGGTACGTTGGCCAAAAAAAAAAAAACATGATTTGCATTCTTCAAAGCCTTGTGCTTTTAACTATTGTAATCACTAAAACCGATAGTCTCGAATTTCTAGAGTTTTTTTCATAAAATTAGTTATGGGGGTGTTAATAAATATAAAAAATATTTCTGCCATGACTTTAATAAAAAAAAAAACGTATTTATAATTTCGATCATCTGAATAGTTTCTGAAAGTTTCATTAACATCTGACAATTATTTTTATTTTTGCAAGATTTTCCAAATTAATGTGTAAAATACAAAAAAAAAGCGCTAAAATTATCTATGTTATTTACTACCCCTTGTTGCGACAAAAGAGAAACAAGGTTTTTAAATCAAAATTTAGAATATTCTAAAAAGATGGAAAAATTTTTAAAAATAATTAAAAAAATTTAGTCTATCCTCTTCATAAAAACATAAGCATTTTGACGATAAAATTTTGTTTTTCATAAACTTAGGCGTCTTTTTCATCAGACTATGCTCTATGTTTTAGCGATTTCATTGGAGTGGTTTAGGTTAAAAAACCCAGCTTGTTTGTGTGTGTGTGTGTGTGTGTGTGTTTCCTTTATATATGGGATCGGATTTCTTACATTTTTCAGCCGATAAAACAAACATCCACTTTTTTTTTTGCAGTAGTATTTTTTTTGTCTTGCACTTTTTTTCTTTATTTATACATTCAGAATGCTTTAAAATTCCATTTACAAGACAATTGTTTATAATAAAATTCTATTCATCAATCGATAGACTCATAATGATTGTAAACAATGTTTTTGTTTGAATTTGGGTTTGACCAATTCGTAAAAAAAAAGAAAAAAAAAAAAAAAAAAAACTAATTAAGACATGCGTGTCCGTCAACCTTAAACAATAATCTTTGTCAATTTTATTTTTCAGTCTTTATGATGGTGGATACTTGATCTATCTCTTACTGTTACATCCCCGGGCAACACTGGGCTCTACTGCTAGTTTTCAATAGTTGGCTTCTATAGATTGCACACAACAAGTTAGCATCTGCAAATTAATAGAATGATCAAACATGCTCATAGAACAATGAAGACAGCAATAATGACTAGAAAGGAATCATGGTTTTGATACCCTCCCAATCTGTGCTGCACCTAGTTCCTTTAATACTTCACCATTCTTTGCATTTACAGGTGTTATAAAATAAAATAAGACATATCTCGGCTGATTTACAGGCAAATACTCAAGAGCGAGAACCGGATGTAAACGGGACAAAGCCCCGTCACAAAATGACCATTATCTTCTTTACAAATGTTCCCGACACACGTGTTCCGGTTGAAAAATAAAATAATATTTAAAGTGCTCTATTTTTCACCCAATAAAAATGCTTCCTCCTAATTATACTCGCTTCGTTTTTTGAGCCTGTTAAGCCATAAAAAAAACGCTATAAAAAGGGTCTGCGGAAGTTCAGCGGGCAGTCCACAGGTGGCGCAAACAGACCGTCACAGTCAGGCCGGCGATCAGCAGCAGGAGAGCATCAACCACCGTCAGCATGTGAACTACTATGAGAGATCGACCTAGATCTGAAAGCCGGCTTATGAACTTTACCACAAGGTAGCTGTCCCAAACCCACACGTTCCTGTTGAAATAAACCACGTAAATCTATTTCTACTGTTGTCGTATTTCTTTCTTGCAACCATACACTTGTCTATGACACAGGCATGCATATAATGATTCCTCAGTTGCTTGTAGACAATACTAACGATGACATAGACAATCAGAAGTTTGCTAAGGAATTACAACGTACCTTACATTCCTTACAGTCAACAGACAAAGATTATAGCTCTGTAAATAAATCACATCAATACATCCCAGACAAGCTTAAGACATGTAAAAGTGTATGGCTAAGAGTGGACAGAGTTTGTAAACCCTTGGAAGCACCTACACCAATCCCTTCCAAGAGTTCAATAGAACTGATAAATATTTTGTGATTAAAACAAACAATGATACACAGTGAATGGTATCGATAGATAGGTTAAAACTACACATTGAACCTAAAACAAATAAGCAAGTATTAACTGAAAAGCAACCTCATCACAACAAAATAATAATAAATACAGAAAACATAAACAGGAATAATAAGCAAAGTCATACTAAATTAGGTAGAAAATTTACTTGGAAAAGAGACAACCAATATCACTATTACTAGATACTACTAGGCAGAGAGGTTTGTTGCAAAGGACAAAATGTTATCTCCCTTTGAAAAAAAAAAAAAAAAGTTAGAAATAGATATATAGATAATCATGAGAACTGCACAAGAGATTGTTAGGCGTGAAAGTCAAACATACTCTTTAGTTCCTGGCAGTCAAACTAGAAAGACGTCTATATTCAGGCTTGTGAAAAATCAACATACAATAAGTACTAAACATTTATTTTATTTCAGATATCTGGACCTTTACAAAGAAACACATGCACACCTTGTAAGATCATTTCAGATATATATATATATATATATATATATATATATATATATATATTCAAGTGTTTTTATATGAAGACTTTTGTGGTTTATTTTTACTTTTTTTATATGTTTATGTTGTATAGCTATTTGCTTTGTAAATGAAACCAATAGCATATATTCACGCACAACAATACCATATTTGTATTGCTAATCAAGGTGAATAAAGCTTTCAAAGCAATGCCTTCTTTGACTTTATTCATTACAAGTATGCTTGAAATTCAGGGTCAAATGAGCTGTAAGAGATAAAGAAGGAAAGACATCTGATAAGAAGGAACAGGGGTCAGTGGAAGAGAATAAGTTGGACTGTCCACTGTCTCAGCAGTAGAATTACTCTAAAAAGATGTGTGTTAAAAGAACTAATTTTAAAGTTATAACAGGGTTGGATGTTGGGTATGTATAATGTAAGTTACCCCATCATTATATGTATTTGTAGTAGTAGTTGATAGAGGAATCTTTATTTTTTTTTATTCTGAAAATGAAATGAATAATAATAATTTATAATCATTTTATGATCAGATTTTAGATTTATGAAATATCTTTCTCATCTTTCATCACTGGTGGCAAGGTTGTTTTTAGGAGGATGAAATTTTTTATCTTTATGTCAGGAATGATGAAATATCCTTATTTTCTATCATCACTGATGACAAGGTTATTTTTAGAATGATAAAATATTATCATCATTCTGGATCATAACATATCTATACACTTATGAAATTACATAAGAGTATTTAATTAGAATTATCTTTTATTATCACAATACTTCTTCCACTCCATACCCTTCTCTTCTTCTCACCCACATCCTTTTCAGTTCTGTTAGTGAGGCACTGTCATGACCAATTTTCTTTTTTTTTTTTACAATCATACTCAGTTTTACCACCTTTATATCTTTGACACTGTCAGTCTATCTTTCTTTTATCTCTAACCTTTTTAATTCTCATATTACTCCAGGTTTTTTCATTTTTTTCTCTTCTTTCAAAACAGAAGAACACACATGTAGTTTGACGCCTGCTTACACTTTGTACTCCAGTTCATGCAAACACCAAAATTTTCTTCTCTTTTTGCTTATAAGAATAGCTTATTAATTAGGTAGTGATGGACACAAATCTATTTGCTTTGTTTGGTCCTTGTTCCTGCTCATCAGGATTCCTTTCCTTTTCAACTTACCTTTTAATGATAGCTAAATCTTTTCTTCTTTTTTTTCTCTTTTTCCTTAATCAGGCTGACCTGAGTTCATGCAGCAGCTGCTCATCAACTCCTCAAATTGAATTCTGCTTCTGCTTTTATTCACCAAGATAGGCTCCAGATTTGCTTCTTGTAATTTGGAGGGAAACCATTTGATTGATTCCAAATGAAAACCAAATGCACCTAAAACAAATTGAAATGTATCAAAATATTTTTGAAATTCAAAATGGCATCTGTTTTCTCTCAGAAAAGCAGATGATACACACTCAAGCAGCTTAAATTTCTTATAAATTGAATGGATGAAGTAAGCCATACTAGAGTTGATATTTATTAGCACATGATTCTGACATTTTTCCTGCTTCTGTGCTTTCTTTCAGAGATTTCATTTTACCATTTACTTAATCTTTCATCAATACCTCTATCAAATTCATAATTTCTATCACATCCTCATCATCCATAGCTCATCTAGATTGGATTAATCCTTGATCTAATAGGAGGTAATTACATTTATCAAATACACTTTATCATCCACCTCAAGCTTATCTCCTACTTACTCTTGCTCCAGCTTCTGGAGTATATCTCTACCAAGGAGATACTTAGCATTGCAACTGTACCTACTTAGTTTCACTGCAGGTTTTCTTATTCATTCTATTCATCTTGAATAAATATTGAAAGGGTTTGTGATCCATTTTTATTGTAAAGTCTGCATTGCTCAAATAATAACCCAATTTTTAGTATGCATACACTCTAAATTATGCTTCCTTCTCTATCACAGGCTTCTATTGTTGAGTCTTGGAGATTTTATGGGATAAGAAATAAATTGGCACCTCTTCTAGAATTCTGATCATCCATCTGTCCACTCTCAGACATGGCTGGCTGAGACAAGCCTTAAATCATATGTCACTCACATCTGTATACAGGATCATCAGCCAACTCATGTCTGGACAAAATAACATGGAAAGTGCTTTTGAGTTCTTTTAATATATCAGAAGAACATTGGTAATCTACTTAAACCTCACACACTTTTTTGTTAAATTTATGAAGTGGGTAGTAGTTCTTGAAAATGCAGGCATAAATCTCCTGTAATAGCCAATCCCTCAAATAAACCCTGATCTTTCTCATTGTAGGTGGTTCAGGCATGGCTCTAATTTCTTCTTTATCTAAATCTTTTTTTACTTTATTTTCATTTTACAATGTATCCCAAATATGTTGTTTCTTCTTTGAGTAACTGTCTTTTTAGTAATTTTAATTATGGCTTGTGTTCCTTCCATCAGTTGAACACAGCCTGCAATTGCCAAAAATGTTCTTCCAGATCTTTCAAGACAAGCAAAATATTGCCTAGGTAGAGCATGGTGAATGCTTTCTACTAAGCCAGCATATATTGATGGAGGATTCCAATGCATTTACCAACTCTAAAAGTGTTGATCTCAACTGGTATAACCCCACATGTCATAATAAGGCAGTTTTCTATTTATCTGCCTCTTTCAAAGATACCTGCCATTGTTCTGATCTAAGATCAGGATACAGGCAGGTGTCTGTAAAAACCTTGGTTTTGCATGATAATATGCATTATAATCCAAACTTTAATAAAGCATCTAATGGGATGAATGCAGACAAATCATTCTTTAAGGTATAAATGATCTGATCATTTTGTTCAAATATAATTTGCCACTTCAGCCATTTATATATATATATATATATATATATATATATATATATACAATATTACTGAAAACCTTTGTTTCTTATTGTCATAAATATATTTGATAGAAGGGAACAAAAGTTAAACTTTACCAACAATTGCTTTGTAATTCTGTCCACTAATCTTTAGATCAATTAACTAGTCTTCAATATAAATGAATTTTATTGTGCCTCATGTATCAGCTAGAGTAAATGTCTGTTTTTTTAATAATCTTTGAAGTTCTTAGATAAAACATTGTTACTATTTGTATTGATATTGCCAATTAGGATTTTACCTATTTGCATGTGTTGGCCATAGGAGAAATAAAGTATAGAATAAAGAGTCAGACAGGAGAAGGTTGACTATGTGATCACATGTTGTAGAACAACACTATACAACAATATGGTGTTACTGATATGATGTTTAAGTCTCTTGGATGAACCAGAATTCATTGAGACTTGGATCTGGTGTATTGCAGCCCAGGATATGGCTAAAAAATTTAAAGACAGTAAGGCAAGTGGGTGAGAAAATGAAATAACCAACCTCTTCCTACCTTCAGTAGGTTGTGAAGCTATAATGAAATTTTGTTATAGCATACCACAAGCAATTGGAGAATTTGACTTTCGTCAAATTTTCACAAATGATACAAAGTTATGACCAAATTCCTGTCCATTAAACAAAAACAAGATGAATCAATTGTACAATATCTTCACAGATTAAGAGAAGAATCTGAGAAATTGGGAACTCAAGATTCGATTATAGAGAATGAATTGATTCAATTACAGTTGATTAAATGTATGGCTGATATATTTCATAAATATAAGATTTTGGAACAATTACAATTGAATAATTTGTCTCTAACTACATGTATGGAAGTTATAAAACTGTTGGAATTGATTAAAAAGTATAATTTTACTGAGGACAATGTTGAAATGTACAGTATAAAAAAGGAACACAAGAAATGCAAATACTGTAAGTATGAGATGGAAATAACAGAAAAAAGTGTCCTGCTTTTGGAAAAATGTCATAACTGTAGTAGAAAAAAATCATTTCAGTATGTGTCCAAAGTTAAAATGAAAATAGATAGTATAGAAAAATTGAAAGAAGAAAGAATTGATGACGTCTTTTCAATACAAAGACCTAAGGAAAATAATTCTTTTGAAATAATTAAATTAAATGGCATGACTTTGCCAATGCAAGTGGATATGGGGAATGAAGAGTACATTGAAATTGAGAAAAAGTCATCTGGAATTGAGACAGTTTGATAGATCTTTTATAAGAACTTTGGGCTACTTCAATGGCATTTTTGAAACCTGTGACCAATTTTAAATTATTTCCATTACAGTAGTGGAATGTAAAAAAATTCATGGACTGCTCACAATAGATGTTCTAAAGGTGGATATGTCAAAATTAATCAATACTGTAAAATCAGAAAAAGTAAAAACAGGAGTATTAAAGGAGTATAAAGCAAGCATACAATAAAATGAAAATAGTACCCCCCTCCTATTTTGACCCTATAAATTACCTACTCACTTTCTACCTTTAATGGTTACCAAGTTAAAGAAAATGGTAGAGGAAGAAATTTTGATGTATGTTCCTCCAGGTAATAGTAAATGGGCATATCCTATCGTAGTTTTGAGAAAATCAGATGGAGATTTAAGAATATGTGGTGATTTAAAATAGGTGTAAATCATAAAATATACTCGGTTTTGTTTTCTATTCTAAATATTGAAAATGCTATCCACAAATTAACAAGCATTAAATTTTTTGCAAAAATTGATTTATAATCTGCTTATAAACCAAATATAGATTGATGATAATACCACAATAAACACCCCCATAGAATTATTAAGAGAATGCAATTGCCATTTTTCAGAGAGCAATAGAAAACGTGTTAACTGAGAAAATTAATAACATGATTATTTATCAAGATGATATTTGCCTTGGTGCCACCACTAAAGACAAATGAAAACAAAAAACAGAACAAGTGTCAAAAAATGCTTGGATGACAATAAACACAGACAAATGTGAATTTGATTGTGATACAATTTCAAAAGCATCCAGAATTAAAGAAAGTGTTAACACAAGACTACATGTGTTTTGATGACTATTAAAAAATTGTTATGGTTTAGCTGTAAAGTTTTCACTCTTCCACTGTATTCACTAGATACTGCACCTGTGCGTGAAAATTTATTCCAGTTTTACAGAATTATCTTGGAAAAATTTCAATCTCTTGGAAAACTAAAAATGGCACTTTCATTAGTTTTTTGCTGAGAAACATGTTGGATAGATAGAATTAGTTGCTCAAATAATTGCAGGTGATAGTGGAATAATATGGTAAATGTGTTGTTCAGTAAGGTTAATCATAAAAAAAAATCTTATATTTACTATTGGAAACAACTAGATAAACTTACTTCATTGTGATGCTTCTAATCATTTGCAGGGGTGGGAAGCAATGTAAACAGATGTCTTCCTTAGCAACTGATTACCAGCTAACTCTATATCAATTGGGAAATAGTTGATGTTGAGAAATGGCAACTGAAGAAATGAAGCAGCAATCTTACCTTTTATGACAATGAAGTAAAAAGACATAGGACTGCTTTCTAACTGAGATAGTTGCATATTTCTCACTATTATCAGATGATAGTATTCAAAGCAGGTAAAAATCTGGATTTTAAATACTACTTTTCAAGACAGCCAGATCTTTCATTCATTCTTCTACTCTCATTTTTTGCTGTATGACTTGATAAACTAAGTTCAAGAGAATTTTGACAAAATTAGAGTATTTAACTGAAAATACCTTCAGCAAATATGTATTTTTGTTCAATAGTTAAAATTTAATCATATGAAAATCATTTTTTGATGAAAATAAGAAAAACAAAAAAGTTGAGGAATAAATCAATATGTTGATTATTTGATGAACATTTATTTATTCAGACAAATGCTACAGATAAATTTCAGCAGATAAATTGCAATATTTTGAGATTTATTTCCCTTGGAATGATTCCGGATGATTATTGCCTCTTGTCATATTATCGTCTCTTCACATTGAATTGCTGAAATTAAATTAGAAATTAGAATCATTCTTTTAAAAGTTATTTTTTTATAACATGGATATTATATATATCTATTATTTTTATAACATGGATATTATATATATATCTTATTTCATAAATACTCCTTAGTTATTTGGATGAATGTACAGTAACATTTAATCATTAGAGTATGAGTACATGAAACCTTTAAATTAGTTGCTGATCTATTGATTAATATTGATATATTAAATGTGGAACTAATATTAACATATAATAATTGTAATATAAAAAGAGATCTTTTCAAGTGAGACCAGCTGTATTCATTTTTCAATGAAATAATTTTATTGTTTGTCTGTAATTATGAGACCAAACTGTTGCAAAAGAAAGCAACATTAAGCAAAATGCAGAATGAGAAAAGGGTCCTCTCCTATCTGGGTGATTGGTGAAATATGTCTTTTTTGCTTTTCAATTTCTTACAGTTTGACTTTAAATCTACTCACTCACCCAACTCTAGGTAGGTCTTTTGACCTGTTAGTCCAGAAGCAATTCTTCATATCAAGTTCTTCTCTTAGTATAAGTAATTAGATTTTATCCATCACAGACTTGTTAGGTCTGTCATACAGCACCTGGTATTCCCCAGTGGTTACCCATCTGAATACTAACCAGACTCAACATTGCTTAACTTCAGTGATCAAACAAGAACCACTGTTTTAATGTGATGTGGCTGAAGGCCAATACAAAACTGAATTGAGTAAATGACATGTAATAAGAATATGTATCATGTGAGTTTTATTGCAATACATTTCAGACACTTAACAGTTTATTAAAATACTTACATTTATTTGTGATGAAAAAACAATGCAGGCCAATTGATTTCTGGTAATAAAAATAAAGACCAGGTTAAATTTTTGGATGAACTGATATCACAATTGATTTTTTTACAAGTATCCAAGCATACATATGATATTTTAGAAAGAGAGTTTATCATAAAGTCCTTTTTTCATGAAGAGAGAAAACATAGAGAATTAGATTTGGCTATAATGATAACAGTTTTCTGAATTGATGACCTATGCTGTCTCCAGACGATTATTGTTATAGAAAGTATATTTGATAAACTGAGTTCAAATTCCAGCCTAGTGTGTTGTATTCACTTTCATGCTCATGCCATTGAGAAAGATATGAATTCATCTCTTGTTTTCCTCCACCAACTATGAATAAAATAGCAGGACAAACAGTCCTGGGTAGGAGCCAGTCTAGGAAAAGGATTAATCTGAATTCAAAGCTGTAGAGAGGGTTGTAGGAAACCATGACATGATCTTTGCCAAGATGTCATGGCATTCAAGGAAAATAATAAAAAGGAGTCTATGGAAAGCCTTAATCACATATATCCTGAATGAATATGTCATTAAAAGTAATCCTTCCTTTTATTTGATTTATGTAACTCATTTCTTTGACTTGTGTAACTCATTTCAAACATCCATTTTCTCAACTCCTGATTGACATTTTTAGAACTTCTACATGTGATTAAACTAGATTAAACTAAAATATGACTTTTTTTTTTCTTTTACTGATCCACAATATGTGAACTTTTTGTATGCAAACAATATGTTTCCACTTTTGTTTTGGTATACATTAGCAGGAAGTGAGTATCAGAATGAAATCTCCCGTTCTCTTCTGATAGTGAATATATTCATGGAGTAATTGGAGGAAATGAATTTAAGAGCAGGAATATTGAGAAAAAAAGAAGCACTTGGTTTAGGCACAGTTGAAAAGAATTTATACAGGAAGAGATGACCTATTTTCCACCCTGCAATCCTTTTCCATAGATGCAACATTTGTAAACCTTTTCCATATTCAGACAAGCTCCATTCTTCTTTGGTGTCACCAATTGAAACCCTTTAAAGCTATTCACAGCCTTGAATCACTTTCATTCCCTCTGTATTCCCTCGATAAGAAGAAAGTTCTATTCAGACAGTTTCTTTCCAAGAACTGCTACTTTCTGGAAAAGACTGTAAGCGGATGCTTTTCTGAACACTATAACGGTTAGTCATTAACTTTTCTACCTATTCTCATATTCACTTCCTACTTCCCCTTTTGTGTTCATAACACACACCGCATTCAGTAACCCTCTACCAGGAGTGGCTCTTTGACCTTGTATTATGAAAAACATTTTCAACTTATGTCAACAATTGCATTTGACATTGTAGGATTTTTAGCATAGTTAAACAATTTTGATAACCCAGTTTAACATATAAATTTGAATTTTGTAAATATCTACAATTTGGAATTGTATATTTGTTCTTACCTTGACTGACGGCACACAGTAATGCACACATTTTTTCACTATAGAAGGTGCACCAGATATCAAAATTATAATATTTTATTCCATCAGAGATACAAACTTGATTTCCATTTGACAGTTCTGAAAATATAGAGATAAATTTAATATCATTTAAATTGGCAGGTCACAGTTTTCCTTTTTTATACAAAGCAAATCATTAATGAAAATTTATAATCAATGAAATTATTAATAACTCACAAAGGTTACATAGAAGTCAGTATAAAGTGATAATGTGTTTATTTCCTCTTTCAAATACCTACTTCAGAAGAATAATATGTAAGTGAGTTTCACAGGTTTATTGTTTGTGAGTTTCATTCTTATACCGTACACTTTTATTGTGGCCCTCTACTAAAACTTGACTAATTCTTTTTAATATAAACATTAGTACTTTGCTGATATGGTTACACCTCATTTAACTTAACTCAATATTCATACATTTTAGATTGAAAAATATCAGCAACCACATCATCATTGCATTTGCATTTATTTGTTTATCAAAGTGTCTGGATATAATTGAATAATATCACATTGCACTGAAAACTGTAAAAATTGACTGTTTCTTCTAAATGCTGACTTAGTAAAATTTATTGCAATTGGAATCCTCTATTTGCACAAGCAATTGAAAATAATTTAAAATTAAAAACTGACTTTTCTCACAGGCATACAAAATGACAACTAAAATTCAGTACCAATTTCATACTTCATGGACAATTTTGCTTTAGTGTTGAAAGTTGAATTAAATTTAAATTCTTTTAAAGAGAAGCATGAAAAATAAAAAAAATTAATGCACTTTGTTGCAGTCACTACTTCTAACCCAAATAAAAGGAATGGCAATCAAAATTTTTGCATACAAATGACAAACAGATAAACATTTTTTTGTTTAAAATAAAAGCAATGTATTTTTACGAAAATTAGTTTTTGGAAACAGTGAGTGTATATATATATATATATATATATATATATATATATATATATATATGTATGTATGTATGTATGTGTGTGAGAGAGAGAGTGCTTGACAATTGTGGAAAAATGACTTACATGCTAGGCAGCAGCTATTCACGGAACAGAAATAAGGAAAAAAATATTTTTGAAAATGCACTGCTTTTTATACTCATTCTATATGACTTTCCACCAAATTTGTTTGTTTATGTTTTTGTTTACTTTAGATACTGTTTGATAAGAGTTGGTATTTTGCTGTGTCATATTATCTCAGGGCTTGTAAGTTGTTGTTGTTGTTGTGTAAATGTTGGTGTAGTACAAGTGTTGTTGCTATGTTCTTGAGAATTGAGCATCAACGCATGCTAGTTTAATGGAAATATTGTCTTTCTAAGAGAGGTAATTACTTGTGAAGAATTGTAAAATATTTATTAGCTCTCTTGTGTCCTGAATAAGATCCTTCATAATATGGAGTTAAATTATTTTTTACTGTGCCATTGTGAAAAAAAAAATAATCATGATTGCCCAGATCTTTTGAATATATATTTGTGTGGTTACTTGTCTTGGAGCAAATTGCAGCTACAAAAGTTTTGCTTTTACCTCCTGAACAAATGTTGTGAGTTCAATTTTTGTGTTACTATAAAAAAATTGACCAGAAAGAGTCAAAGTGATTCTGTAAACTATTTCAGCTGGAATACATCATAGATCATCCTTGACTATGTTTATTATGAAAAACATTACAAGTGACAAATTTTCTGCCCAGTTATTTTGATTGTTTCTGATGACTAAGGTAGTTTTTGATTATCAATGAAATTGTTCGATCATACTTGTGAGCAAGCAATCTTGTGACTTCTTTGAAAAGTTGTGAGTGGAATTGAAACCCACCATTTGTGGTGATTATGGAAAGAACACTAAAGCAGTGTCTTCACTATAATTTTAGCATGTGAATTTTCACTCAGATATGCAGCTGTTTATCAAGAGTGTAAATCTATTACTGTCAAAATATATTGGTAGCCCTGTGATGTATCTACCAGTTCAATATGTACATTAGTAAACCTTGTGTTTGGGTTACTAAATGTACCAATAGTATGTCTTGTAACCTTATTTTGCAGACATGCTAAGCAATTTTTTGTCCAAGTTCATATGTTTGTTATTATGCTTTGCTATACATATCTTTGAGTAACCATTTTGACAGTATCACTTATATCCCATGAAAATAGCCTTACATAGAAAAGGAGGTACATATGGTCTAGGATTCTCCAAGGAAATATTACAAAATAGTTTTTTTATCACTAAAAGGGGCAGGCAACTCTGAAATCTGTTAAGTCTGTGTGATGAATAATCATTTTTGATATAGTATCAGCTAAAGTATCTTGAAATCCAGAGATGTATTTGATATCTGAAGTGAACTGTGAAATTTAATCTAATTGTTGCAACTCTTTTGGTAAATGTTGATTTTAGATCATAGAAAAAGAGGTACATATGGTCTAGGATTCTCCAAGGAAATAGCTCGCTCCTGACACACTGGCCCGGCGACGAAACGAAGCATGTGACCGCTGCTACTAATGAACTCTCGTCTGACGCCTTGTCAAAGGGTACCTTTCCCCTTCCATAAGTCAAGTTAACTCCACGAACTTTACTTGCCACTACCATAGACATTCAACTTCTTAAATACGAACTTTTTACTTGTTCTTATTTTCCTCACTAAAAAGACTATAAAATATATCTACAGTCTTTCTTGTTCTTTCGATTCTGAATTTCATTGTTTGCAACCAAACGCAGTATTTCGCCCACATTATTTTCACATCGCCCACGTAACTAAATACGGAATATAACAAACATATGTTCTATATTACAAGAGGAATTGTTATCATTGTAAACTCAGTTTAATCTATCCAAGATTTTCTTACATTGAGTAAATACTTTTGAAACAAAGTCTTAAATAGAACACATTAACTTTGGTATTTTACTAATACATGTCCTATTTTTGCATTAAAAGAAATCTCTAAATTTATTGTGCATTAATATTCTGCCTTCTTACCTCCACAGAAATTATCTTTAAGGAAATTATGATTATTTTGGGATAATGGCATTATTCATCAAAATCTTAAATCTGTAAAAGGGTAAGTCATGATTTTAAAGTTATTTTTCTTTCCATTTCATTTACGCGTATGAATTATTTTTCTTTTATTACTAAACTGTACAAAAGGCTTATTGCATAATTCATGGAACTTATAAATTACTTTTATTACCATTGTCTTATTCAAGCCAAATTTGAAATTGTTGCATTTGACATTACAAAATTTGGCAGGATCATTTGGCATTACTGATGACCACTTTGACCTTCTTACAATTTTACTGTTTGTAACATCAATCATTTGGTATAGTGAATATTTTACGTACGTTTATAAGAAGCCAATTTTTTTTTACTACATACTATATTGCACTTGGAAGTGAAGTAACAGTGAGGGTCACGAATATAATATATTTTTCCGTTATGTTTGCAGTCAGCCTTAATTCCTGAAAAACAAAATAGATTTAGTAAATTTTTAATTGATATGAAATAATTTCTTTTCTCATGTAAAGCATTTTAGCAAAATCAGTAATCAATCAAATGCATAATTCACAAAAGTTACATTAAGTCCTGCATAAATAAATAATAAACTTATATTCTGTTTAGAATACAGACTATAGATCAACATTAGTTTTGAGTTTCTTACACTCTACTCTGTTATTGTGGCCTTGTGTCAAACATTAATATTCAGCTCAGTTATGTTTGTTGATCTAATCTGATATAATATCATTTTACCAGGTAACTGATATTTATTTCTGAAATGAAACAGAAAATGTGGCACAAGGCCAAAAAGGGACATGGGGAAGGCTGGTCATCAGTCTGTCATATTTAAACTTAGCTAAACACAATCACTAACCCAAACAAACTATAATATATTCCTTACACCAAAACACCACATTCTTACTTATCATTCTTACTACAACAACTATAATACCTCAAAGTCTCTATGAAATCCTAACTAGTCCCCATATGTACAATTTGTCTGGGGGGAGTGGAGATAATAAAATAATAACATTTAGAAATGAAAACCCCAATGAATATGTAAATAGTACTACAGTGTAACCCGGATATAAGAAACCCGGATATAAGAGATTTTCTCTGGTCCCAAATTAGAGCCTGTGTTAATGTATATCAAATAGACCAAACCCGGATATAAGAGAAACCCGGATATAAGAGACTTCTTCTCCAGTCCCAGCAACTTTCTTATATCCGGGTTACACTGTATATATACAAGAATCTAAACAAAATGCTGTTAGTAATAACCCTCTCCCCACACACAATCCTTAATTGTGGCAGAAATATCAGTTAACTGGAAGAATTAATGTGGAACAAGGATAAATTAAAACCAATCATTCAACTAACCACACACACTCAAATACACACTCATTCAGACACAACAACAAACATGAAAAACACTAGAGAAGCAAAATGTGTCCCGCATCCACCAGCGAATTGACATTTCTGGTCACGTAACAGGGAAGGGGAAGGAGGAATTAAACTAAAGAAAGTAGGGACAAAAAATAAAAGGGGTCAATGAGCATACATCCCCTAGCTAAATTAACTTGCCTAACACAAGTCTAAACTAACCTATTTTGTGTGGGGTTGCCAACATTTAAGACAGCGTTCCCAATATCCTGATGGCAAACCGTCATCAAAATGCCGCTCTAATATGATTTAGAATGGTATATGTGAGTGGATGTGTGAGGCACATATTTCTGCCTTCTCCTTTAGGAAAGATTCCATTGGGACCACAGATGAACTGTGATCTCAATTTTCTCCCATACCACTGACCAATTCATTTCCAACAGAAGATCAGGACCGAATCAGACACCAAATATCTTGACTGGTCTGTCCATCCAGAGGAAAGGGCTGGGAAGAAAAACTCCTTACCATGCACCCAATTGCAAAACAGCAGAACTGAAATATCATCAGTATAGGTGGAGTACCTGGCTAGGTGGTAGCACCAGGTAAAGAGATTCAATGTAGGACCAACTTTGCTTTTATATTGTGAAGGAAAGGCGCCAATGCAAGAACATAAAGCAAAGGCAAAAGTGGACAACCTTGATGAATAAAACAAGACAACACAAAAGGCTCCAATTATACCCCATTCACTTCCACCAGCACACCAATGGATGCATACAGAAGTCAGATTCAAGTGTGAAAATATGGCCTGAAACTGGCAGCTCTAATGAGCTCTAATTTGTAAAAATTAAATCAGGTTTTGAAAATGAACAAAAATTAAATATTATTAATGTTAGATAATTAACAATTAGACTGAAAATTATAAGTTCTGAAATGAAATGTATGTTTTAAATTAATATATTTGATAAAAGAATTACAGTCTTGCAAATCTCATTTTTATGGTTCTTTTAAAAGAGACCCAAAAGGCTACAAGAGAAAATAGGGAAAATGAGATGAATTAGCTAAACATTGTGAAATTAATTACTTGGCACAAAGCAAGATGGAGATTTGAATCTGGAAGTAATATTGGGCTGACCTTATAATCCACTGAGATCTTATAATACTTCTTCAAACTCCAACTAGATTAGATTCATAAATGAGTTTCCTCCTAAGGTATATTCCTTGTGTTTCATTCTTGAAACTTAAATGTTAAGAGATATTTTCCACAGGGGAGACTATTGTGATCATAAAGAAACCATATTATTTACCTTTTGTGTTTACATTGTTATACGTGTTGAATGAACTAATTATAAATATGTAATGTTACATAAATTGAAGGTGGAAGAAACACAAAGACATTTTATTTCCTTTAGATTTAAACTTTATATTTCAAAGCAGATGAGAAAGAGAATTTTGCAAAGGGAAAGTAAATCTGAGATAAGCATAGACTGGTAAACTTGTGGTGATCACTTACATGTGCCACACCTCCGCTTTCTTTAATGTCATTGGTTCATAAATATATGATACTTATTATATGACAATTTTGCCATCGCACAATATTTGAATTTTTCTCTAAAATCACGGATTGGTCCATTTCCTGACCGATCGCGTATTTTAGTGTCTTTCTATATTTTGGGCGCCAAGCTCACTGGAGCCTATGCATAACTATATAAACTCTCTCACTGTTAGCCAACAGCAGTTGCAGTTCAATTCTTGGAAAATACAGCACGGCGCTATATTTCTTATGACATTTTAATTCTTAGTTATTACTCATTCAAGTAATCTTACTAATTTCTATTGATATCACTTGTGTACATTACATCTTTCCACACTCACAAACAGACTGTGGAATTATTCTTCATTTAGCTAAGACCTTAATTGAACTTTATAGTTAAATAACATTCATTATTGTACTCAACATTAATTAGTTACACTTACTCTTTTATTTACGGAAAAAGGGAAGCAACTTTCTTTATACTTATTGTTGAAATTTGTATATCATTGTTAATACAATATTTTATTAATGTTCACTGAGCTTGATTTATTTCTCTCATGTATGTTGTGCCTATTTCATGTGGGGTGTTGTTTACAAGAACACAGCTTTCCTTCTTGATTATATTTCACGGTGAACCTAGCCAACATTTCTTACAACACCACTACAAACTGTTCACCTGGTATATTTGATTTTCTTATCTTTTAAATTTCAAAAAATAATTTAGAAGTAGAAATTTGATGAGTAATGTCATTCCTATATTTTTCCAAGACAGAACAACTCAACTCAGTCATAATTATGCAAACTGCAGTAGTCCCAGAGGCTCAGATATACTTTTTTATGAAATTTCATTATTCATTTTAAACTATAAATAACAAATCTTCATTACACAACTGATTTCTATCTGTATTTTCCTGATAGATTCAGAAGTACTAGCCGTTTTCTCTTCTTATTTGTACTCCTCAAGAAAATAAGACCCTTACATTAATAACATTCAACTCACTGTCATATCAAATTATGGTTGTTAATTGTTTAATTTTTCTCAATTGTCCTTTTGTAGGTAAATTGCTATTGTCAGTAATACAAAACTATTGAGAAACTTAAACTGGGATCAAAACTATTGAGAATCTTGAATTGCATTTTATGTTAAGGATAAAGATATGTTTGAATTTCAAACATAACCTGTGTTGATTATTTTCAGTATGGGTGTCCATAACTTAATAATAGAAATGAACAAAACTGACATTCAGCATTTTCCCAGAAGGAATCCATAAATTTCAAAACACTGTTGTCTTCTACTTCTCTACACTTGTCTTCAGAAAAATAAAATAGCCTGAAGATTAACAAATGCCTGTTTTGCCCTTCTTAATAAAAATAAAAAGAAGGTGAAGAGAAGTATAAGTAATTACAAGCAACAGGTGAGAATGATGATGGAGAAGAGAAATAATAAAGAATAAGAGGAGGTGATGCTGGTATAGGTGCTTAAAATACATTAGACTTGTATGAAACTTTCAAAAGACATCTCTCATATATACTCATACATATATTTAAAATTTTGTTTTTTCAAACTTAAATTCATTTTCAAATTTCATATATAATTTGGTAAAAATATTAATAACATTTCTTGGGGAAAGGCTGTTTGAGTGGAACTTCCTTCTTAGAAATGGAATACAAAGGAACTGGTGGTTGTTTGCACCAGTGTAATGCCAGATCTTAGTTGTGATGGTCAAAACTTGTAGCTTTTATAGAATATAGAATCTTACCTTCATAAGATGGCCATGTTTCTTTTGGGTATAGGCTCATACAACCTAAATATTTCAAGTTCATAAATATTGTGAAATACAAAATAGAAAAAGTCTAATTAAAACAATGAATAATTAATAATTTGAATTTCAAAATTTTAAGAACAAATGCATTATTTTTATTAAATTTAATTATTATGGCTTATAAAAATAGATATGATCATAATTGTAGTTATAAGTAATTAGGGAAAGAATAAAAAATGTGTTTCTTTTAAAACAGTAAATGCTTCATACGTTGTTTAATGAATTGAAAGTGCATAATGATAATAAAAAGTGAGTGAAAGATTATGCATTATGCTATATAGTAAAAATGTAGATAATAATAATCATGAAGGCTAGACAGTACTCAATGGCAAGAAAGAAGCAGTTTCCTAAGTGATCAATGTAGCCATTTCAATTTCTCCTTTTACATCATAAAGGCAAGATGTAAAACAGTTTAAGCAATGACTTCATATATCATTTAATGAATTGAAAATGCAAGGAGCCCCATAGAGAGTGCAAACATTCTTCATGAATGAAGAAAATTCTTCTCTATGAAACATTACTAATTTGGTCTTGGAGGTATTGAATTTGTCAATATAAGACATTCGTGAACATATTTTTTTACAATTTAATGAAACTTTTACTAAAAACCTTCATTTATATTTTTTTGCTATAAAATAATAAGATTAATGTGAAATTGATTTTTGTTTCAAGAATTTGAATTAAAATAATTTTGGGTTACAGATTCACTTTAAATAATTTAGAGCAACTTACTTGACAAGCTTATGAGTATCAAGTATAAATAAATTGTAACTTGCTGCATGGTTGCAAATCAAATGAAGTTATGAAAGTGAAATTCTTGCTTGACTATTTAAATTGACTGCAGCACAAGAACTTTTCTTTTTCTCTTTTCACCATCAATTTAAAGTGTCATTCTTTATATTTGTTTTGGAAACATTTTATGAATTTAGAAAAATGATTGTAGTGCATTGAATATTAATTCCTTGCAAAATACTGATTTGATATATGAGTAAAAGTTTATAAACTAAACCTTCCAAATCTCATTTTCATTATAACCAACAGCTGAAATAGCCTAGTAAAATTTATATATCAATCATATAAAAACTGAGTTGTTTTGTACAAACTCTCTAGGTCACAGTAATAATAAATAAAATTTTCTCTCACTTTATTATCATTATAATTATCATTCACTAACTCTGCCTGTTACAGACTTCACACTAATATTAGATATTCTCTACAAAGTTCAATCACCAACTGTAGAGTTCAAAGATTGAAGGTCAAATTCAGTCCATAAGTAGACATTGTCAATCCAGAATTTTGGCTGTTGACCTCTGCTTCTCTTACCAACTTTCCTTCTAGGCATTACTTACTCACACCATGAATTGATCTTTTGATAAGACCATATAGTTTAAGTACTCTTGACTTGATAACTGATGTGACTGGCTTAAGTTTGGTAATGTTGAGTAGATTATTGATAGAGATATGGTTGTTGAGGCATTAGTTGTAAGTCTCATGATGTGGTGAGATTTTGAAGTGACTTTGTTATCCAGTTAACACAACTGAGACCCTGTAACACAACTGGTAGGATGTATGAGTCAAAAATCTTAGCCTTCAAATGATGAGAAACTCATTTTAATGTTAGCAACAGGTAGATATTTTTTGTTATATACTGTTGAGTTGGTAGAAGTTTCTTTCAGTAGGTTGATGTACTTCTTGTTAATTGAGGGTATATTCCAATAGATAGAGGATTTACGACAGACTACATCCTTGTATGAGCAGTTAAGGGCCTACATGCTAAGAACCCACGGGAGCCAAATGGTGAACTTTCAGCACCTCAGCTGAACATAAGGCCTCCAATGATTTGATGGCAAAAAAGTCCCCAGTTTTGCAGGCCGGCTCAAGATCATGGTCAGAAAAGCAGAAATCTGTATAAAGGCAAAGTTTCAGATGGACAATGGCAACTTCAAAATGAGCACCAGCACAGTATTTTTTTCTAATGGGCACAATGATCATGAGTGACAAAATTAAGGCTTGGGCTCTGAACATATACCCACACCTCATAAAGATGGTGGACTACCACTATTTGACGGGTGGTATAGTAAGCATTGTTCAATGCTAACTTGACTGCATCATAAAAGCTGTTCTTCCACCATACACTTAATATATCATACTTAAATCAGTAATACAGAATATAAAGTAATAATTAGTTTCATGTAAATCAGTAGATAATTTAAAATACGATATTTTAATTACAATATTTTAATTAAAAATACAATATTTTAATTTAAAATACAATATTTTAATTACTTCTGTTTGCCTCAGGGTTCTTGATAGGCTCCAGAGGCGGATATGCAATATAATTGGCCCTGCTCTGGCATCTTGTCTACAGTCACTTTCTCACAGATGTGTCATCGCCTCTCTCTGTTTGTTTTACAAATACTTTCGTGGCAATTGCTCCGAGGAGCTGCATTTGCTGGTTCCCAGACTTCATGAGTTCAAGTGCCCTACGAGGCTGGCATCCCGCTCTCACCCCTTCATTGTCGAAACTCCTAAATGTAGCCGTCTCTTCTACTTCAATAGCTTCATGTCTCATACCTCTCGCCTGTAGAACTCCCTTCCCTATTCCACTTTCCCTGAGAGCCATAATCTCCAACTATTCAAATGTAATGTCAATTGACATCTCCAGTTGCCTTGATCTATCCACTACCCTTCTCCTCATCCTTTCTTCTATCACTCCTATCTGATCTTGCTCCAAATTTTCTGTATCCCCTTGTGTCCTAGTGGCTTTCCACCTTGCTTGGGGTGAAACGCTTAAAAAAAAACATAGCCTTTGTAATTATCATTGCTAAATGGATATTACAATTTAACAACAAGTGTAAACAATGCGACTCTCACCCATGTGTTCAACTGACCAGTCAATGATTACCCCACATTGCATTCTGATTTTCAATCTTGTTGGTATGTACTGAAGGATAGGGAAGGGGAAGTTGTGATTCATGCTCATAAGGTAACAAGATGAAAAACAAATGCCATGTTGAAAAATAAGAATGCCAACTCTGTTTCACATATTATATGTAGGGGTTTTATTCAGGACTTTGCCTGTTCATTCAGCTGGGTAGGTAGGGGATACTTGGGACAACTTATGCTGTCAGCTCTTCCCCCTACCAGCACCTTACCTATCTACTCATCCTAATGTGATAGCTGGCAATATGAAATAGAGGCTTTGGAACTGCACAACAGACACATCTATTTCCCACCAAGGGTGGACCCAAAATTTCCCCAATCCCAAGCATAACTGTTCATATAAACAAGCACCCTTTTTCTAGTTTTCTTGCCACTCTGAAAATCCCTTTATTTCCTATTCCCCTTAGCTAAAGTGGATGCCACTTAGAAGACTGAACTTCAAAGGAACCATCTGCTGGTCTGTCAAACAGAAACCATTGAGATCACCTCTTCCATTTCTATGTGGGTGTTCATAGTATCATACAAGTTATATTCATTTCTAATAGTGAAATAATTCTATAAATATTGCTTTCACCTTTGAAAAACTATGATGTTAAATTGATAACTTTGAAGGAAATGGTTTTCCCATGAATTATTAAGACTGGAATAGATCAACAGTTGTTACTTCTAGAAATATGACAAAAAAGACAATGACAGTTTTATTTTCAAAGATAATTCAGTAATCTGAATAATTCAGTAATATTCTATGATGCAAATTCAAATTCAGGTAACATGCTATTTTCAAGATTCCCTTTGATTTCAATTAGATTTGCAATCTTCCTTATTCCAGCATACTTTTGTAGAAATTTTTACTTTTTTCACAATCCAGAATAAATTAATCACATTTATTAGGATTTATGTCAGGTGACTGAGATTTGTTAATATATTTTTAGAATTACCATTCTAAAATACTTTTTACTATATGACAAGATACTAGAAAAATATTGAGTACTAGGAGAATTTCTTCCTGCAGAATTGATATGCATTAATATCAACTGTTTACTTCAAAGTAAATTCTTGATTAAACAATTTCCTAATCTATATTTATCCATAGTTTTAAATATTGACTTTTATCTGAAATGACAAAATGACAATATTTTTCAATGTTCTAACTTGTCACATCGAAATTGTCTTCTGATGATGGCCTAAGTAAATCTGAATATGATGGCTCAGTTTCCTTTCTTACATAAATGAATTACATGATCAGGTGGGTCTTGAAAGTAGAATCTCTATTTCTTTTCACAAATATTAATATTTGATTTCTAATAAAGTCATGAAAAGAATCTTCTTTTGAAGCAAACCAAATAGAAAATGTTGAAGTTAGAGTAATATTCAATGTACAATGCAACAAAATTTTTCTTGATATTCTTTGTTCAAATGAGTATTTGGAAAATATCATAATTAATATAGATAAAGACTTGCAATAGTTTATATGTATGAACATATACCTGAATCCCTCAATCAGTTTTTCCCTGACTTGTCAGCTTCTGCTCCATATTATGGTTCTGTTCCTGCTTGCATTGATGTGAATAAAACTAGGAATGACTCAGTATAAATTCAATAAAGAAACTGAAAGTGAGATATTGCATAGGGAGAGAAAATCACAAATGTAACCATCTCTTGATGTCTGACATTGGTCAGAAAAAATCTGTTTGTTCTAATTAACAGAATTCTTTATTCATGGATCTGATAGTGTCTAGAGGAAATTAAGTGTCACTTGGGATGACTTCACTTCTACTTTTTCTTCTCTCATGACAGACTGACAAAGCAGATTTTCCTTTCAGCTGGGGAGAACTCCATCTACCACCATCTGTGTCTGATTCTACACACTCACACTGTGACTCTAACTCTGATTCTCTTCTTACTTTAACTGTGACTCTATATCTTTTAAACTGACTCTTGATTGCTCTTATCTTGAATGTGACCTGATTATATATACCACCTTTTGTTCAAATGTCACTAGATCCTTGATAGTCCATTTATTTACACATTTTATTTCTTTCTCCCAACATAGTGAATAGTTGCTTTGAAGCCCGTACATAGTCATAAAACCACGAGTCACTCTAGGCTCAGATAAGATCATGTACAGTTCACTTGAATATGTGGGTGTCCCAACCACTGTTTCACATATTTTGATGATGAACCTTATTAATGTGCTTTATTGTTTATTTATTTTATGTTAGTTACAAAATCTGTGATGATAGTGTTTCTATTGTTTCCTTGGTGTAGCTTTAGTAGTTGTAGTAGTGTTATTGTTGTCATTACAAAGAAAAACATATTCACAGGTCTTGAGATGTATGATTGTTTGTTGCAATGCCTGTTGGCATGAACGGTAACTTGTTCATTCTATCTTTAAAAGCTTGAACAATACTTGTAGGTTGTGATGTGTGATCGGTCTCAATGTATTGGTCAGGTAAAATTATGGTGGTACCAAAAACCATTTCTGATGGGGGATAGCTTAAATTTTCTTTAATTATGTTTCTTATAGATAGTCACATGAGTGGTAAATTATCAATACAGTTGTATGGTCCAACTTTAGGTGCAAGAGCTGTTTCTATTTGACCATGAAAATTCTATGATACCATTAGCACATGAGTGATATGCAGTAATTTTGATGTGTTTAACACCCAATAAGTTTACAAATTCTTGGACATGGTTTGAAACTGTGCCCGTCAGTTGTATTGACTAAAGGTACAGCATATTTTGTGATCCATTGCTGCAGGATGATCCTGGTAATGGTTTCTGCTGAAATGTCCTTGGTTGGGAGCATGGCAGGTCATCTACTAATGTGATCCACTATTGTTAGCAAGTAGCTGAATCCATTAACATTGGGAAAGGGTCCAACAATGTTAATGTTCAAGTTAGTAAATCTTACATCAGGTTAACTGTCCAAATAATGTAAATAATCATAATACCTCATCTCAGAGATATAAACAAAAACTTGCTGACTGTTTTAATTTTTGTTATTTATAATTCGGTAGTGTTGGATAAAACAACCAATTAATAGAATATTTTAAGAATTAGTTTCTAAGTAACTCATTCATTTCCTTTTTATAGGCATATACAAATTCAAAATAAATGGCATCATTTTTCATTATATAATTTTACTGTCTTTCAGCAAGAGTAGCTTTTACAGGTTTGGGGGTACTACTCCATGATCATCCCACTTCCTTTCATATCTTGACTTAGGACAGCCTCTGGGAACATATTAGTTAAATACTCTTTTTCATCATCAGCTTATTATCATTTCTCATAAGTTTTATTTTCTTTATCAGTACATTTTAATCACATTATTATTTCATCACAGTATATTTTAATCACAGTATATTTTAATCACATTATTGTTATAGATATCAGATTAATTTCAGCTTTAACAAATATATATGTACATTATTTTATTGTGTATATTCTTTTCTGTGTAATTTAAGTTTTATCTCTTTTTTATTTAATGCAATGTATAAATAAATAAACAAATTTTATTTAATCCATTAACTGCAGATTTTTGCTTAACTGTTAATGATAGAAATTTCTGCTGCAGTTCATGATTTAAGTCAATAAAAAGTGCATGTGTTAAAAATTACTTTTATAACTTTGTCTCATAACTGCCATGTTTGTTTTGAAGTTACTGTATTTAATGGAATATAACACCGACACACATGTGCCTTAAATAATATTGTAAGAATAAAATTTAATAGAGTTAACTTGGGTTCAATTAATTTAGCCCAACTTGTTTGAATATGAAAAAAATCTAACACAAATCTTGAACAGTAAATAGCATTTACTAAATATCTATAAATATAAATTCATTTTGTCAATCAGTGATGATTTGGTGCAAATAAGAATTGTGTAATATTTCTAGCATTTTCCCCCAATGTAAAAAAAAAAAAAAAAAAAAAAATCTGTATTTCATCAATAATAATGAAATAAATTATGTTATTTTTATTAACATTTATTTCTCTAAAATACCACAACAGATACCTATTTGTGTCCACTTGTAACAATTGCAAACATATTATCAATGAGGTTATTATTCACTGACAGAGTGAGGCATCCAGATAGCTTCTCACAAGCTTAGTTCTTGTGACTCTAGGTGGCTCTGTAATAGTCTATTAAATAATACTAAATCCTCAATCATTCCTGTCCTAAAATCAGTTTTAAGTGCTATCATCTTCAGCTGATAAAACAGAATAATTTGCTTGTAAATTTTCTTCTATTTTTACTCTTGACTCATCTGGAATATCTTTGCTTGACTTTTAATTTAGAACTGAGTCTCTACTGAGTGATATGCATATAACTTTGTTGATGATTTCCACTATCATCTCCAAACTTGATCACCACAAAGCATGTTGACTCAATAGTATCCTTGTAATTGTCCTCAAGAAATGTGCTCCTGAACTGGCCCCTGTTCTTTCCAAGCTCTACAATAGATGTCTTGCTGGTTCTTACTTTCCTGCTTGTTGGAAAACCTCTTTTGTAGTTCCTGTTTTTAAGAACTCAAGTGAACTGTCTGATCCATCAAGTTATCAATTAGCTTTCTATCTTTTTGGCAAAGCGCTAAATGCTCTTATTAACTCTGAATTGATTAAGCATCTCACCTCACAGAGTTTTTTTTTTCAGATATAATATAGCTTTTTTTTTCCAGTTTAACTGCCAGTGTGTTTATGGTTATTGTTGAAAGAGTTTATCAAGCTTTAGATAAGAATGATGAAGCTCAAGCTATTGTTTTAGATATCTCAAAGGTAGTTGACTGAGTTTGGCATATCTTCTTCACAAGTTGGAAAGTTATAGTATTACTGGCTGATTTTTTAATTTGATTTAATCTTTCTTATCAAATCACTAAATAAAAGTTGTCTTGAATGGCTATGCTTCTAGATCTTTTTGCATTCATGTGCATGTACTTTGCTCTTTATTTTCATCAACAACTTTCCTGATGTCATCAGTTCCTGATTCAGTATCTCTGCTGATGGCACAGATATTTATTCCTGTCTGATATGTTCAATAAAATCAAATTAGCAGCAGAACTCAAAAATGATCTTCAATCTGTTGCTAGCTGGGTCTAGAAATGGCTTGTTAATTTTAATACCTCTAAAATGAAACTGCTATCTTTTAATCATCTTACAGAACCTTTTTTTTCTTCCATCAGCATGGCTGATGCTAATCTCCAAGAGAGCAACTCATTGTGCCTTCTCGATCTCATATTTTCCACTAATATGAAGTAGATTAATTATATTGAATCAGTTGCTATATCTGCTGCTAGAAAAGTTGGTTCACCGTCATTCTAGATAATTTTTCACACAAGACTCTTGCACATTGATAAGTTTACCCTTCATCTGTGCATGGAATATTATTGCTACATCTGCTATATATCTAAATATTGTTGACAAAATTCAGAGAAAAATCCGCAATGTTATTGGTCCTGACTTGTCATCCTAACTTTCTCACCACCATGACATAGCTTCCATGTGTTTTTTCTATAAATATTGTTACAGTAATTGTTTTGATAATTTTGACTTCATGAATTTAAATACAATACTTAAGTAAGTGAAAAAGAGTTCCACAAGCAAGAAGTGTAATAGAAGAAACTGTTAGCATAGAAGTTACAGTTAGAACTAGACATTTCACTCATAAAATGATGAGACCTTGCTGCTAATTTAGAACTTATCTTAAACTAGCAGCATGGCCCGGCGTTGCCCATGCTTGATTAAAAAATCGTACGACTCATACAGCAATCGCTATCACTTGACTTAAAATATTTTTGCCTTCCTTGCCTTTAAAGGAGTGCCCTTTGTCGTGCCGATGTTGCTAAATGCCTTCTTGCCTATCTCAGGTAAATCTTTTCTAAGCTCTATACTAAACATTAAATCTGTTATGAAAAAAGAACTAAACAAAATGAAAACAAACGATCAACTTTAAAAAAAGGACTTGTAACTGGAAGAACCGAATGAAAAAAGAATGATAACAACAAATACTTTTTCACACCCAACCCAGTTCTGCGGAATCAGAATCAACGTTGACTTTAAGCAAGTGAATGAGCCAATTGGAGTAAAGTGTCATGCAGATTTAAATTTTTCCCCCTTGTGACGAATACAGCAATCGATTTTTTTTGCATGCTAGCATACTAGTTAACATTCGTGTCAGTCAGCTGTTGGCTCTCATGTTGGCCAGTAGAATCTTCTTGCCTATTCATGGCAGCCAGCTATAGGCTCTCACTCTGGCCAGTAGAAAATGGCCACAAACTACATGAAAACTGCCATAGAAGTATGAAAAAATCGATTATTTCCACTATCAATGGGAGTTGGGAAATGCAAAGTCAGTCTTGACCTTCCCGCTAACTTGGAGCATGTGCATGTAAATTTTGGTGCAAATCTGTCGAAAATTGTGGGCGTGCATTCGTTACACACACACATCCTGCCTTTTATATATATATATATATATATTGTATTGAGCACTTTTTTTATTATTTTAGCTGTTGGTAGGGAGAGCTTTACCTTTGATTGTGGTAGATGCTATTTTCAGTACCCTAATTATTTTATATTCAATGTTTTGTTTTGTTTTTTTAAGCATTTCACCCTAAGCAAGTCAGAAGTGTCATTACCACACGGGGTTATGGAGAGTGAAAATGAGAGAAAAGTGTGGGTGTAGGGGGGATTGAAGAAAGGAAAAAAGAACAGGTATCAACTCAACAAAACATGGTGACTGATGTTGCATTTAGGTTTTTGATGATTGTAGTTATCAAGGAAGCAAGTGAGAGGAATGGAGTTCCAATATGGAAGAGAAGTGCAAAAAAAGAAACTGTTAGAAGGGCGGTTACAGTTAACTATTTCAACAGTAAAAAGTTGGGACCTAGATGCCAATCTAGTAGTACACTTAAATTCATGTAGTCAGGGCACCAGGGATAAAATGCTCATCAGTGCAGTAGCCATGAAAATATTTGTAGAAAAGACAGAGGGAAGCCATATCACGTCTGTGAGAAAGCGGCTGAAGTCAAGAAGCTAATCCAGTACCGATTTACATTACAGATCCTACTTTAGATTTTTTTGAGAATATTGCAGTAAGGGAAGGTAGAGGAAAATTTTATGGATAAAACTTTAACTGCGCAACCAGTAATAAAAATCACAGAAATGCAATCTATGTTGTTATTCATTAAACATCATCATCATTTAATAGTAATAAAAAAAATATATATAATATATTTAAAGTAATAATAATAGTAATAAAAGTAATAGACAGATACACACATATACAATACACACATACTTATATACATACATATATATAAACTTACATAGTTAGAAAGCTAACATATATTTTTCAGTGTTTGATGCAAAATAAAGGTCTATTTTTAAGACTATATAAACTTATTTTTATGATGACATTTAAGTATAAATTCTGGTTCAATAACTGGCTTGTATTTTTGTACTTAATTATTTTAATTTTTTCTTCCAGGCATAGTTTACATCTGTTTTATATATATATATATATATATATATATATATATATATATATATATATATATATATATGAATTAAGATCAAATATAGATAGGAATGCAAGAGAATGATAGGATAAGGGACAAATAGGAAATCTTTATAAATCTGACATGCTCTGCTTTTATTAACACTTGAGATGTGGAGGTTTATTTTCCACGAGGGTTGGCCAGGTGAAGGTGAGAGTGGGGAGCACGTCGCTCTCTTGGTGGAAGAAATCGGCTGTGTTTATATCGGCTGTGTTTATATCGGTTGCTGTTAGCATCATAGCTGGTTGGCAATATCTTTTGGTTGATGACTAAAAATTAACTTCCGCATTTTGACTGTACACATGGGTTTCATTTGGACACCATGAGTATTTAAAGTAGTTTCCGGTTATTATTTTTAGTTAGGAGGACTTGTGTACTTTTAGGTTTCATTTGTTTACTTTTTGTGTATCATTCTCTGAAAAAAATGCTGAGTCACCGGAAGTTAACGGCATTTGGATGTTTGAGTAGCCGGCAGTAACTTCCAGCCGGGTGCAATACCGTTAACCATGCTTTCAAATTGATTTCGTTCAAAAACAATTGTGTTTTTCCAATTTTTGGTGCTGTCAGAACCACCACTGGGTAATTTTACGTAGTCCTTTGAAGTTTTGTTGATATCGGTTGAAAAATGTAGGAAATACGATCCCATATATAAACGTACAGACACATACACACACACACACAATCTGTGTTTTATAATAAGTAAGATTCATAAAATCTAGGTACTATAGTGGAATATTCATCAAAACAACATGAAAAGGCACAGGGAAGCTACATTACACTTATAGGAAAGGGATTGATTCATTATTTAAAAATAAGATAATGAAAAATATTTTAGACAGATAAATGTTAATTACTAAAACTTTGAAATTGACATTAGAAAATTTGTTGTTTCCAATTAAGTGTAGAAAAGGCAGCATACAAATTGACAACACTAACTTAATGTTTTTCTTTTAATTCCTTTTGATAATTATGATCTAAGTCTACATAAATGATAATAATATGAGATATATTTTTTAATTCAGCAGCTAAAAACCAACAATGTACATAGAGGGTCTACACTAGACTTTGCATCAATCACAATATTGTAGGATATTGGGAAACCTGAATCCACCATATAGAGATAACACACCAAATCCCAAGCTTGGGAATTGACAAAAGACAGATGTTTTTTCTTTGTCTAGAATCATTTGTAAGCATGCACATGTTTTGAACAGATAGTATAATGTAAACTAGCCCCCAAATGAAATTCAAACAACACATTAATCATGTCTTCTTCTTATTGGTGGGAAGTGGACAGGATAGAGAACCTTGGTTTTGTTGAATTTTTCTGAATCTTGGCTAGTTAATTCTGGGTTTGTTTCTCTTTGGAACTGTTCTTAAATTCATTTTATTATTTTAAAACAATTTTTAACCCATTCCTTTTTTTCTCAACCATTCAACCTACTTTCCTGAGAATTTTAATAATTATTATCCAATTAGTAGTCCTTCCAAATCACCATCCAGTAATTTCATGCAATTAAACATTTAAACAAGATCAGTGATCTGTTACAATGTTACTGGTGTTATTTTGATATAATACACAGGCATTGCCAGTTTTTATATCAGAGCATTTATTCAATAATTTAAATAACTATAGAATATATTATGATCTAGCATTTATTAATCTTGCCTTTAGAACACTCTTAAGAATTTAATTAAATTTACTACCGTCTGTTGTGGGATATTCCACTAGATTACATTCAATAAATTTCTGTATAGCATGAATTTTGTGTATCTTACTTTAGTTCACAATCCAAAATAAACTAGTCACATTCAGTTGGATTCATACCTGGTGAGAAATGTTTTGGCATTAGAGTTGCTTTTCTTGTTCACTGTATGGCAAAACATCAAATAACCAACAACGAATCCTGGGAGATTTTACTGTTGCAGAATAGATACATATTTTTCTGAACTGATTTTCCGAGTGCACTCTTGAATCACTGAAGAATCCGAGATACAATCTACTCCATGAAACATAACTTAAAATCTACCAGATTTTAAATTGTATTTTTGATGATTCAAATAAAACTTGCCTAGACAATTACTTAACTGGTGCACATCTGTTGCTTGAAAAGTGTGCAAACGATGTCCCATCTGAAAAAAATGTAAGTTTGCCAAATCTCCAATTGTCTTTTTACTATTTCAGTTGCTTATTACTTTCCAAGCTGAATGTTGTCTGGAGTAAGAAGCTGGCAACTCTTCCACAAAAATCTATGTGATGAAGATGTTTTATTCCGATATCATGATACTTAATTTAACAGTTGGAGATTTGGCCAATAAATTTATGATAAAAACTAAAATAAGAAAATTTTTCAAAATAGAATAATGAAAAATATTTCATTTTAAAATTTAAATGCCTTTATAATTTTTGAAGGAATTCACTTCCTAGGGTCAGAACATCTTCCTGGTTGTAGTTTAAGTTGTCTTCTAATTAAATGTACAATTTCAAGAATATGGATAAAGATTGGTCATTTTGATTTTGCAAAACAAAGTAACGTGTAAAATTTAATCTCAGAAAAGAAAAAACTTATTTCGCATTTTTGGGTGGTTGAAGCAATTCTGTTTTAACTCACTGTAAAAAAATAATTCAATGAATAAAAGCAGATACCAATTACATATTTAGAAAGATTATTTTCTTTTCTTTCCAGCCATATGAATAATTTTAAGATTGGACCAGAAATACACAAGATATTGCGAGTTGAACAGATTAAGTATTATCAATCTCAAATGAAATCAGATA
This sequence comes from Acanthosepion pharaonis, assembly GCA_903632075.3. Lineage (NCBI taxonomy): Eukaryota > Metazoa > Mollusca > Cephalopoda > Sepiida > Sepiidae > Acanthosepion > Acanthosepion pharaonis. The sequence continues at coordinate 415,898 of CAHIKZ030000195.1, read as the reverse complement.
TCGACTGGAACTGCTACCATTACACAAGAAAATGAATGGCTTACTTAGAAAGCAAAAATATTAAATTAAAAATGAAAAACCGAATCGAAAACCACAGTATCAAGGAAAACAAACCTGGAAACCGATACCGAAACATAAATTGCCAAACTGACCAACTCTCTCTCTCGATATATATATATATATATATATATATATATATATATATATATATATATATATATATATATCTTATTAAATACCAAACTTGTACTTACCTACAGTGGTATGATGCAACACATGATTGGTTTCACATAGGTTACACATATACATACATACCAGCCAATACTGCTGGATCATAGGAACTCTCAGTAAGATTTTTGATCCAGTTTACAATGCAAGAAGAAAACAATATAGATTTTGAAATGTTCCACCAAAAGAGGCGCATTTCTTAAATAGGGTTATTGAGGCTTGCTTTGTCATGATGGACTGCCATGATCTAATTGCTAAGTTATACTTGATGTAAACAATGTTTCATTGATTGAAAAAGAGAATGCAAGTTTGATTCTTGTCTGGAGGTACATTTTCTTGGGTAAGATGATCTCATTCATTTGAAAATTGAAATACATTTGCAAATATATCTTGTTCATAGATAGCTTGTATTAATTAATAGTTGATTTAACAATTACTAAATTAAATTAATTGTGATGCTTCAAAAGATAGAAAGGTATTTAAATAGATGTTTTCCTTACCAATTGGTTATCAGCTAACTTTGCGAATTGGCAAGCAGTTCATGTGGATAAAGAACAACTAAAAAAATTGAGGTTGCAATCCTGTTTTTATGCCAGATAATGAGGTAAAAAGATATGGGTTTAAGTTTTAGAATATTTCCCATTGCTCTCTGAGGTTAGTATTCAAACCAAGTAAAAATCTGGATTTCAAATATTCATTTTCAAGGCTTACATCATTAAATAATCATTTTCTTAAATATTTTTCCTTAGATATAGAAAGTTATGCTGAAATGATAGGCTTAGTAAAATTAAAAAATTTAATGATGGCAAACATCCCAAACAAATTATTTTTTTGATGAAGAGTTATTTATATTGCACTTAATGATATAAAATATTCAATCACAGTTGACAATTCTGATAAAGAAATTTTATTTCATTATTAAAATAAATTCAATGACTAAAATTTAACAGTTATTTGATGAACATTTATGATTTCTACAGTAGAGAAATATAAGTGCCTTCAAGATGCATTGGGCTTGCTATGGTTCAGGATTATCAGGAGATTATCGGCTCTTGTCAAATCAAGTTATCATCTCTTCATCCTTTTTGCTGCTCTCCTCCCTATTAAAGTAGAAATTAGAATCATTCATTAAGAAATCTTTTATAACACAAATATTTCTTATTTTGACAAATGTGCAATTAAATAAGTCATGAGAAATCATGAAATTATTAAAGAAACTTTTAAATTCGTTGCTGATCATTACTATTAATTAAAAATGATATGTAAAAGCTCCAACAAATATAAGATAAAAAGAGATCAGTTGAAATATAGATGAAATCTAGTCAAAGCAGCAATAGACTGATTTTTCAATCAAGTTATTATTTATATATCTATTTAACTGAGGCTAATGCTGGAAAAGTGATATGAATGATCATAAAGAAGGCTTTCCTCAATTTGGAAGATTAGTACAATATGCCTTCCTGCCTCCATTTGCAACAGTTTGGTCTTAAATAATAACAAGTTTAAATGAGTAAATTTCATATAATAAAACTAATATTTTTAATGTGAGTTTTTTACAATGCATTTTATATATTGAATATTTTATGAATTATACTTACATTTCATAATTTGGAAAAAAGTAGTCAAGCCATTCAGATACTGCTAATGAAATAAAAATATAAGATTAATATTGTAGATAAGCTCCTGATATGATTTATTTAATCTGTGAAAACATTTTTTAAGAAAATATGTTTAGAAGTGCGATAGGTAAATTGTCGCCATTTTATGTTTTTAATTTTGTGTATGTGTGTTTGTTGTTTTTGACTTTGTCGACTGTACAGGTTTGATTTTGTAGGGTCAGTTGTGCACTGCTTCTGAGAAAAAGAGCACCATGAGGCAATTCACCCTGCCAGAAATTTGAAAATGGTATGCTGTACTGCTTGACATTTGTGCCAGAAGCTCCAATATGAACATTTCGGAGTGTTTGGGTGTCAATCTGAGGACAGTACAGAGGATTTGTAAAGAGTTGGATGAGTCTAAAGGTGATTATGAAGGTACGGCAACTCAGAAAACTCTCTTTGATCATTCTGATAAGAAAAGAACTTCCAAATTTGTTGGTGAGAGTCTCAGTCTCCACACAGAAGCCTACATCAAGTGCCTGGAGGAGATAGTGTTGCCCTGGGTCAAGAGGGTGGCTGCTGGAAAACCCTATATCTGGCAACAAGACTCTGCTCCACACAAACAGTAGAACCCATCCATGGCTATTAGACAAGTTCTGCAATCATATCACCTCTTATATCTGGCCACCTGACTCTCCAGATTCAACCCCCTTAATTATTATTTGTAGGGTGCAGTTGATCGAGAAAACAGCAAAACTCTTGTAACACCAAAGATGAGGGCAAGGGTTATGGCAGCATTCCCTAACTGAAACAAGGAGACTGGTGGCCATGGTTGAAGCTAATGGCAGTTTTATTGAATAAATATACTCTTTAGTATTTCAAGATTTTTTTGTGTAATTTTGATAAATATATTAAAATGAGATGTCAGTGTTATTTTCATTTTTGCATAATTTAGACAATTTATCCATTGCACCCTGTATTAGAAGTGTTTGTTAATAGTGGACAAAATATGGGAAAATATTAAATAAATTACATATAATTTGATTTATTGATAGTTAATATGTCGATCTCAAATAAATTTCACATCAGTCATTTTGAAAATTGAATTCACATATACTTTATCTTAAGTTAGTAGAAAAAGTTATCATATGTATATTTATATGTATATATGTATGTGTATACATACATACATACATACATACATATATATATATATATATATTTGTGTTTGTTTAACACCCATAGAGCCCACCTGTAATTTATACTGCAACTATGCTTAGTAGACCTTAGTGAACAAGTCAAGCATGCTCAAATCCTCAGTCAGGACGACTTGTGACTTTGTGTTAGCACAACCATCAACGGCCCCCAAGGGTTCTGTCTAACCAATTTCACTCACAAGGCTTGGGTCAACCTGTGGTATGGTTTTCAGGCACTTTCTCTTGGTGCCACATGTCACCTTCTTGACAAATTGACCATGGTGAGATTCAAACCAGTGTCTCATGGTCAGAAAGTGAACGTTCTAACCACTCAGCCACGTGCTCATATATATATATATATATATATATATATATATATATATAAAACTGAAGAACCACAAAACTTTGGTACAGTTCCTCAATAAAAAAAAGTTTGAGTAATATGTGCACTATGATTCATACAAGTTCAATGCAGGCAGACAGGGGCTAATAAAGTACCTAGAACTAAGCTGAATGTTCATGTCAATAAAATGGTCTATCTTTCTTATCCTGAATATTATTCAACAGCCAATAGTTTTTACATCCTGTCCACTTGTCGCAGCTGCCACAGCTACACTACTTCTTTACATATTATGTCACATATACATCAGCCAGCTGATTTTTTTTTTATGAAAAACGGGGGATTGCAAATTCATCCAGTATACTGTTATCGGGAGTTTTTCTATATTTCATTTTACCCAAGATACCAAATTTCTTCCAAATTTCCTTCTAATTTTGCAGTACACACAGGGAATACAGTTAATGTAAGTCAATTAGAGCAGAGATTTTATATTTATGAAATATTAATAATATTATACTTTGCTTGTAAATTTCCTAAATATCTCAGTTAGCATGAAATTTATAAATTTAATGTCTCTCTTCCTTTCTTAATAATAATCTTACTTAACATTTCTAATACTCCCCCTTTATATCTTTTCTATTTATTTTTATATATAACATGAATTGTTTTATAACTTATAGCTGAAGGAGCAAATAACGGTCTGTTCTATTCTCTATCTCTCTCATCCTCACTTTCTCCTTTTCTCTCTTTTTAGATCTTATACTTGATGTAATAATTGACAAAAATGGTTATGGGATTGCCCTAATCAGTTAAGTTCTTTCTTTGAATTGTATGACTCTATGCGATAAATTTCCTGATGGTCATATCGATTATATTTTGAAAAATATTGGTCCTAAAGGAACACAAGAACAGAGAGAAGAAAAGAAATGTGAGAATTAGAAAAACTAAGAACCAATTATTATAATTTATACAAGCAAAAAGTAAAATATTAAACTGTTAATTTGTCAGGTTATTTGTAATACAACGTTCAAAGAAAAAATGTCATAGCAAATACCATTAATGACTAAATGAAAAACAGCTTGAAATTAATTTTTTCAATAATTTTAAAATGTATTTCAATAAATTTCTGAATGATACTCAATACATATTTATGCAGATTTGTTATCTAAATTTAGATTAATCTTTGAATTTATTTATGTGAGATAAATTCAATTTTAAACAAAAGTAGATTAAAATATTATTCGAATCCTTCTATATTATATTTTTAAATTGAGATCAACCTGAATGAAGATTGAATAAAATGTAGGTAAACTTATTCATAAATGATTAAGAATCTTTTGAATTTTCAATCAAATTTTATATTTTTGAAATTCCCTATTCTTTAAAATTAAATTTACATTTTTTTTAAATATTTTCTGAAATATAATTTGTAGATAACTTCCCTTCATAATTGTATCTTCTTAGACACTTTATCCTACAACTTGAATTTACTTTACACCTTCATTTAACAAAAGTGCGTCCAAGTTTAATGTCACAGGAATTGACGGTTTTCCTTTTCACTGTTGGCAGAAAAATAATTGAAAAAATAGCAGCAATTTTAATAAGAAAATAAAACATTAATATACATCATATATTTATTACAAATCTTTTACATATTGAAAGAAGTAAAAATATATTCAAATTCAAGGAAGGTTTCCTTTTTTTACTGATAGTTATTTCTGATAAAATTGATTTCAAAATTGTAGATATTCAAAATTGACTCAATAGCTTATACTTTGCAGTGGTTATTTGATCTCAATTTATACTTAAAAATTCCTCATTTTCATCGTTATAAAATAGTTTCCAATAAAATCAATAAATGTACATGGTATCAACTCTTCTTTTCTTGCTTTACTGATTTCCATATTTAGCAACTTATATTATTCTCTCACTTCTCCTAGTGTGTTTGTTTTTCCTGTATTAATTACTCCTTCATTAAGGGTGCAGGAAACAAACATTTCTGGGCTTTGGCATAAATCCACCTAATAGTCAGGAATCTAAAACTTTGAGGAACTTTGATGGAAACTATTCTAGCATCCAGTATTTGGAGCTATTGTACTGCCCTGTTGTGAATGGGTTCTGGAGCATACAGTAATCTCTGATAGGGCCTCTTGAAGTTATCAGTTACAGCTGTACCTCTGAACAATTCAATCCAGTTTGTTAATCCATGCATTGTGGGTGTGATTGTCTCACTACCTCGTCTTTACCCAAGCAGATTAACTGATTTCTAAACATGACAACAACAAAATTGAACCAAAAAATCAAACTCAGACCCCTGGTTCACCATCTCTTACACCAATATAAGGGATCTACATTCTAAATTTCCAGAGACGGAATTCCATCTTCTTGATATCAAACTGGATCTCTTGTTCCCGTATGAAATATCCCTGGGCAGAAACTCACAATCCCAGGTTACTTAACCCTAATAGTAAAACATGACCAACAAAATATCCACACTTCCATCAACATGGGTAATGCTAACCTTCTCAGGCTAACATTTTCTGCTGATATGAAGTAGAAAGATTTATTAAGTCAATTGCTAGTTTTGCTTCTAGTAAAGTTGGTTCACTGTCATAGACAATTTTTCTCACCAGAATCTGTCTAATATATTTATAGATCTACCATTCATTCAAGCATTGAATATTTCTACCATGTGTGATCTGTTGCCTCTGTGACCCAGACATACACTAACAGAAAATGATCAGCATACCCATCAGAATAACAACTAGCCTGCAAACATTATATCAACGTATGCAGGTAGAAACAGAATGGCTGAGGAGGGAGGCCAGAAAGTTATGATGGTCTTTCTGTCTAACGTCAAGGGCTTATCAGAAAAGATTCAGAAGCTCTGTGGTCTGTATAACATCAGGGCAATACTCAGAAGCAGCTTCACCTTTTGGAGAAATCTCTACTCAGTCAAGCCTAACACAGGAAAAAAACAGGACTAATAACTGTGTGTACTCCATTCCTTGCAGTTGTGATAAAGAATATAAAGGGGAAACAAACTACCTTCTAAATCTAAGTTTGGAGGAGCACCAAAAAGACTTAGGGAGTAGTGAAACAATGAACTCAAACATAGATGATCATGTATGGAAGGAAAATGGTATTCCTCACCTCCTGTGGAATGAAGTGAAAATACTTGGCAAGGAAGAACAAGGGGAAGTTAGACATCTAAAAACTCAGCACATATGTCAATCCAGATAACCTACCCCTTAGCAGGCCTAGCATAGAAATAACTAATATGGGAACAGCTGATAAAAAAGACAAAAGATATCAAGTTTTCAGTAGAGCATCAGCAGCTCTAACAAAAGAGAAACACTTCAGTGAGTGCATTCAAACATAACAATAGTTTGGGTTCATGTATTTGATGATATAGTACTTATGAATTCAATCCTTGAGCCAGGTAGTGTGGACTTGAACTCAGTGGAAATAGAGCAAGTAATAATTGAGCATTACTAAAAAAAAATAAGAACTAGACAAAATATCCCTTATCATGGGCAGTGGAACAAGAACTGTCTACCCCCATAGATTAAATAAAAACTTCAGTTAAACAATCAGTTAGAGGTTGCCTGGATCGACATACACTTGTTGAAGGCCAGAGGTGAACAACATACAAAACATTGGGATAACATCAAAGATGAAGTCAAGAGTCCATATGTAAATAAAAACCCAAACAATTTTTAAAATATGCCATCTCTAAACTTGTTGACAGATGGAATGCTGTTCTAGGAAGCAACAGATGTTATATTGATGGTTAAATATTTTTATAATCATTAGTATCTACATTTGTAATATACACAATAAAATTGGACAGAATGTTTGTTCAAACCTGACACTGGAAAACTCAAAAGTGAGAAATTAAATTATTTAGCTTTCAACTTTAACAACTTTACAGGAGAGCTGCAATGTTGATATTTTAGTTACTTTCATCTTGGATAAAAGGAAGGATAACCTAGCCTTTGAGGAAGTAGAACCTTGAGAGAAAAAAATCAGCACCTTATGTTGAATGAATTCTGACTACAGACTTGGACATAAATGATTCAATCTTTTGTATTTTGAATCTGAATTTATATTCTTAAAATTTGTTCCTATTCTATTTGTTTTAATGAATATTTTAAAGCAAAAGTTTATTTTTTAGATGTACAAGAAATAACTTACCCTTTAACATTTTTTTGTCTCTGTCTGTTCTTCTTTGGACACACGACCAGACACTGTTTATTTATTGTGCATCCAGATCTTACAGAAATTTTTCTGTTACTATAGTTTTTACATGCAACTCCACGTCTAGCTATCAGTTAAAAAAGAAAGATAATAGCAAAATTTTTAAAAAGAAGATGGAGAATAAATATATGCCATCAAAAAAAAAACATCTTCAAAACATGGAAAATTAATTAAATGATCAAATTTTAACTAAGTTTATAACTGGCAATCATTTATTATTTTAAACATATATTTTGGCTATCTGGTCAAAACAAAATTAATAACTTTTCTATTACTTTATTTTGAAAGTAGATGTTTTGGATTAGTTTGAAACAAGAATCTAGAAGCTGTTTTTATAAAGTAATTGTAGTTTTCCTAAATAAAGTAAAATATTCATTAAATGATTGCATAAAAACAGATGCTGTTTTGTTGTTGTTGAACTTGAATTTAATTATAGTGGCAAAACTCACCAGTATAAGCTGAGATGACTCCTTTACATAGGAATTCACAAAGACTATAAATTTGCTATGGCTATTACCTATGAGGCAGTTGAATGCATACTACTTCCCATGAGTCAGTAACACTACACTTCAATGGCATTGCCGATATCTAACAAACCAAACAATTACTTGATAATTATGAGTATACACAAGTGTAGCTTAGGATAGTAGCAGCTAAAGCAGGAATGAAAAAGCTAGTGGATTTAAAATCAGTTGAAGAAGAAAACCAAATAACTGATCTCTTCTTGGCAACTGCTGGTTGTGAGGCCATTATAGCTTGTTTTTTATCAGCAACTGCACATCCAAGACTATTGGAGGATATGATGTTTGACAATGTAAGTCAACTAATAGTGAAAAAAATTACATATAAGAGAAAATTAGTAAAGTTTATGAATATTTCTCAAAAAGTGAATGAAACAGTTATCGAATATGTTTTTTGTTTAAAACAGGCTTCTAAATATTGTGAATTTGAGAAACTGTGATTGGAAAACCAGTTAACCAAAGAGGATCTGATGAAAATGAAATTGGTAAACAGCCTACAAAATGAGGAGTACTGGCAGTTGACTCTAATGCATTTACAACTGGGAACATTGTGTCAAATTTGTTCAGTAAAAAGAATTAATTTGAAAATTTAATAGAATAAAAGTTATGGATCTGGATATTTATCATTTTAAATGTATGTGTAAATCCATAAAGAAAAACCTAGAGAAGGTCCAACTAAATGAAGAGGAAATAATTATGGATGTCTTCTCATTGAAAAAAAAAATGAAAAAGGATTATTAAAAATTCAAATTGTCCGAGATGCAACTAGATACAGGAAATGATGTGATATTGATACCCAGAAATTTCTGGAAGAAATTAGGAAAAACGAAAAGGAAAAGCCTTGTCCAATTGAATCAGTTCGACAGATCTGTGATAAAAATATTAGACTATTTTGAAGCCTATGCGGAAGTAAAAAATAAGTTTGACATATTACCAATTATCATGGCAAACTGTGAAAAGAATCACAGGCTTACAGAAAATGATGCATTGAACATAAATTCGACAATATTGATAAAGAAAGTCAAGCAGAAGAAACCAGAATGTTAAAAAAACTATGAAGTAAAGTTAAGACTAAATGAAAATGTCTTGCCATCATAATTTGAAGTATGAAAAGTGCCAGTCTGTCTGCCACCAATATTTGTGGAAAAACTAAAAACATTACTGGATCAAGATCTATTTGAACAAGTTCTATCAGGAGGGAGCAAATTAGCCTCCCCATTAGTAATTTTAAAAAAGAAGGATAGGGATCTGCGCATTTGTGGTGACTACAAAATAGGTGTGGACCACAAAATATGTGCAGAAACATATCCTATTGCCAATGTAGAATGTATTTTTAATGACCAGTATAAATATGTTTTAAATTTAAAGCTTGTAAATTATGAAAAAAATTAGAAAATATATTTCTACCTTTATAAGAATCCCAGTAATCCTTAGGACAGAATAAATTACAGCTGACTAAAAACTGACATTTAGGATCATAATTGTAATATCGCAAATACTGAGTATCGCAGGCATCCATAAACACTGAAAAGAAAATTGAAATTAATATGTAATAGTTTCTTTCTTATTCATAGTACTTGACCAAAATTGCTAATCAATGAAATCATTCATAAAGATTCCATATTGCTAATCGATGAAATCATCCATAAAGATTGAGCATATATAAATTGGTAATACACTTAGTTTCTCCTTAGAGTACCTACCACTGATCAATAATAGGCTGTTAAGTTAGTGGTTATGTTTGATAATGCTCTCCATTATTACAGCCTTATGTCAAACTTGACTATCTGAATATAACTATCAATAGCTAATGGAGCTGAATTTCATTGCAAGTTAAGTTTATTCAACATTCATACATTTTAGATTGAAAAATATCATCATTGAATTTGAATTTATTTGTTCATCAAAATTTCCAAATATAACTGAATGATAGTATACTGTATTGAAAAAATATAAAATTGAATATTTCTTCTAAATTTTAGGATAGTAATATTTATTGTTGTTTGAATAAGTAACCATTGTTATTTCAATTTCTTTGCCAGTAGAATGAATTGAAAATAATACAAATATGTACATGATACTTGTTCAATGAATGCAAGTATTAAAAGAAGAGAGAAAAATTTGAGTTTGAAGATTAGGCATTATTACTTAACTTTATTGATATCATATGATTTGATTGGCATGTCTGCTATATGTCCTGTCATTCAATAATTACATATATATAAATTTAAAAGATTACTTGAAAAGAAGCAAGCAGGCAAAATGACAATCAAAATTCAATATTAATTTCATATTTAATGAACAGCTTGTAAGTTGAGAACTTTTGTTATGATTTTAACATTGTAAAACCAGAAAGGAAAAAATGTCATATGAGAACAAGTTCAAGTTTTCTATCTTTGATAAAAGAAAGCAGATTTCATTTGTAATGACTTTTTGACAAAAAAATTCTGATTAAAACATTGCTACAAGAGATCTATCCTCTTTTTATACTTTTTATATTCAAATAATGTAAAATTTTACCTGGATTTTTTGGCCCTGTCCAGTTGAACTCCGTACAGCCTATCATGAAAATACAAAATAAAAAGGGATTGAAGAAAAATGAAATAGTTTTAATTAGTTATATTTTATATTAACAAATCAAATGCCTTTTATTTATAAAAATAATATACATAATATTATTAATATAGTTATAATAGATTGATTGAAAAACTGTCTTTTCTAATAGTACAAATGATGACCTCTTTTGTTACTTAATCACTTAAATGTGTATAGCGATAATAAATATTGAATGAAAAATTAGATATGCATTATTATTTAAATCATATAAATAATAATAATATCCAGAGAATAATCAGTGGCTGAAAAATTCATATATGATCAACATAATCATTTAAATCTTAGAAATGAATTGACAATGCTGTTTTGAAGAAGTCATTTTTTGAAAACATAATTTATATTTTTAGTGAAAAAGCTTTTTACTGAATAGACTCCATTGATAATATTTTGCTAGAGAAATCTATGGAATGTTCCCAAATGTGATAGACATGCAATAAAGGCACAAAAAGTGGCATAACCCAAATCATTCTAATAAAAACAAGATGAAGAAATGGTTTTGAAATACTCATTCTAGAATAGTCTTTATCTACATATATCTTTTTAGTCTCCTGATTTTTAACAATACAGAGATTATTTTGTTTCATTGATATCTCCACAGTTTCAGCTATGTTTTATAAAGCTTACAGATTCACTTTAAATAACTTAGTGTGACTTACTTGACAAGCTTGGGAATATCAAGAATAAAAAAATCGTAACTTGCTGCATGGTTGCAAATCAGATAAAGTTATGAAAGTGAAATTCTTGCTTGACTATTTAAAGTGATTGCAGCACAACAACTTTTCTCTTTCTCTTTTCACCATCAATTTAAAGTGTCATTCTTTATATTTGTTTTATGAATTTAGAAAGATGATTGTAGTGCATTGAATATTAATTCCTTGCAAAAACAAAAACTCACTTGATACATGATAAACAGTTTGTAAACTAAACCTTCTAGTATCTGTCTATATTTCTGAGATGAGGTATTATGTACACTATTTACATTTTAGTAAATAGTAAACCTCCTAGAATTCATGTTCCTAATACTTAACCAATTTCTGGAATATCTTATTAAAACTCTACATATCAGTCATATAGAAATAACAAAATAAGGTACAAATGCTAAAACTAATAGATTAAAGTTCACATTACTTCTCTTATTATTTACATTCTTTATATTCAAAATATTCTCCTCATCTTTGTTGTTATCTTAACATTTTATCTGTTGTGCCTTGCGGCCTTCCTCAGGTGTATATCAATCTACATGGAATTCTGAACACTTTATTTAATCTATGGGGATAGACAGTTGTCATTCCACTACCCATAGCTAGGACTATCTCATCTAGTTCCTATTTTTAGTATTGCTTAGTATCTACTGAGTCCAAGTCCATGCTGCCTCACCCAGGGATTGAACTCACAATATCACCAAATTCACAAACCAACATTTTAATCCACTAGGCCATTGTTCTGTAATGAACTTTGAGCTTGAACCCTAACCTACCTACAGAATAATGCAGTAGCAGCTACTGCAAAAGTAACTTCTATCAGTTTTGCATAATTGGTTTTACAAGTATACTCATAATAATTTAAATCTAAGATAGAAAAATGAAATTTGGATACCCATAATAGCTCAGATGAACTTTTTATTCAATTTACATGTTTAATGACTATATCTACATCATTTTCTTCCTAGAGAATATATAGATACAATTTGAATCATACCTTTCTACACTTCAAGTCTAATAAAGTGTTTCATTTCAGTATATTTTGTGCTTCACAGTTCAAACATTTCTGGTTTGATATTTTTGGAGTGAAACTAATAATTTCTATATGAAATAATTACAGGCCTGTTTTTGAGACATAAATATTAACTTACACTCATTGATTTTTTGGTAAAGAGACTAGTTTGTATTCATTATTTTAGCTATTTCATTTCACCCTGCATTACTTTCAACCAAGGGATTGAATTAATCAGAGTTAATCATGGTATTCTTAGCAATTTCTATAGTACAGAATCTTTTCTCATAAAACATTCTTTTGATATATTGCCAAACTAATTCAAATTCTTCTATCACTAACCAATAAATCCTCTGTTCCAGGCTATCTTCCTCTTTGTCAAAAAGATACTAAGGTACTGTTATATAGGACATGAATGGAATCATCTGTTTATATAAATAAGTGGAGTTGAGGAGAGTTAGGATTAGGTCAAATGCTAAGTGTTTCTGTAGTGATACTAGCAAATTAGTATGCATAATTTGCATAAGCACAAGTGAACACCCTTATAAGTGGTCACTGAGAATAACGAGGTAGAAGAACGAGTTTAGTGGCTGATTAGTGCTAACCTCTACATCACAACAGTTTCTTTGTGTAGTAAACCATGTATAAATATTTTTGTATTTAGTGATTTTAATGCTCATCACATCAAGTGGCTTAATCATTCTAATGTTACTGATGTTGCCAATATTCAATCTTTTAATTTCTCCATCACTCACTCACTCAGTCAAATAGCAGATTTCCCTACTCATTTCCCTAATAAATCTAATCAACATGCTTCTTTACTTAATTTGTTTCTTACCTCCTCTCACAGCTCTTGTTGAGCATTACAACTCTGTTTTCTTGGCAATTTGGATCACACTGTAGTATCTGTTAATATTTATTTCTTATACAAGAAATTCCTATTCACAAGACTGATTGGGATTCATTTTGTGACTATATTCAAGACATCCCCTTGGATTGATATTTGTTATAATGTATCCAATTTTCATTGTATGGCATAATTTGTTTCAAGAATATGTCATTTAAGTAAGGTTCAATAGTCAAATTGTCTAAAATTACCAAACAAATGCAAATATTGAAGCTTAATTTGGATATTTTATGTTAGCTGTCTCTCATTATGTAACATCAATGATCCTCAAGTAATGTCTTCATTTGTTTACTGTCAACCTCCCTGATTGTGGACAATTATAAAAATTATTGCCTTTGCACATTCTTTGAAATACCAGATTAAGCCATAATCTTGTCCTTGGTATAAACTTGCATCTTCAGCCACTATACCCCACAGGATTCACTTTTTCTCGCTGTACGAGTGGGATAGTTCGAATCACAAAGAGACGCCTCTTTGTGACTGCTTGTGACTGTAATAATTGCAATGTCTACAAAGAGTCTAAGTTTTTGTTTGCTAAGAGAATGAGGCACCATATATCCTCTAACAAGTTTTGTTCTCAGACTATGTGGCTCTGTAATAGTGTGTTAAATAAGATTGTCTTCTATCCCATTTCTCATCACGCAATTCGTGGTGTTAAAATCTGCTTGTAAAAAAAAATGTTTTGCTTGTAAATTCTCTTCAAATTCTACTCATCTGAAATATCTTTGCTTGACTTTCAATTTAGAACTGAGTCTCTACTGAATGTTATGCATATAACTCCATTCATGATTTCTGCTATGATCTCTGAACTAGATGCCCACAGAATATGTGAACTTGATGGTGTCCCTGCAATAGTCCTTAAGAAGTGCACTTCTGTTCTCTTTAAACTCTCCAATAAATGCTTTCCTGCCTCTTGCGTTCTTGATTGTTGAAAAACCTCTTCTTTTAAGAAATAAGGCAAAATGTCTGATCCTTGTAACTATTGACCTATTAGCAGTTATCTTATTTTTTGGCAAATTACTAGAGGCTCTAGTCAACTCTGAATTGATTAAACGTCTCAACTCTAACAAGGTCTTCTTTCAGATAAGCAATATGGCATTTGCTTTTCTATGTTAACTGCAGATGTATTAACAGTTATTGCTGAAAACCATGGCTGCTGCTTTGGATATTTCAAAGATATTTGATAGGGTTTGTCATAATGGTCTTCTTCACAAGTTAAAAGGTTATTGTATTTTGGGATTAAATTTTGATCTGATTCAATCTTTCTTATCAAATTGCAAGATAAAAATTATCCTGAATGGCCACCTTTCTAGATCTTTTTGCCTTAATTCAGGCTTTCCCCAGGGCTCTGTCCTTGAACCTAAGTTGTTCCTAATTTTCATCAATGATTTCCTGATGTCATCAGTTCTCAACTCGGTATCTATGTTGATGACACAGCTATTTACAGTTAATGGTAAGTCTGATTGGTTCAATAAGGCCAGATTGGTAGCTGATTAAAAAAATAACTTAGAATTTGTTGTTAACTGGAGCAAGAAATGGCTTGTTAATTTTAATACATCTAAAATGAAACTGCTCTCTTTTAATCATCTGAGAAAGTTTTTTTTTTGGCTTCTATCAACATGGCTGATGCTAACCTCCAGGAAAGTGACCCCTTGTGCCTTCTCAGGTTAATGTTTTCTGCTAAAATGAAGAAAGATTATATTAAATCAATTGCTAGGTCTGCTTCTAAGAAGGTTGGTTCACGGAATCATTGCTCACAATTTTTCTCTACCATTCACCCATGCATTGAATATTGCTGCCACATCTAGCCTGTTGCTTCCACTATATATTTAGATTCTTGATAAAATACAAAGAAGAATCTGCAATATTATCGGTCCTGATCAGGCATCTTGGCTTCAGTCATTTTCCCACTGCTATAACACAGCTATTCTTCTGAAGATCTTTCCTCTTTGGTATCTATTCTTTATGAATTTATTGTACTACTAAATTGGCAACTAGGCCTCATCATTTTACAGTTGAAATGTGTAGAGGTAACCATAAGTTCTATGCTAATAGTTTCTTCTCTTGGATTTCTCACTTATAGAACTCTCTTCCAGTTTCATGCTTTTCCAGTCAATTTTGATCATCTAAAATTTAAATGCAATATTAATCGTTATCTTCTATTTTCTTAATTCCTGTTCATTTATTGTTCTATCTCGCTAATAATGTTTTCTTTTTCCCATATCCTCTCACCTTCAGTAATCCCTTGCATCTTAGTGGCTTTATTGCCTTGTTTGTAGTGAAATGATTGAAAAAAGGAAAAAGAAAAGGTCATGATCTATACCTGGATGGTATGTAGCTCCTAGATCTTGAACAGCTTTTTCAAAAATGGTCATATTCTGTTTTATGATCATGTTAGCTTTCTCAATTTACTTTTCTTGTTCAAGAGGATCATTTTAAAACATCTGACTATTCTCATTATTTCATCATTAACTGGCACAGGTGGTAGATTAGTAGATTTTCTGCCACCATTTTCAAAGCTACTGATGAACTTCACTTATATTACTTTCAGATTTTACAGTATACATGTGATTACTTTTGTCAGAGCCTTCAAAATAGTTTCCTTGCTATTGGTACTAAGTATCATTAATATTTGCTTGGGTACCAGTGATTAGTTAAAATGTTATCCTGATATTCAAATACCTATTATATGTACACATTTTCAGTAATATTGGTGTGGCAAATAGGATTGATTCACTGGTTTGTTAGGATATTAAACGAATTAATGTCATGAAAAAGTTCTTTCATGTTTTATTTTCATTCTTGGTAATCCTCCAAGGTATGTGGTATTTACAAAATCTGAATACACCCACATTCATCTGAAAGGATCAGGAAGCGAGCTCATTCAAAATGACCTTTATTTCACGATTTCAAATGAATGATTGGATTAAATAAAAAATGCTGTACTGCTGGAGCTTACCTAAAAGACTAACATACCAAACCTTGTCAAATTCCTTCAAGATATCAGACAACACATACCCTATACACTACAGTTTTGATGTTTGTAATATAATCTTTCTGTTCTTCCAAACTCTTGAGGTCAGCCTGGCAAACATGTTAGTAGCTTGTCCAATCCATCTGTTGATCTCCCTATCTAGGGTAAGGGTGTCTGAAATGGTGGTGCCGAGGTATATGAATTTATGAACCACCTCCAGGTCATAGTTGTTGCTTTTGATGGTTGTAGGCTGCTAACACCTTGGCCCATCAGATTAGTATTCTTCAGACTGAAGGCAAGCTTTTGAAATATCACCCTTTAGTCACTGCAGTTGCTCTTCAGAGTGTGTTGCCAGTGCTGTATCATCTACAAAAAGCATGTCTCTAATGAGCATCTCACAAACTTTGGATTTTATTTTCAGTATATGCTCTTACCCAAATGCAAATATATGCCCCACATTATATCTTGACCCTGTGCCTTATCATTTACTTCAATCAATATGATGTGTTATCATTTACTGATAAATATAATACTTTTCCTGTAAATTCTCTTCTACTCTTAACACATTAGGTGTACATTTTCTTGACTTTCCCTTTAGAACAGAGTTTTTATTGTCTGATATTCATATAATTCCACCCATGCTTTCTGCTATCATCTCCAAACTTGATCTTCACAAATCTTGTGGACTCAGTGGTATTACTATAATTTTCCTTAAGAAATGTGCCCCAGAACTGTCTCATGTTCTTTCTAAGCTCTATAATAGATGCCTTGAAGCTTCTTGCTTCTTAGAAATTATCTTCTATAGTTCCTTCTAATTACTGGCCCTTTATTCTTCTACCTCTTTTTGGCAAAGTACTAGAGACTCTAATCAACTCTGAATTGGTTAAGCATCTCACATTGCAGTGTCCTTTTTCACACAAATAATCATGCTGTTTGATAGAGTTTGGCATGTTTGTTTTCTTCAATTGAAGTCTTTTGGAAATTTTTGATTTGATTTGATTCAATCTTTCTTATCAAATCACATAATGAAAGATGCCTTGAACAGACACTCTTCTAGATCTTTTTGCATTAATGCAGGTGTCCCCCAGGGCTCTATTCTTAAAACTACTATTTTTATTCATTATTTTCATCAATGATTTTCTCAATGTCATCAGTTCTTGACTTATTATCTGTGCTGATGACACAACTATTTACTCCTGTTTTAATAGTAATTTTGATATTTTTAATAAAATCTAATTGGAACCTGATTTCAAAAATGGAAGTAATTCACTGCATCTTTCTGGTCTCAAGTTTTCCACTGAAATGAAGTGGCATGATTCTGGTGGTTACCAGAATGGTTGGGTTATACAGTTCACCAAGAAACAACATTCTTGCTTTTCTAGATATCATAATGAATGATATTAAATGTGTGTTTTGGATAATTGTATATTTAAAAGTCAATCCATGTGGATTAAATGTTACCAAACAATAAAAGGGAGGTAACAAATCCCTAAGAGTAGAAAACTAATTTTACAACAACCAACTATAAACACTTGCTTGAAACATTACATCACATCACCATCTTTCTACAGATGCATTATTCAAGAATCTAAGTTATGTCTAATGCATAAAATAATGAAAATTTAAAAATTCTTTTGAAAAATATGGATGTAAAATGATTTAATGTTAATTTCAGCCAAAACATGATTATTACAATATTTTGCTGCATTTCACTGATCCAGATAGAGGTGATGACAACAGACATTCCCACGCACATACACATACATGAGAATATAAAAATCCAACCATATACAAAATTATTGCAACATTTCACTACATTTTCACTGACACAAATGAGGGTGACATCTATAGACATTCCTCACACATACACTTATACACTTACATGAATTAACATTACCATCCAACATGCACCTAGACAAGCATTTCTTTACATACATGCTCTTACACTATCACACATTTTAATGTCCAAAATGTTCCTCACTATCTATTGCAGGACATGTATCTGACCAATAAAATGTAACCTAAAATCATAGCATTATTTACATTATTTGGACTCTTGTCCTCATCATTATTGCCATATTTTGCCACAATGTTTCAGCCATTGTATACACTGGCCTTTTTCAGGTGATTGGAATTTCAAACTGAAATTGTTCTAGTTCCATGTCTCACTTATCTCCCTTTAACTTAACTCCCTGTTATAAAATAAATTAAGACATATCTCAGCTGATTTACAGGCAAATAAACTAACATACTCAAGAGCGAGAGCTGGATGTGAACGGGACAAGGCCCCGTCACAAAATGACCATTATCTTTGTTTACGCATGTTCCCGACGTGTGAGTTCCGGTCGAAAAATAAAATAATATTTTAAAGTGTTTCTATTTTTCGACCAATAAAAATACTTCCCTCCTAATTATACTCGCGTCGTTTTTCGAGCCTGTTAAGCCATAAAAAACGCCATAAAAGGGGTCACACGGAAGTACAACAGCAGTCAACAGGAGGCCAGGGAAGAGACCTGTCACAGTCAGGCTGAGCGGTTGGCAGCAGTCAGCAACAGGAGGCCAGGGAAGAAACCTGTCACGGTCAGGTTGAGCGTTCAGCAGCAGCCAGCAGCAGTAGCAACACGCCAACCAATGAGAACCACTATGAGAGATCAACCCAGATCTTCAGCCAGCCTAGGAACTATACCACAAGGTAGTTGTCCCAAATCCACACGTTCCTATTGAAATAAATCACGTAAATCTATTTCTGCTGTTGTCATATTTCTTTCTTGCAACCATACGCTTGTCTATAACATCCTCAAGTTTTTTTCACTCTAGCAGTAGCTAGGTATTGAACTCACAACTCTTTGGATCAAGTTACTGGATCCAACAAACACTTATTATTAATATTATTTATCCACTCGGCCATGTGTCCTTGAGGACATCAGTGTATGAATTTTGGGGAGTTATAAACTTAATGTCTCAGTAACCATTTTTACCAGAGCTCATATTACAATTTTGTTGTTATTATGGCTTTTTTTTAGGGATCTGCATTACTATTTCCCATATTGTATTCATTTCTATGCTTGGCCAGCTTAGGAGATTTTTATGGCCTAGCATATGTGCTGGTTCCTTAAGTTTTTGTATTTTCCAGTGATTCTATTATTTCAACCTCACCCTACAGGGGGTGGTGATCTCTCTCTATTTCCCCTTGTTTTATGGCTTTAAAATGTCCTTGGAATCTTACCTTAAGAAGGCAGCCTGTTTCTCCTTTATATTTCTTACCAGAGCTTCATAGGATGGCGTACACACATTCCTTAGTCATGTTCTCATCTATGGGAGGTTTTACTTGGAAGAGGTGTCTGCAAAGTGTCAAACCACTTTTGAAGGTCATTTCAGTTTTAAATTCCAGTCACCTGATGAAAGCTAGAGCGTACAATGGCCAAAATGTGGCAAAATATGGCAATAAAGATTAGGACAACAGATCAAATAATGTAAATAATTACAATACCTCATCTCAGAAATACAGACAGAGATATTATATATATATATCAGCCAGACAATGTGTCTAGCATTAAACAGCCTGTTGCCTCTGAGTGTTAACTTCAATGTTCACTTTTCTATTTACATATGCTCTGTCTCTGATATTGAACTCTTTATCCCATAAATATAGCACACCTTAAAACTATATTTCTTCATGTATGTATGTATGTATATATATATATATATATATATATATATATATATAAAACTAGTAAAAAATTTAATCATTAGATCAATTCATGGTGGGTTGAGATTGGGGGATATTAGGATTTTACAGGTGTCAATAGACATATAGAATCAAACATATCTATTACTGTATATTTTCTTTTTGTAAACCTTCAGTGAAATTTCAAATCTTATGCATTTCTTTGTGAATTTTATGTATTTAATAATAGTTTTAAAAGGAGCCAGGTTTTTAATAGAGATAGTTACATATTTACAAATGGTGTAATCATTTGGGAGTGTGAACTGAAGTGAAACCCTGATTTTCATTGTTGATATTCAAAGAAGAATGACTCTCTCCATTTGTATGATTGGATTTCTCCACTTGGATGATTGACCTAACACTGTTTGCCTGACTTCAGACCAGTGACACTTTAGACTTTGGGTTTTACTGTAAGAAACTTTGAAAATACCAGTAATATTGTCCAGTTTATCTCTCCTTTTTTTTAATCATTTAAATTGCTGAAAGGACTGGATGATTTTCATCATAAATTGAATTTCTAACATATTTTTTTTTAAATCAGAAACTAGAATTTTTATATTTTTCAATGGTCTTATAAAAACATTTTTTCCAGATTCAATTACTTTTATTTTCACATTTAAAATTGTTTCTTGAATGCCACCATTTTCCTATGAAATTTTTCCTCAATTCATGATTTAAAGTGATAATTTTTCACTTAATAATTCCAACATTATTTCAAAGGACATGATGACTTTGTGTTATGCACTTTTGATGAATATGCCAACTGTTTTTCTTCTTTATTCAGGCTTTTGTGAGAATATTTAAAAATCACTGTTCACTATCAATCCTGTAAATGTTTTATGGTATTGTAAAAAAGATTTTTGCTTAGCATGGGTTAAGTGGGGTAGAAGCACAACCACAAATAGTTTTTTGCATTTTTACAAGTATGTGCCCATGTGTCAAAAATTAGGCTTGTTGGACATGTTTTTTTTGTCATTTTTCCACTCATGCATTCAAAGTATGAATTGCATCCGGAAGGGATACCTGGAAATTTTCCCAGTCCTCTCATAGATTTTGTACATTTTATTTAATCTGCAAAATACAGAGTAAATACATATAAATACATATGTAAAACTTTAAGCATACAATAATGTTAGCAATTTGGTTCAAGACATTTAAAATTTCAGTACATGAAACTTTTAATAAAGCCATAAAAACATCACTGATTATTCATCGCATAGCATTTGAAGAATGTATGTTACAAATCAAACTTATATAAAGCAATTGGGGGGATTATCTTGCTTAATTCATACTGCAAATTGTTCTTTATGATAAAAGGTATTTTGAAGGCAATATTATTCATAGGAACAAGACAGATATCAGAGGAAAATAATACAAATAACAAGAAAAGGAATATTTTCTTAAGTATTTTTTACTTCCAAGATACATGAAAAAATAGTGATTCTTTTTTATAAAAATTTGACCACAGACTTTAATATTAAGATATTTAAATGATTACTTCAAGTTATTTAGTAAGACCTGTATCACTAAATTATTATTATCTCAGCCACCCAAAAGAAAATTCTTACAATTTACAAAAAGAAAGAAATTCCTCTTGCTTTAGATAACCAGCAAAAGCCATAGAAAATGAATGAAAGAATCAATAAATCAATCATTACCATATATAAATTATAAATTTATTTTCATCTTTGCTTTCTTTATTTTAATTCTAATTTTTTAAAAACATACTTACTTGATCCTTTTGGACAGTTAATATTCTTAGGATGATCGCATCACTCCATTTCTAGATTAAATACTGATCCAGATCCACATGACAACAAATATTTATTTGTATTAAAAAAAATAAATTCTTGGCATTTACTATTTGGGTTTACTTTATATTGTGGGCAGACATTTGCATTATGAATGGCCATTTCTGAAAATACAAATTCGCAATGAAAAGTAAAAGAACTAAGGAGAATTAATATTCATAAACTTAATGATAGGTTGTGAGCATTATTATTTCATGTATTATTTTGTATATTTCTAGTCAATCAGTTTTTAAAACTAAATGAAAACTGGTAGTTTATCTGTTACATATGACCAAATTTAACATATGGTATTCTTGTGGTTCTTTCAAAAATCAATTGTGTTTCAACAAAGATTCTTGTTGGACTTTATGATAATAATCAGTAATATAAAATGACAATTTTCAATTCAGAATGCATTTCTAATGTCAAAGTCATCTAGAACTTCTCTGAAAAGATGTTTCAGGAAAATAAACTAATTTTCTTAGACA
Organism: Acanthosepion pharaonis; assembly: GCA_903632075.3. Lineage (NCBI taxonomy): Eukaryota > Metazoa > Mollusca > Cephalopoda > Sepiida > Sepiidae > Acanthosepion > Acanthosepion pharaonis. The sequence goes on along the minus strand of CAHIKZ030000195.1, from coordinate 393,540 downwards.
ATAAAGTTAGCATAAATTTAAAATCTTTCATATAAAAGCTTAGAATTTATCACCAATAAAAAATATAAATAATTGTAACTTTAAAGTATTTTCTTATTAAAGACTAGCAGTAGAGCCCGGTGTTGCCCGGGGATATAACAGTAAGAGATAGATCAAGTATCCACCATCATAAAGACTGAAAAATAAAATTGACAAAGATTATTGTTTAAGGTTGACGGACATGCATGTCTTAATTTGTTTTTTTTTTGTTTTTTTTTACGAATTGGTCAAACTCAAACAAAAACATTGTTTTCAATCATTATGAGTCTCTACCAATTGAATAGAATTTGATTATAAACAATTGTCTTGTAAATGGAATTTTTAAAGCATTCTGAATGTAAAATAAAAGAAAAAAGTGTGCAAGACAATAAGAAACACTACATGCCAAAAAAAAAGTGAAGTTTTGTTGAAATCGGTTGAAAGATGTAGGTAGCCTTTCTGTAATCTTTTAGTTTTACAATTTATGATTTACTTATTGAATACAGTAAAAAAAATTGCATATTTTGCTTGTGGTGATTCATAATTAGAATTCTGATTTGAATATATTTTCCACTCGTTGTTTCTAATACAAAAAATATTAACTTTATTTGGGTTTATTAATTATGATCTAACAAATCTTATTCATTTAGTAGCCTTTCTGTAATAATAAACTTTTACAATTTATGATTTTTACTTATTGAATACAGTAAAAAAAATTGGACACCATGTGTATTTAAAGTAGTTTCCGGTTATTATTTTTAGTTAGGACTTGTGTATGTTTAGATTTCATTATCTTTCCCTAAAGATAAAGAATTATCCGATGTTTGGATTCGTACAATCAGTAGAGATTGTTAGATTATTTTTTAAGGTTGACGGACACGCATGTCTTAATTAGTTTGTTTTTTTTTACAAATTGGTCAAACCCAAACTCAAACAAAAACATTGTTTTCAATCGTTATGAGTCTCCCGATTGAATAGAATTTTATTATAAACAATTGTCTTGTAAATGGAATTTTTAAAGCATTCTGAATATTAAAATAAAAATAAAAAGTGTGCAAGAGAATAAGAAACACTACCTGCCAAAAAAAAAAAAAAAAAAGTGAATTTTTGTTTTATCGGCTGAAAAATGATTAAGAAATCCAAATAACCCAATGTAGTTTGCCCCCTTCCATTCTCACAATGTCTCTTAATCGTGTTTTCAAATTGATTTTGTGCAAAAACAATTGTATTTTTCCCATTTTTGGTGCTGTTAGAACCACCACAAGGTAATTTTATGTAGTCCTGTGAAATTTTGTTGAAATCGGTTGAAAAATGTAGGAAATCTGATCCAATATATAAACGTTACAGACACACACACACACACACACACACACACACACACACAATCTGCGTTTTATAATAAGTAAGATAAGATGTAATTTTATTTCTGAAAAGACTAAAAAATTTTTACTTATCTTAATATCAATTTGACAAAAACAAGGTTTTCTCTTTCGGGGACAGGTATTTACATGTGTCACTAAATGTTTAACAATATTAAAATCATCAGGTCTTGCTGTTATGTTCTTGCATCCTAAAAAGAAAAACATAAACATTGTCACCAGTTTGCTTACTCTAACCTTAAATTATATTTCTAAATTTCAATATTAAACTTACAATCAATTTCAGTTTTCAGAAATCAATTTTTTTCTGATAAAGACTGAAGCATTGTAATATAACATGTAAGACTGAAGCATTGCAATATACGTATGTAAAATGTGCTTCAATGAAAAATCATAACATAAAGAAGATGTGATGAAACATAAAAATATGAACTAAATCCAATAAAATTATTAATGTTATTTGTTAATCAAATACATTATTGTGAAAAAGTCTTTGGTTCTTTTAAACTATTGTAAACTTATGATAATTGCTAGCTTATAAGTAGATGATTCTTGTTGTTTTATTTTTTCTTGTTGAGGTTCGGAACACTGTCTGAGTTTGTGTATGTGACATATTTGGGAGTTCACTGGACTGAGTTGCTTTCCTTTGTAATTAGAATTGTAGTAACCCTTTTGGCACTTATTTCAAGCTATTGAATGCACATGCAATACAATTCCTTAACACTTGGTTAAATAATAGTAACATTGAACCAATAAAATTATTATTGTTTTAATGCCACATTGCTGTACAATATTACATGTACCTCCCTTAGTTTGAAGAATTTCTTCAATGTGTCTGGGAAGGGATGTATAGAAATCCTTCACCATATAAGCTCACAAAGATTAAACTTTTACAATTGATTAAAGTGACTTAACAAGTCTTTTGCATGTTACTGTATTGTTAGTTCATTTTTAATAGAATTACTCTCTTTTCTACAATTTAAGAACATATGATTAGTACTAATGATATTTTTGTTTTGTATTATAGTGAGAATTATTTTTGAGTTTCTTGCTTCTTACAATTTTATTAACAACAATTTCATTTCATTTAGTGAACATTTCCCAAATAAAAACAGGCATTTGAATTTCTGGTATTGAATGAAAATGTTTCATAAATTGAATAATAAATTAGAATTCTTACTTGGATAATCCTCCAACATATTCACTTTGTATTCACCTAAAACAATAGAAATGTAAAAACATACATTTTGTATTCTCTGTTTTTTTACAAAAAATTGAAATTATTTAAATAATAATTCTCAAATGAAAACACCTTTTTAAGAGTTTGAATATAGCTGTGAATACTCAGAGGGAATGTATCAACTTTTTTCGTCAGTTGGGGCCCGTCCTGATAGATTCATCATACTTAGTCTTAATTGGAGGTGGAATGCTGTCCTGGACCCCAAGATAGATGGGAGCTAGTGAAAGGTTGAAGCAATATAGTCTGGCCAATCTGATCAGCTAGCTGGGGCTTGTCAATAGGTATCAGGTCAATCATCTGGAGCTGGAAATTTGGATGTGGGCTCTTAAGTGGCAGTCTCTCTGGATAGCAAGCTACCTGGATAGAATGTTAATAAATGTCATGCTAGATTACCCATTTCACTGTTTAGACTATTCAGATCACACACTCATCTGTACCAGAATGGTGTTAGGTACTAGGCCTAAAATAGCTGGACACTGGAAGTTCAATCTGTCTTTACTGGACAGACAGGACTTCCAGCAACAACTAACTAGATTAGTGCAGCAGGAATTAGTGGGTATTGGGAATAAGTGGTGGAAAGAGGTTTAAGGATTATTTTAGGTCTTTCACCACTGAATATAGCCAATGACTCACTCTAGATTAGGCTAATAAGATGAAAACTCTTGAAGATAGTCTGTACCAGGTGGAAGCTGGTAGGTTTAATCAGGCAGGTTCTGGAGCATAAGGCTAGCAAGCGCTACCAGTATCAAGTAGTTAAACAAGATCTCTAACAAAGCTGTTATTAAGAGACAGGCCATGCAGGCTGGCTCTGTATGAAATTACTGTCCCTGTGGGCGCTTGACAGGGTTTCTGCATACGCCAATGATGTATCCATTTTCAAGTCATGCCGTGGCAACATTGAAGTGGTACAGAAGTGTAACAGGGACCATGATTAACTGAGACAAGTCTTCTGGCTTGCAGTTAGGTGTCTGGAAGGGGGTCACACTTCCTGGGCCCTTCAGTTGAACAGATGAACCCACCTGCATTCTTGGAGTGTAGTTCAGGCCCAGAGAAAAATTGGTCTGAAGTATAATCAAAGGTCAGAGCAGTTGTCCAGTGGTTGTCTGTAAAGGATAGAGCTGAGGTGTGTGCTACTTATGTCTTTCCTCTTATCCATTATCGATTGGCAGTACTTCCTCTCTGCAAGGACTGAAAGAAGGTTCTCAGTGGTTTGTTGTCTACTCTCTTGTGGGGTTGTCGCAAGCATCACATCTGCAGAGAGGTCATTGCCCAACAGCTGAACTTGATACGCCCACCACTTTACTAACTAAAGCCAACTGTCCAGTACTTCATAGGTCCTCAAGATTGGTAAAACCTCCCCACCTTGTTAGAATTGTAACTAAATAAAAATAGAAGGGGAGGATATAATAATAATGATTGATAGCCCTTGAGGAACTCCCTGGTGAATGAAAGTTATTGGCCCTTAAGAAACTCTCCTGCACTATAACACACTCCCTGCACATGATGAGGAAACAAAGGCTGACTTTTTAAGTCACTAACAGTAGACTGCACAATTAGTTTATTAAAGCTGCTTAAGTTATAATAATTGTTGATTATTTTCATTAGACTATACTATCAAAGAAATACTCAAAAAGCTTCAAGGAAAAAATGAAGAATACTGAATTATTAAACATCTACACTTGTTTTTGTTGATTTAATGTCTGAGTGAAGTTGACAAATTATTCTTGAAAAGTATAGTAAATTACCATCTCATTACGGTGTAATTGTTTTTTCAAAATGCACTACCAGATTATTGCTAATGCATAGTAAGTTCACTTCCTGTTGGAAGCTCTATGCTTGTAGCCTTGTGCCAGAACTAAGTAAAGCTTACTAAATACTTACATTTTTGTATTAATTCTAAGTAGAACTTTTAAACAAATACTTATTACTCTTTACATTTAATATGTGATTTTTATTATGTTCTCTCTCATAACAACCATCATATAATTAACAGTTTCATGAGAGATGCATCTTCCTTGTATTTGTATTGATTATCTTCTATGGTTTCCTTCAAGTAATTCTCCCAGAAATATACTGGGCAAGTGAATTACTTACAACAAAATTCAATCAAGTTTCAGGTTTTGACAGTCAGAGTTTAACATTTACCATCAGAATTCTTGCCCAGTCAATTTTCAAAATCCTGCTTCCATTACTTTGGATCTATTTTATGTATATTTCTATAAATTTCTATAGTTTGGATTCTATTAAGGTAACAGCTTTTTGCCTTAACTACCTTGATTGTTAAGGATGTTAGGTGAGAAGAATCTAAGTACTATGCACATGATATGGTACAATATTTTATTTATTACCTGTGTATTAAAGCATTCATTTGTTAAATTGAATTTCTTTCATGAGATAAGTGAATAAACATGCCAAAATGATTTTTAACACAGGACAAAGTAATTTGCTTAAACATAAAATGAATGAAAGTAATATGAAACAAAATAATGTGGCTTATGCATAAATAGGGTTTTGATATTCACTAAATCCTCTGTAATCTAAAAAAATGGAATTTTATAACTTTGAGAATTTGATAGAAATGTCTGAAATATAAATGTTAATTTTGAATTTGTTCTTAAAATGATAGAAAATATTTTTTAATAATTCAATTATTTATAAATTCAATATCTTGCTTTTAATATTCAAATATATGGAAAAGATAATCCTATTTAATTTTTTTCTTAGTATAACAAAACTCTGATGATAATTCATTAAAGGGGAATAATTTAAAAATTATCACATTTTGATTTTATTGTGTTGCATGAAATGTATAAAAAATATATGACACTTTGAAGAAAATATAATTCCGCAGTTATTTGGTTAGTTTGTATTATGAATATTAATTCACCATTAAACTCATTGCCAGTAGCAGCTTGTGTATAGGCATTGTGGAAATACAACACTCCCAGGGTTTACTCAATATTATTGATAACATTCAATATAATGAGTCTTTTTTTCTTTAATGCTTTCTTTACATTATATAATCCTTAAGCTTAATATCAGTAGCCATCCCTTTGATCATGAAAAATTACAAAAATCCTTGCATGGAACTGTGTGTTTCACATTTCCAGTAATGCAGCTTTTGACTTTTGTGTCCTTGCACACATATCCAAGGAAAGAAGCTGAACGCTGGTTATAATGAGCACTGTCACTCACACATTGCCAATGCTGTATAAGGTAGTGTTTATTTTTGACACAATTTGTGTTGTACTTAAAAACTGTGTACCATATTCTTGAAGGTGATTAACTGTAGATGACTATCATGCTTCTAACTATTCTGTTTAAATCATTTTTTCAGCTGTTTTATTATATAGAACATTTTAATAATTTTACCATGACCCTGAATCCCCCAAAAATAAGTTCTGTGTCAGTAAGTGAACTTCAACAGCTTACATTTTTGAAGTTGACTCTTCATGAGAATGTTACAGCTAACATTTAGCACTTGGCATCATTTATAAATATTCCCCTTTTACTGTACATTGAATACTCTCAAAATATAGTGTTTTATATATTAGTTCTATAAATTTGAAATTGCAGTAATCTGACTTTTAATTTCAGTCAAGATTGTTTTTTTTTGCCATAGAAAGATATGACTACACAACCAAGAAATTCAAATTCATCTTGCATTGGCAGGACTAACATTTTTCTTAGTGAAAATAGTCACCTACAGAGTGCTGAAGGTTAAGAAAAGAGGCCATAAAACACCTGATATTCAAATCTCTCAGCTAGGGATAAACAACAAGAGGTATATTTGTAGCTTTAATTTTGAATGGAAACAGCAGAAAAGTTGGCTCTGTTGCTGTAAAATGAAAAAGGCATTGCTTTGCTTCATGTGTTTGCTGTTTGGAGGTGATATAAAGTGGACAAAAGACGGTTTTAGAAATATAAACAAAATGAAAGAAAAACTGAAAAACAGTGAAAGAAGCATATTGAAAATGTGGTTTCACTGTCACTTTTAGAAAATGTAAATATTAAGAAATTTAGTGATGTATACAGACTTTCAATCAATGAGAATAACATTTAAGGTTAAAAAGAACTGTGAAATTTTATCCAAAATAATAGACTGTATTTTATATTTTGGAAACTTTGAAACTCCCTTATGTACAATATGAAAAAAATGATTGAGTAAATCCAGAGGTATTTAGACAATTAAGAAATTTTGCTTCTAAATTAAATCCAGATTTTAAGAATCACTTAGAAACCAGTACAGTTTTCATAGATGCTTCTAAGACCATTCAGAATGAGATACTTGACTTCCTGCTACAAATATACCATGAAGAGATAAGGAAACAGAAATTAGAGAAGCTTCATTTGTAGCCATCATGGCTGATGACACAATAGATGTTTTGGAACACACTCAAATGTTCATTGTTCTATCGTATGTGTTGAACAAAGAAATATTTGAGCATTTTCGGGGGATATCGCTTATCAAAAAGTATTTTAGAACAATTAGATGTAGCCCATCAAGTAAATGAACAAAAACTGATAGCTCAGACATTTGATGGTGCAAATGTCATGAAAGGCAAAAAAGGAAGTGTTTAAGCAAAAGTAAAAGGAGTTTATAGTAATGCACATTTCATTCACTGTTATGTACATCAACTTAATTTAATGATGAGAAGTGCAGTAAGTATTACACAGAATGCAAGAATATTTTTCTCTAACATTTTTGCAATGTGTAGCCATTCTCAAGAAGCAGATGGACGTCAACATTCCATGTTCATCCTATAAGGTGAAACTTTAACATATGGACTGTAAACAGAGTGCATGAAAATTTGCAACCTTTAAAGAGCTAACTTACTGAAATTCAGTTAACATCAAATGCAGATCAAAACATTGCAAAAGCAACAGGAATTTTACAATACACGAATGAAGATCTTTTCATGTTTTGGTTAGCATTTTTTCATCAAATTATGCCTCATGTTGAAGTAATTTACAACCAAATGCAATCTCAAGAAATTAGTATTTAAAGTCAATATAAGAGATTTCAAAATTGATATTTTAGAAATAAGAAATTCTAAGTACTGTGAGAATCCTTCAAAAACACCCACGGCAGAAGCAAAGGAAGTGTGTGACTTTATGTGATGATAGAATGGACAGATATTCTTCCACTAAACACTTAGTAGCTGCTAAATTGTTCAACAAGAAAAGCTTCACTAGTTTTAAGGATGAACTGCTTACAGTACTGACCAGTGAAGCATATCCCATGATTGACAAAGAAAAGCTTGAAACTGAACTAAAAGTGTTCTATTGTAGATTCAATATGCATGAATATTGCAAATTAATTGATGAAATTCATCTTGGAAAATAATCTAGATGGAGTTTTTAGTGAAATTACGAAACTGATAAAAATCCTCTTGACAATTCTCATGACTATATCAGAGCCAGAACGCTGCTTTTCAACACTGAAAAAGTATAAAAAAATTTCTAAGGAGTACTATGAATCCTGAAAGACTAAATACACTCGCAGGGCTTTGAATGGAGAAAATTTTTTTCACCAGTCATCTAGGGATCAAGGAAAAAAATTAACCTTTTTGCTGAAAGTAAAACAATTTTTCATTTTTAAATGAATGGATCAAGCTTGAACTGTAACAATTTATAAGTAAGTAAAAAATATTTTTAAATTTAAGATTTTATCAAGTTATATATAAATTTTCTTTTTATATGTTTGTTTCATTATACACAATACTAAAACAATGGCTACAAATTTTCTGAAGCAGCACCTCCACTAATTTTAGCCACAAGCTGCCATCAGTGCAGTTATTATCTAGTATAAATTTTAATTAGTTTTATTATAATTAAAACACATCAGTAACCTTTGACTGAGTACATTTTGTAAGCTTAAAAAGTACATTTCATATTATGGTTAACTTACTTGTTAGCATTATGGCTATAAAGAAGCAGGAGGTATTAATCCACCACATAGTTGTTGATCTGAGGAAAGTATTTTTTTTTTCTTTGTGGTACAATGTTAATATTTCCTGTAGCTCTCTACATGAGTGCATCACATTCTCATTACATGATGGTGGAAAAGTATTTACTACTTGGAAAATATTTCTGCTGAGTATTTACATTTTACAATGAGATTTAGTTACAAAACTTAAATGAACTATTATTAACAAGAGAAATATTTATTTTACTCTTCTACATGAGTGCACGACATTCTCATTACATTATAATAGAATAATAATTACTGCTTGGAAACCATATCTCCTCAAACTAAACCTTTTACAATGGGATTTAGTTAAAAAACTTGAATGAACCATTATAAACAACAGAAATATTTCTTTTACTCCACTACATGAGTGCATCAGACACTCATTACATAATGGTGAATAGAATTGGCTGCCTTTAAAACATTTCTGCTGGGATGAAACATGTCACAATGATATTTAGTTAAAAAACTTGAATGAAACATTTTAAACAATTGAAATATTTCTGTTACTCCTTAACATGAATGCATCAGAGTCTGATTACATTATGGTGGAATTGTATTTGCAGCAATGAAGACATGTCTGCTGAGATGGTACATTTTACAATGATATTTAGTTAAAAAACTACAATGAACCATTATAAACAATTGAGATATTAGTTTTATTCCTCTACATGAGTGCATCAGTCACTCATTACATAATGGTGGAATAGTATTTGCTGCTATGAAGCCATTTCTGCTGAGTCGGTACATTGTATAATGATAATCAGTTAAAAAACATCAATGAACCACTATAAACATGAAAATTTAATTTTTTACTACTCTACATGAGTGCATCAGACACTCATAATGGTGGAATAGTATTTGCTACTATGAAACCATTTCTGCTGAGCCAAGTCATATTAAATGAAGATTTCATTAAAAAACTTGAAAGAACCATTAAAACAATTGAAATAGTTCTTTTACTCCCCTACATGAGTGTATAAGAGTCTCATTACATAATGGTGGAATAGAATTTGCTGCTAGGAAGCATTTCTGTTGAGACAGTACATTTTACAATGAAAATTTATTAAAGAATTATTTTACTCCTCGACATGAGTGCAACAGACTCTCATTACATAATGGTGGAATAGTATTTGCTGCTATAAAGCCAGTTCTGCTGGGATAGTTCATTTTACAATGATATTTATTTGAGAAACTTGAATGAACCATTATAAACAATAGAAATATTTGTTTTACTAATCTGAATGAGTGCATCAGACTTTCATTACATAATGATGGAATGGTATTTGTAGCTATAAAGCTATTCCTGCTGACAATATATTTCACAATGTTATTTAGTTTAAAAACTTGAATGAACCATTATAAAAAATTGAAATATTTGTTTAACTGTTGTAAGTGAATGCATCAGACTCTCATTACACAATAGTGTAATAGTATTTGCCACTATGAAGGCATTTCTGCAGAGAGGATTCATTTTACAATGATATTTAGTTGAAAAACTTGAATAAACCATTATAAAAAATTGAAATATTTGTTTTACTACTCTACATGTGTGCATCAGACTCTCATTACAAAATTTATAAACAAAAATATTGAAATTTTGGAATGCTGGAATTGTATTTGCTGCAATGATGTTATTTTGCTGTGGTTCATTTGCTATTTATTTTAAAAGCTTGAATGAACCATTATAAAGAATTGAAATATTTGTTTTGTTGCATCAGAGTTTCATTACATAATGGTAGTATTTTCTCATTTTACTGAGATGATTCATTTTACTATGATATTTATTTAAAAAACTTGAATAAACCATTATAAACACTTAAAATATTTATTTTACTACTCTAAATTAGTGCATGAGACTCTCATTACATGATGATGGAAGAGTATTTGCTGCTATGAGCTGTTGCTGCTAAGATTGTACATTTTAGAATGATATTTATTTAAAAAATATGAATGATCTATTATAAACAATTGAAATATTTGTTTTACTACCCTAAATTAGTGCATCAAAGTCTCATTACATAATGGGGCAATACTATTTGCAGCGATGAAGCCATTGCTACTGAGATTGGTCATTTTACAATGATATTTTTATAAAAAAAACTAGAATGAACCATTATAAACAATTGAAATATTTGTTTTACTACCCTAAATTAGTGCATCAGTCTCATTACATAATGGGGCAATAGTATTTGCTGCTATGGAGCGATTGCTACTGAAATTGTTCATTTTACAATGATATTTATATAAAAAGACTATAATGAACCATTATAAACAATTGAAATATTTGTTTTACTACCCTAAATTAGTGCATCAGACTCTCATTACATAATGGTAGAATAGTAATTGCTGCTATGGAGCCATTGCAGCTGAGATTGTTCATTTTACAATGATAATTATTTAAAAAACTTGAATGAACCATTATAAACAATTGAAATATTTGTTTTACTACCCTAAATTAGTGCATCAGAATCTCATTACATAATGGGGCAATAGTATTTGCTCCTAGGAAGCGATTGCTACTGAGATTGTTCATTTTACAATGATATTTATATAAAAAAACTAGAATGAACCATTATAAACAATTGAAATATTTGTTTTACTACCCTAAATTAGTGCATCAGAGTCTCATTACATAATGGGGCGATAGTATTTGCTGCTATGGCCATTGCTACTGAGATTGCATTTTACAATGAGATTGTATCAATTTTAAACAATGATATTTATACCCTAAATAAAAAACATAATGGGGCTAGAATGAACCATTATAAACAATTGAAATATTTGTTTTACTACCCTAAATTAGTGCATCAGAGTCTCATTACATAATGGGGCAATAGTATTTGCTGCTATAAAGCCATTGCTACTGAGATTGGTCATTTTACAATGATAGTTTTATAAAAAAAACTAGAATGAACCATTATAAAGAATTGAAATATTTGTTTTACTACCCTAAATTAGTGCATCAGAATCTCATTACATAATGGGGCAATAGTATTTGCTGCTATGAAGCAATTGCTACTGAGATTGTTCATTTTACAATGATATTTATATAAAAAAACTAGAATGAACCATTATAAACAATTGAAATATTTGTTTTACTACCCTAAATTAGTGCATCAGAGTCTCATTACATAATGGGGCAATAGTATTTGCTGCTATGAAGCAATTGCTACTGAGATTGTTCATTTTACAATGATATTTATAAAAAAAACTAGAATGAACCATTATAAACAATTGAAATATTTGTTTTACTACCCTAAATTAGTGCATCAGAGTCTCATTACATAATGGGGCAATAGTATTTGCTGCTATAAAGCCATTGCTACTGAGATTGGTCATTTTACAATGATAGTTTTATAAAAAAAACTAGAATGAACCATTATAAAGAATTGAAATATTTGTTTTACTACCCTAAATTAGTGCATCAGAGATCTCATTACATAATTTATAAAAAAACTAGAATGGCAATAGTATTTGCTGCTATGAAGCCATTGCTCCTGAGATTGTGCATATTACAATGATATTTATATGAGAAAAACTAGAATGAACCATTATAAACAATTGAAATATTTGTTTTACTACACCTAAGTTAGTGCATCAGTCTCATTACATAAAGGGGCAATAGTATTTGCGGCTATGAAGCCATTGCTACTGAGATTGTTCTTTTTACAACGATATTTATATAAAAAACTAGAATGAACCATTATAAAACTACCCTAAATTAGTGCATCAGAGTCTCATTATGGGGCAATAGTATTTGCTGCTAAATTGTTCATTTTACAATGATATTTATATAAAAAAACTAGAATGAACCATTATAAACAATTGAAATATTTGTTTTACTACCCTAAATTAGCGCATCAGTCTCATTACATAATGGGGCAATAGTATTTGCTGCTATGAAGCCATTGCTACTGAGATTGTTCATTTTACAATGATATTTATATAAAAAACTAGAATGAACCATTATAAACAATTGAAATATTTGTTTTACTACCCTAAATTAGTGCATCAGTCTCATTACATAATGGGGCAATAGTATTTGCTGCTATGAAGCGATCGCTACTGATATTGTTCATTTTACAATGATATGTATATAAAAAAAACTGAATGAACCATTATAAACAATTGAAATATTTGTTTTACTAAAATTAGTGCATCAGAGTCTCATTACATAATGGGGCAATAGTATTTGCTGCTGAAGCCATTGCTACTGAGATTGTTCATTTTACAATGATATTTATTAAAAAAACTAGAATGAACCATTTTAAACAATTGAAATATTTGTTTTACTACCCTAAATTAGTGCATCAGAGACTCATTACATAATGGGGCAATAGTATTTGCTGCTATGAAGCGATCGCTACTGAGATTGTTCATTTGACAATGATATGTATATAAAAAACAAGAATGAACCATTATAAACAATTGAAATATTTGTTTTACTACCCTAAATTAGTGCATCAGAATCTCATTACATAATGGGGGCAATAGTATTTGCTGCTATGAAGCCAATTGCTACTGAGATTGTTCATTTTACAATGATATTTATATAAAAAAACTAGAATGAACCATTATAAACAATTGAAATATTTGTTTTACTACCCTAAATTAGTGCATCAGAGTCTCATTATAAACAATTGGGCAATAGTATTTTAGCTGCTATGAAGCAATTGCTACTGAGATTGTTCATTTTACAATGATATTTATATAAAAAAACTAGAATGAACCATTATAAACAATTGAAATATTTGTTTTACTACCCTAAATTAGTGCATCAGAGTCTCATTACATAATGGGGCAATAGTATTTGCTGCTATGAAGCCATTGCTACTGAGATTGTTCATTTTACAATGATATTTATATAAAAAACTAGAATGAACCATTATAAACAATTGAAATATTTGTTTTACTACCCTAAATTAGTGCATCAGAGTCTCATTACATAATGGGGCAATAGTATTTGCTGCTATGAAGCCATTGCTACTGAGATTGTTCATTTTACAATGATATTTATATAAAAAAACTAGAATGAACCATTATAAACAATTGAAATATTTGTTTTACTACCCTAAATTAGTGCATCAGAATCTCATTACATAATGGGGCAATAGTATTTGCTGCTATTTTGTTACTGAGATTGTTCATTTAACAATGATATTTATATAAAAAAAACTAGAATGAACCATTATAAACAATTGAAATATTTGTTTTACTACCTAAATTAGCATCAGAGTCTCATTACATAATGGGGCAATAGTATTTGCTGCTGAAAATTTTACAATGATATTTATATAAAAACTAGAATGAACCATTTTAAACAATTGAAATATTTGTTTTACCACCTTAAATTAGTGCATCAGAGTCTCATTACATAATGGGGCAATAGTATTTGCTGCTATGAAGCCATTGCTATTGAGATTGTTCATTTTCAATGATATTTATATAAAAAAAAACTATAATGAACCATTATAAACAATTGAAATATTTGTTTTACTACCCTAAATTAGTGCATCAGAGTCTCATTACATAATGGGGCAATAGTATTTGCTGCTATGAAGCCATTGCTACTGAGATTGTTCATTTTACAATGATATTTATATAAAAAAACTAGAATGAACCATTATAAACAATTGAAATATTTGTTTTACTACCCTAAATTAGTGCATCAGAGTCTCATTACATAATGGGGCAATAGTATTTGCTGCTATGAAGCCATTGCTACTGAGATTGTTCATTTTACAATGATATTTATATAAAAAAAACTAGAATGAACCATTATAAACAATTGAAATATTTGTTTTACTACCCTAAATTAGTGCATCAGAGTCTCATTACATAATGGGGCAATAGTATTTGCTGCTATGAAGCCATTGCTACTGAGATTGTTCATTTTACAATGATATTTATATAAAAACTAGAATGAACCATTTTAAACAATTGAAATATTTGTTTTAAAATTACATCATCTCATTAACAATTGAAAGTATTTGTTTTGCTACTACCATTTAACAATGATAATTAAAAAAACTGTGAACATTTTAAACAATTGAAATATTTGTCTCATTACATAATGGGGCAATAGTATTTGCTGCTATGAAGCCATTGCTACTGAGATTGTTCATTTTACAATGATATTTATATAAAAAAACTAGAATGAACCATTATAAACAATTGAAATATTTGTTTTACTACCCTAAATTAGTGCATCAGAGTCTCATTACATAATGGGGCAATAGTATTTGCTGCTATGAAGCCATTGCTACTGAGATTGTTCATTTTACAATGATATTTATATAAAAAACTAGAATGAACCATTATAAACAATTGAAATATTTGTTTTACTACCCTAAATTAGTGCATCAGAGTCTCATTACATAATGGGGCAATAGTATTTGCTGCTATGAAGCCATTGCTACTGAGATTGTTCATTTTACAATGATATTTATATAAAAAAACTAGAATGAACCATTATAAACAATTGAAATATTTGTTTTACTACCCTAAATTAGTGCATCAGAGTCTCATTACATAATGGGGCAATAGTATTTGCTGCTATGAAGCCATTGCTACTGAGATTGTTCATTTTACAATGATATTTATATAAAAAAACTAGAATGAACCATTATAAACAATTGAAATATTTGTTTTACTACCCTAAATTAGTGCATCAGAGTCTCATTACATAATGGGGCAATAGTATTTGCTGATATATGAAGCCATTGCTAAACTGAGATTGTTCATTTTACAATGATATTTATATAAAAAACTTTTAGAATGAACCATTATAAACAATTGAAATATTTGTTTTACTGCCCTGAATTAGTGCATCAGAGTCTCATTACATAATGGGGCAATAGTATTTGCTGCTATGAAGCCATTGCTACTGAGATTGTTCATTTTACAATGATATTTATATAAAAAAACTGAATTTACCATTTAAAAATTGAAATATTTGTTTTAATGAACCATTATAAATTACATATTGAAAATAGTATTTGTTTTACTACCATTGCTACTGAGATTGTTCATTTTACAATGATATTTATATAAAAAACTGGAATGAACCATTAAAACAATTGAAATATTTGTTTTACTAGTATTTGCCCTAATTAAGCTGCATCAGAGATTGTTCATTTTACAATGATATTTATATAAAAAAGCTTGCTACTGAATTGAACCATTTTAAACAAACTTGAAATTATTTGTTTTACTTTACCCCTAAATTAGTGCATCAGAGTCTCATTACATAATGGGGCAATAGTATTTGCTGCTAAGAAGCCATTGCTACTGAGATTGTTCATTTTCAATGGTATTTATATAAAAAAAACTATAATGAACCATTATAAACAATTGAAATATTTGTTTTACTACCCTAAATTAGTGCATCAGAGTCTCATTACATAATGGGGCAATAGTATTTGCTGCTATGAAGCCATTGCTACTGAGATTGTTCATTTAACAATGATATTTATATAAAAAAACTGGAATGAACCATTTTAAACAATTGAAATACTGTTTTACTACCCTAAATTAGTGCATCAGAGTCTCATTACATAATGGGGCAATAGTATTTGCTGCTATGAAGCCATTGCTACTGAGATTGTTCATTTTACAATGATATTTATATAAAAAAACTAGAATGAACCATTATAAACAATTGAAATATTTGTTTTACTACCCTAAATTAGTGCATCAGAGTCTCATTACATAATGGGGCAATAGTATTTGCTGCTATGAAGCCATTGCTACTGAGATTGTTCATTTTACAATGATATTTATATAAAAAACTAGAATGAACCATTATAAACAATTGAAATATTTGTTTTACTACCCTAAATTAGTGCATCAGAGTCTCATTACATAATGGGGCAATAGTATTTGCTGCTATGAAGCCACTTACTACTGAGATTGTTCATTTTACAATGATATTTATATAAAAAACTTGAATGAACCATTATAAACAATTGAAATATTTGTTTTACTACCCTAAATTAGTGCATCAGAGTCTCATTACATAATGGGGCAATAGTATTTGCTGCTAGGAAGCCATTGCTCCTGAGATTGTTCATATTAGAATGATATTTATATAAGAAAAACTAGAATGAACCATTATAAACAATTGAAATATTTGTTTTACTACCCTAAATTAGTGCATCAGTCTCATTACATAAAGGGGCAATAGTATTTGCTGCTATGAAGCCATTGCTACTGAGATTGTTCATTTTACAATGATATTTATATAAAAAACTAGAATGAACCATTATAAACAATTGAAATATTTGTTTTACTACCCTAAATTAGTGCATCAGAGTCTCATTACATAATGGGGGCAATAGTATTTGCTGCTATGAAGCCATTGCTACTGAGATTGTTCATTTTACAATGATATTTATATAAAAAACTTTTAAACAATTGAAATGAACCATTATAAATTACATAATGGGGCAATTGAAATACTTTGTTTTTTTACTATATAAAAACCCTTATAAATTAAATGTTTTACATCAGAGTCTCATTACATAATGGGGCAATAGTATTTGCTGCTATGAAGCGATCGCTACTGAGATTGTTCATTTTACAATGATATTTATATAAAAAAACTAGAATGAACCATTATAAACAATTGAAATATTTGTTTTACTACCCTAAATTAGTGCATCAGAGTCTCATTACATAATGGGGCAATAGTATTTGCTGCTATGAAGCCATTGCTACTGAGATTGTTCATTTTACAATGATATTTATATAAAAAAACTGGAATGAACCATTTTAAACAATTGAAATATTTGTTTTACTACCCTAAATTAGTGCATCAGAGTCTCATTACATAATGGGGCAATAGTATTTGCTGCTATGAAGCCATTGCGACTGAGATTGTTCATTTTACAATGATATTTATATAAAAAAATTGAATGAACCATTATAAACTATTGAAATATTTGGTTTACTACCCTCAATTAGTGCATCAGTCTCATTACATAAAGGGGCAATAGTATTTGCTGCTATGAAGCCATTGCTACTGAGATTGTTCATTGTACTATGATATTTATAAAAAAGACTAGAATGAACCATTATAAACAATTGAAATATTTGTTTTACTACCCTTTAGTGCATCAGAGTCTCATTACATAATGGGGCAATAGTATTTGCTGCTATGAAGCCATTGTTACTGAGATTGTTCATTTTACAATGATATTTATATAAAAAACTTGAATGAACCATTTTAAACAATTGAAATATTTGTTTTACTACCCTAAATTAGTGCATCAGAGTCTCATTACATAATTAGTATTTGCTGCTATGAAGCCATTGCTACTGAGATTGTTCATTTTACAATGATATTTATATAAAAAACTGGAATGAACCATTATAAACAATTGAAATATTTGTTTTAACCCTAAATTAGTGCATAAATTACAATTAGTAAAAGCCATTACTTTGTTCATTTTACAATGATATTTATATAATGAACCATTATAAACAATTGAAATATTTGTTTTACTAAATTAGTGCATCAGAGTCTCATTACATAATGGGGCAATAGTATTTGCTGCTATGAAGCGATCGCTACTGAGATTGGTCATTTTACAATGCTATTTATATAAAAAAAATAGAATGAACCATTATAATCAATTGAAATATTTGATTTACTACCCTAAAATAGTGCATCAGAGTCTCATTACATAATGGGGCAATAGTATTTGCTGCTATGAAGCGATCGCTACTGAGATTGTTCATTTAACAATGATATTTATATAAAAAAACTGGAATGAACCATTTTAAACAATTGAAATATTTGTTTTACTACCCTAAATTAGTGCATCAGAGTCTCATTACATAATGGGGCAATAGTATTTGCTGCTATGAAGCCATTGCTACTGAGATTGTTCATTTTACAATGATATTTATATAAAAAACTAGAATGAACCATTATAAACAATTGAAATATTTGTTTTACTACCCTAAATTAGTGCATCAGAGACTCATTACATAATGGGGCAATAGTATTTGCTGCTATTGTTCAAGATATTTATACTGAAAACTAGATTGTTCATTTAAACAATGATATTTATATAAAAAACTGATAGAATGAACCATTTTAAAACAATTGAAATATTTGTTTTACTACCCTAAATTAGTGCATCAGAGTCTCATTACATAATGGGGCAATAGTATTTGCTGCTATGAAGCCATTGCTACTGAGATTGTTCATTTTAACAATGATATTTATATAAAAAACTGAATGAACCATTTAAACAATTGAAATATTTGTTTTACTACCCTAAATTAGTGCATCAGAGTCTCATTACATAAATGGGGCAATAGTATTTGCTGCTATGAAGCGATCGCTACTGAGATTGTTCATTTTACAATGATATTTATATAAAAAACTAGAATGAACCATTATAAACAATTGAAATATTTGTTTTACTACCCTAAATTAGTGCATCAGAGTCTCATTACATAATGGGGCAATAGTATTTGCTGCTATGAAGCCATTGCTACTGAGATTGTTCATTTAACAATGATATTTATATAAAAAAACTGGAATGAACCATTTTAAACAATTGAAATACTGTTTTACTACCCTAAATTAGTGCATCAGAGTCTCATTACATAATGGGGCAATAGTATTTGCTGCTATGAAGCCACTGCTACTGAGATTGTTCATTTTACAATGATATTTATATAAAAAACTAGAATGAACCATTTCAAACAATTGAAATATTTGTTTTCCTACTCTAAATTAGTGCATCAGAGTCTCATTACATAATGGGGCAATAGTATTTGCTGCTATGAAGCCATTGCTACTGAGATTGTTCATATTAGAATGATATTTATATAAGAAAAACTAGAATGAACCATTATAAACAATTGAAATATTTGTTTTACTACCCTAAATTTAGTGCATCAGAGTCTCATTACATAATGGGGCAATAGTATTTGCTGCTATGAAGCCACTGCTACTGAGATTGTTCATTTTACAATGATATTTATATAAAAAACTAGAATGAACCATTTCAAACAATTGAAATATTTGTTTTCCTACTCTAAATTAGTGCATCAGAGTCTCATTACATAATGGGGCAATAAATAGTATTTGCTGTTCTTTGAAGCCATTTTATAAAAAAACTACTGAGATTGTTCATTTTACAATGATATTTATATAAAAAACTAGAATGAACCATTATAAACAATTGAAATATTTGTTTTACTACCCTAAATTAGTGCATCAGAGTCTCATTACATAATGGGGCAATAGTATTTGCTGCTATGAAGCCATTGCTACTGAGATTGTTCATTTTAACAATGATATTTATATAAAAAAAACTAGAATGAACCATTTTAAACAATTGAAATATTTGTTTTACTACCTAAATTAGTGCATCAGAATCTCTAAATTAGTGCATCAGAGTCTCATTACATAATAATGGGGCAATAGTATTTGCTGCTATGAAGCCATTGCTACTGAGATTGTTCATTTTACAATGATATTTATATGAATAAGTAGAATGAACCATTATAAACAATTGAAATATTTGTTTTACTACCCTAAATTAGTGCATCAGAGTCTCATTACATAATGGGGCAATAGTATTTGCTGCTATGAAGCCATTGCTATTGAGATTGTTCATTTTACAATGATATTTATATAAAAAAAAATAGAATGAACCATTATAAACAATTGAAATATTTGTTTTACTACCCTAAATTAGTGCATCAGAGTCTCATTATGGGGCAATAGGGGCAATAGTATTTGTTCATTTTACAATGATATTTATATAAAAAACTAGAATGAACCATTGCTTGAAATATTTGAGATTGTTCATTTAATGGGGCAATAATGATATTTGTTCATTTTACAATGAAAAAAAAACTAGAATGAACCATTTTAAACAATTGAAATATTTGTTTTACTACCCTAAATTAGTGCATCAGAGTCTCATTACATAATGGGGCAATAGTATTTGCTGCTATGAAGCCATTGCTACTGAGATTGTTCATTTTACAAATGATATTTATATAAAAAACTGGAATGAACCATTTTAAACAATTGAAATATTTGTTTTACTACCCTAAATTAGTGCATCAGAGTCTCATTACATAATGGGGCAATAGTATTTGCTTTACTATGAAGCCACTGCTACTGAGATTGTTCATTTTACAATGATATTTATATAAAAAACTGAATGAACCATTTTAAACAATTGAAATATTTGTTTTACTACCCTAAATTAGTGCATCAGAGTCTCATTACATAATGGGGCAATAGTATTTGCTGCTATGAAGCCATTGCTACTGAGATTGTTCATTTTAACAATGATATTTATATAAAAAAATGAATGAACCATTTTAAACAATTGAAATATTGTTTTACTACCCTAAATTAGTGCATCAGAGTCTCATTACATAATGGGGCAATAGTATTTGCTGCTATGAAGCCATTGCTACTGAGATTGTTCATTTTAACAATGATATTTATATAAAAAACTGAATGAACCATTTTAAACAATTGAAATATTGTTTTACTACCCTAAATTAGTGCATCAGAGTCTCATTACATAATGGGGCAATAGTATTTGCTGCTATGAAGCCATTGCTACTGAGATTGTTCATTTTACAATGATATTTATATAAAAAAAATGAACTTTTAAATGAACATTATAAACAATTGAAATATTTGTTTTACTACCCTAAATTAGTGCATCAGAGTCTCATTACATAATGGGGCAATAGTAAAAACTTTGAACCATTTTAAACAATGAAATATTTGTTTACCAAATTGCTATCAGAGATTGTTCATTTTTGCTGCAATGATATTTATTTACAATAAAAAAAAAACTAGAATGAACCATTTTAAACAATTGAAATATTTGTTTTACTACCCTAAATTAGTGCATCAGAGTCTCATTACATAATGGGGCAATAGTATTTGCTGCTATGAAGCCACTGCTACTGAGATTGTTCATTTAACAATGATATTTATATAAAAAAACTGGAATGAACCATTTTAAACAATTGAAATATTGTTTTACTACCCTAAATTAGTGCATCAGAGTCTCATTACATAATGGGGCAATAGTATTTGCTGCTATGAAGCCATTGCTACTGAGATTGTTCATTTTACAATGATATTTATATAAAAAAACTGGAATGAACCATTTTAAACAATTGAAATACTGTTTTACTACCCTAAATTAGTGCATCAGAGTCTCATTACATAATGGGGCAATAGTATTTGCTGCTATGAAGCCACTGCTACTGAGATTGTTCATTTTACAATGATATTTATATAAAAAACTGGAATGAACCATTTCAAACAATTGAAATATTTGTTTTCCTACTCTAAATTAGTGCATCAGAGTCTCATTGCATAATGGGGCAATAGTATTTGCTGCTATGAAGCGATCGCTACTGAGATTGGTCATTTTACAATGCTATTTATATAAAAAAAATAGAATGAACCATTACAAACAATTGAAATATTTGTTTTACTACCCTAAATTAGTGCATCAGAGTCTCATTACATAATGGGGCAATAGTATTTGCTGCTATGAAGCCATTGCTACTGAGATTGTTCATTTAACAATGATATTTATATAAAAATGAACCATTTTAATGAACCATTTTAAACAATTGAAATATTTGTTTTACTACCCTAAATTAGATATCAAAAACTGAATCTCATTACAATAATGGGCATCAGAGTCTCAATAGTATTTAGTATTTGCTATGAAGCCATTGCTACTGAGTTTGTCCATTTTACAATGATACGTATATAAAAAACTAGAATGAACCATTTTAAACAATTGAAATACTGTTTTACTACCCTAAATTAGTGCATCAGAGTCTCATTACATAATGGGGCAATAGTATTTGCTGCTATGAAGCCACTGCTACTGAGATTGTTCATTTTACAATGATATTTATATAAAAAACTAGAATGAACCATTTCAAACAATTGAAATATTTGTTTTACTACCCTAAATTAGTGCATCAGAGTCTCATTACATAATGGGGCAATAGTATTTGCTGCTATGAAGCGATCGCTACTGAGATTGGTCATTTTACAATGCTATTTATATAAAAAAACTGGAATGAACCATTTTAAACAATTGAAATACTGTTTTACTACCCTAAATTAGTGCATCAGAGTCTCATTACATAATGGGGCAATAGTATTTGCTTTACTATGAAGCCATTGCTACTGAGATTGTTCATTTTAAAATGATATTTATTTAAAAACTTGAATGAATGAACCATTTTAAACAATTGAAATATTTGTTTTACTACCCTAAATTAGTGCATCAGAGTCTCATTACATAATGGGGCAATAGTATTTGCTGCTATGAAGCCACTGCTACTGAGATTGTTCATTTAACAATGATATTTATATAAAAAAACTGGAATGAACCATTTTAAACAATTGAAATACTGTTTTACTACCCTAAATTAGTGCATCAGAGTCTCATTACATAATGGGGCAATAGTATTTGCTGCTATGAAGCCACTGCTACTGAGATTGTTCATTTTACAATGATATTTATATAAAAAAACTGGAATGAACCATTTTAAACAATTGAAATATTTGTTTTACTACCCTAAATTAGTGCATCAGAGTCTCATTACATAATGGGGCAATAGTATTTGCTGCTATGAAGCCATTGCTACTGAGATTGTTCATTTTACAATGATATTTATATAAAAAACTGAATGAACCATTTTAAACAATTGAAATATTTGTTTTACTACCCTAAATTAGTGCATCAGAGTCTCATTACATAATGGGGCAATAGTATTTGCTTCTATGAAGCCATTGCTACTGAGATTGTTCATTTAACAATGATATTTATATAAAAAACTGAATGAACCATTATAAACAATTGAAATATTTGTTTTACTACCTAAATTAGTGCATCAGAGTCTCATTACATAATGGGGCAATAGTATTTGCTTCTATGAAGCCATTGCTACTGAGATTGTTCATTTTACAATGATATTTATATAAAAAACTAGAATGAACCATTTTAAACAATTGAAATACTTGTTTTACTACCCTAAATTAGTGCATCAGAGTCTCATTACATAATGGGGCAATAGTATTTGCTTCTATGAAGCCATTGCTACTGAGATTGTTCATTTTACAATGATATTTATATAAAAAACTTGAATGAACCATTTTAAAAACAATTGAAATATTTGTTTTACTACCCTAAATTAGTGCATCAGAGTCTCATTACATAATGGGGAATAGTATTTGCTTCTATGAAGCCATTGCTACTGAGATTGTTCATTTTACAATGATATTTATATAAAAAAAAAAACTTGAATGAACCATTTTAAACAATTGAAATATTTGTTTTACTACTCCTAAATTAGTGCATCAGAGTCTCATTACATAATGGGGCAATAGTATTTGCTGCTATGAAGCCATTGCTACTGAGATTGTTCATTTTACAATGATATTTATATAAAAAACTTGAATGAACCATTTTAAACAATTGAAATATTTGTTTTACTACCTAAATTAGTGCATCAGAGTCTCATTACATAATGGGGCAATAGTATTTGCTGCTATGAAGCCATTGCTACTGAGATTGTTCATTTTAACAATGATATTTATATAAAAAAAAACTAGAATGAACCATTATAAACAATTGAAATATTTGTTTTACTACCCTAAATTAGTGCATCAGAGTCTCATTACATAATGGGGCAATAGTATTTGCTGCTATGAAGCCATTGCTACTGAGATTGTTCATTTTACAATGATATTTATATAAAAAACTGAAATGAACCATTTTAAACAATTGAAATATTTGTTTTACTACCCCTAAATTAGTGCATCAGAGTCTCATTACATAATGGGGCAATAGTATTTGCTTCTATGAAGCCATTGCTACTGAGATTGTTCATTTTACAATGATATTTATATAAAAAAAACTTGAATGAACCATTATAAACAATTGAAATATTTGTTTTTATACTAAACCTAAATTAGTGCATCAGAGTCTCATTACATAATGGTTGAATAGTATTTGCTTCTATGAAGCCATTGCTACTGAGATTGTTCATTTTACAATGATATTTATATAAAAAACTTGAATGAACCATTTTAAACAATTGAAATATTTGTTTTACTACCCTAAATTAGTGCATCAGAGTCTCATTACATAATGGGAATAGTATTTGCTTCTATGAAGCCATTGCTACTGAGATTGTTCATTTTACAATGATATTTATATAAAAAAAACTTGAATGAACCATTTTAAACAATTGAAATATTTGTTTTACTACCCTAAATTAGTGCATCAGAGTCTCATTACATAATGGGGAATAGTATTTGCTGCTATGAAGCCATTGCTACTGAGATTGTTCATTTTTTACAATGATATTTATATAAAAAACTGAATGAACCATTTTAAACAATTGAAATATTTGTTTTACTACCCTAAATTAGTGCATCAGAGTCTCATTACATAATGGGGCAATAGTATTTGCTTCTATGAAGCCATTGCTGTTCTGAGATTGTTCATTTAAACAATGAAATATTATATAAAAAATCAAAGTCTCATTACATAATGAATGAACCATTTTAAACAATTGAAATATTTTAAACAATTGAAATTTTAAACAATTTTTTACTACCCTAAATTAGTGCATCATAATCTCATTACATAATGGGGCAATAGTATTTGCTGCTATGAAGCCATTGCTACTGAGATTGTTCATTTAACAATGATATTTATATAAAAAAACTGGAATGAACCATTTTAAACAATTGAAATACTGTTTTACTACCCTAAATTAGTGCATCAGAGTCTCATTACATAATGGGGCAATAGTATTTGCTGCTATGAAGCCACTGCTACTGAGATTGTTCATTTTACAATGATATTTATATAAAAAACTAGAATGAACCATTATAAACAATAGAAATATTTGTTTTACTACGCTAAATTAGTGCATCAGAGTCTCATTACATAATGGGGCAATAGTATTTGCTGCTATGAAGCCACTGCTACTGAGATTGTTCATTTTACAATGATATTTATATAAAAAAACTGGAATGAACCATTTTAAACAATTGAAATACTGTTTTACTACCCTAAATTAGTGCATTACATAAGTCTCATTACATAATTGGGGCAATGGGGCAATAGTATTTGGCTGCTAAAGCCATTTGTTTTTACAATGATATTTATATAAAAAAAAAACGAATGAACCATTTTAAACAATTGAAATATTGTTTTACTACAAGAGTCTCATTACATAATGGGGCAATAGTATTTGCTGCTATGAAGCCATTGAGAGATTGTTCATTTAACAATGATATTTATATAAAAAACTTGAATGAACCATTTAAAACAATTGAAATATTTGTTTTACTACCCTAAATTAGTGCATCAGAGTCTCATTACATAATGGGGCAATAGTATTTGCTGCTATGAAGCCATTGCTACTGAGATTGTTCATTTTACAATGATATTTATATAAAAAAACTGGAATGAACCATTTTAAACAATTGAAATACTGTTTTACTACCCTAAATTAGTGCATCAGAGTCTCATTACATAATGGGGCAATAGTATTTGCTGCTATGAAGCCATTGCTACTGAGATTGTTCATTTTACAATGATATTTATTTAAAAACTTGAATGAACCATTTTAAACAATTGAAATATTTGTTTTACTACTCTAAATTAGTGCATCAGAGTCTCATTACATAATGGGGCAATAGTATTTTCTTTTACAATGAAGCCATTGCTACTGAATGAGATTGTTCATTTTCAGAGTCTCATTACATACAATGATATTTATTTTATGATATTATTTAAAAAACTTGAATGAACCATTTAAACAATTGAAATATTTGTTTTACTACCCTAAATTAGTGCATCAGAGTCTCATTACATAATGGGAATAGTATTTGCTGCTATGAAGCCATGAAGCCATTTTACAATGCTTTATTTAAAAAACTGAGATTGTTCATTTTTTACAATGATATTTATATAAAAAACTTGCTGCTATGAACCATTTTAAACAATTGAAATATTTGTTTTAAACTAAATACTAAATTAGTGCATCAGAGTCTCATTACATAATGGGGCAATAGTATTTGCTGCTAGGAAGCCATTGCTCCTGAGATTGTTCATATTAGAATGATATTTATATAAGAAAAACTAGAATGAACCATTATAAACAATTGAAATATTTGTTTTACTACCCTAAATTAGTGCATCAGAGTCTCATTACATAATGGGGCAATAGTATTTGCTGCTATGAAGCCATTGCTACTGAGATTGTTCATTTAACAATGATATTTATATAAAAAAACTGGAATGAACCATTTTAAACAATTGAAATACTGTTTTACTACCCTAAATTAGTGCATCAGAGTCTCATTACATAATGGGGCAATAGTATTTGCTGCTATGAAGCCACTGCTACTGAGATTGTTCATTTAACAATGATATTTATATAAAAAAACTGGAATGAACCATTTTAAACAATTGAAATACTGTTTTACTACCCTAAATTAGTGCATCAGAGTCTCATTACATAATGGGGCAATAGTATTTGCTGCTATGAAGCCATTGCTACTGAGATTGTTCATTTTACAATGATATTTATATAAAAAAACTGGAATGAACCATTTTAAACAATGGAAATACTGTTTTACTACGTTAATTAGTGCATCAGAGTCTCATTACATAATGGGGCAATAGTATTTGCTGCTATGAAGCGATCGCTACTGAGATTGGTCATTTTACAATGCTATTTATATAAAAAAAATAGAATGAACCATTATAATCAATTGAAATATTTGATTTACTACCTAAAATAGTGCATCAGAGTCTCATTACATAATGGGGCAATAGTATTTGCTTCTATGAAGCCATTGCTACTGAGATTGTTCATTTTACAATGATATTTATATAAAAAAACTTTTAATGAACCATTTTAAACAATTGAAATATTTGTTTTACTACTGAGATAAAATTATTTATATAAAAAAATGAACCATTTAAACAATGCATCAAAGTCTCATTACATAATGGGGCAATAGTATTTGCTTCTATGAAGCCATTGCTACTGAGATTGTTCATTTAACAATGATATTTATTTAAAAAAACTTGAATGAACCATTTTAAACAATTGAAATATTTGTTTTACTACCCTAAATTAGTGCATCAGAGTCTCATTACATAATGGGGCAATAGTATTTGCTGCTATGAAGCCATTGCTACTGAGATTGTTCATTTAACAATGATATTTATTTAAAAAACTTGAATGAACCATTTAAACAATTGAAATATTTGTTTTTACTACCCTAAATTAGTGCATCAGAGTCTCATTACATAATGGGGCAATAGTATTTGCTTCTATGAAGCCATTGCTACTGAGAGATTGTTCATTTTACAAATGATATTTATTTAAAAAAACTTGAATGAACCATTTTAAACAATTGAAATATTTGTTTTACTACCCTAAATTAGTGCATCAGAGTCTCATTACATAATGGGGCAATAGTATTTGCTGCTATGAAGCCATTGCTACTGAGATTGTTCATTTTAACAATGATATTTATATAAAAAAAACTGAATGAACCATTTTAAACAATTGAAATATTTGTTTTACTACCTAAATTTAGTGCATCAAAGTCTCATTACATAATGGTTGAATAGTATTTGCTTCTATGAAGCCATTGCTACTGAGATTGTTCATTTTACAATGATATTTATATAAAAAACTTGAATGAACCATTTTAAAACAATTGAAATATTTGTTTTACTACCCTAAATTAGTGCATCAGAGTCTCATTACATAATGGGGCAATAGTATTTGCTTCTATGAAGCCATTGCTGAGATTGTTCTGAGATTGTTCATTTTAAACAATGATATTTATTTAAAAAACTTGAATGAACCATTTTAAACAATTGAAATATTTGTTTTACTACCCTAAATTAGTGCATCAAAGTCTCATTACATAATGGGGCAATAGTATTTGCTTCTATGAAGCCATTGCTGCTGAGATTGTTCATTTTACAATGATATTTATTTAAAAAACTTGAATGAACCATTTTAAACAATTGAAATATTTGTTTTACTACCCTAATTAGTGCATCAGAGTCTCATTACATAATGGGGAATAGTATTTGCTTCTATGAAGCCATTGCTACTGAGATTGTTCATTTTACAATGATATTTATTTAAAAAACTGAATGAACCATTTTAAACAATTGAAATATTTGTTTTACTACCCTAAATTAGTGCATCAGAGTCTCATTACATAATGGTTGAATAGTATTTGCTTCTATGAAGCCATTGCTACTGAGATTGTTCATTTTACAATGATATTTATATAAAAAAACTTGAATGAACCATTTTAAACAATTGAAATATTTGTTTTACTACCTAAATTAGTGCATCAAAGTCTCATTACATAATGGGGCAATAGTATTTGCTTCTATGAAGCCATTGCTACTGAGATTGTTCATTTAAACAATGATATTTATATAAAAAAAATAGAATGAACCATTTTAAACAATTGAAATATTTGTTTTACTACCCTAAATTAGTGCATCAGAGTCTCATTACATAATGGGAATAGTATTTGCTTCTATGAAGCCATTGCTACTGAGATTGTTCATTTTACAATGATATTTATATAAAAAACTTGAATGAACCATTATAAACAATTGAAATATTTGTTTTACTACCCTAAATTAGTGCATCAAAGTCTCATTACATAATGGTTGAATAGTATTTGCTTCTATGAAGCCATTGCTACTGAGATTGTTCATTTTACAATGATATTTATAAAAAAAACTTGAATGAACCATTTTAAACAATTGAAATATTTGTTTTACTACCCTAAATTAGTGCATCAGAGTCTCATTACATAATGGTTGAATAGTATTTGCTTCTATGAAGCCATTGCTACTGAGATTGTTCATTTTACAATGATATTTATATAAAAAAACTGAAATGAACCATTTTAAACAATTGAAATATTTGTTTTACTACCCTAAATTAGTGCATCAAAGTCTCATTACATAATGGGGCAATAGTATTTGCTTCTATGAAGCCATTGCTACTGAGATTGTTCATTTTACAATGATATTTATATAAAAAAACTGGAATGAACCATTTTAAACAATTGAAATATTGTTTTACTACCCTAAATTAGTGCATCAGAGTCTCATTACATAATGGGGCAATAGTATTTGCTTCTATGAAGCCATTGCTACTGAGATTGTTCATTTTAACAATGATATTTATTTAAAAAAACTGAATGAACCATTTTAAACAATTGAAATATTTGTTTTACTACCCTAAATTAGTGCATCAAAGTCTCATTACATAATGGGGCAATAGTATTTGCTTCTATGAAGCCATTGCATTACATAATGGGGCAATAGATTGTTCATTTTACAATGATATTTATATAAAAAAAACTTGAATGAACCATTATAAACAATTGAAATATTTGTTTTACTAATTAGTGCATAAATTATTTGTGCATCAAAGTTGTTCTTTTACATTACATAATGAACCATTATAAACAATTGAAATATTGTTTTACTAATAGTATTCTCATTACATAATGGTTGAATAGTATTTGCTATGAAGCCATTGCTACTGAGATTGTTCATTTTACAATGATATTTATATAAAAAAAACTTGAATGAACCATTATAAACAATTGAAATATTTGTTTTACTACCCTAAATTAGTGCATCAAAGTCTCATTACATAATGGGGCAATAGTATTTGCTTCTATGAAGCCATTGCTGCTGAGATTGTTCATTTTACAATGATATTTATATAAAAAAACTGAATGAACCATTTTTAAACAATTGAAATATTTGTTTTACTACCCTAAATTAGTGCATCAGAGTCTCATTACATAATGGGGCAATAGTATTTGCTTCTATGAAGCCATTGCTGCTGAGATTGTTCATTTTACAATGATATTTATTTAAAAAAATGAACCATTATTGAATTGAACCATACTCTTTAAACAATTATTTGCTTCTAAAGCCATTGCTGCTGAGATTGTTCATTTTACAATGATATTTATTTAAAAACTTGAACCATTTTAAACAATTGAAATATTTGTTTTACTACCTAAATTAGTGCATCAAGTCTCATTACATAATGGTTGAATAGTATTTGCTTCTATGAAGCCATTGCTGCTGAGATTGTTCATTTTACAATGATATTTATATAAAAAACTTGAATGAACCATTATAAACAATTGAAATATTTGTTTTACTACCCTAAATTAGTGCATCAAAGTCTCATTACATAATGGTTGAATAGTATTTGCTTCTATGAAGCCATTGCTGCTGAGATTGTTCATTTTACAATGATATTTATAAAAAAAAAACCTTGAATGAACCATTATAAACAATTGAAATATTTGTTTTACTACCCTAAATTAGTGCATCAGAGTCTCATTACATAATGGGGAACAATAGTATTTGCTTCTATGAAGCCATTGCTACTGAGATTGTTCATTTTACAATGATATTTATATAAAAAAAACTTGAATGAACCATTATAAACAATTGAAATATTTGTTTTACTACCCTAAATTAGTGCATCAAAGTCTCATTACATAATGGTTGAATAGTATTTGCTTCTATGAAGCCATTGCTGCTGAGATTGTTCATTTTACAATGATATTTATTTAAAAAACTTGAATGAACCATTATAAACAATTGAAATATTTGTTTTACTACCTAAATTAGTGCATCAAAGTCTCATTACATAATGGTTGAATAGTATTTGCTTCTATGAAGCCATTGCTACTGAGATTGTTCATTTTACAATGATATTTTATATAAAAAAACTGAATGAACCATTATAAACAATTGAAATATTTGTTTTACTACCTAAATTAGTGCATCAAAGTCTCATTACATAATGGTTGAATAGTATTTGCTTCTATGAAGCCATTGCTGCTGAGATTGTTCATTTTACAATGATATTTATTTAAAAAACTTGAATGAACCATTATAAACAATTGAAATATTTGTTTTACTACTCTAAATTAGTGCATCAAAGTCTCATTACATAATGGTTGAATAGTATTTGCTTCTATGAAGCCATTGCTGCTGAGATTGTTCATTTTACAATGATATTTATATAAAAAAACTTGAATGAACCATTATAAACAATTGAAATATTTGTTTTTACTACCCCTAAATTAGTGCATCAGAGTCTCATTACATAATGGGGCAATAGTATTTGCTTCTATGAAGCCATTGCTGCTGAGATTGTTCATTTTACAATGATATTTATTTAAAAAAAACTTGAATGAACCATTATAAACAATTGAAATATTTGTTTTACTACCCTAAATTAGTGCATCAAAGTCTCATTACATAATGGTTGAATAGTATTTGCTTCTATGAAGCCATTGCTGCTGAGATTGTTCATTTTACAATGATATTTATTTAAAAAACTTGAATGAACCATTATAAACAATTGAAATATTTGTTTTACTACCTAAATTAGTGCATCAAAGTCTCATTACATAATGGTTGAATAGTATTTGCTTCTATGAAGCCATTGCTGCTGAGATTGTTCATTTTACAATGATATTTATTTAAAAAACTTGAATGAACCATTATAAACAATTGAAATATTTGTTTTACTACTCTAAATTAGTGCATCAAAGTCTCATTACATAATGGTTGAATAGTATTTTCTATGAAGCCATTGCTGCTGAATTGTTCATTTTACAATGATATTTATTTAAAAAACTGTTGAACCATTTTAAACAATTGAAATATTTGTTTTACTACTCTAACTTCGTGCATCAAAGTCTCATTACATAATGGTTGAATAGTATTTGCTTCTATGAAAGCCATTGCTGCTGAGATTGTTCATTTTACAATGATTTTATAAATTAAAAAAACTTGAATGAACCATTATAAACAATTGAAATATTTGTTTTACTACTCTAAATTCGTGCATCAAAGTCTCATTACATAATGGTTGAAAATTTTAAATGATATTTATTTAAAAAACTGAATGAACCATTATAAACAATTGAAATATTTGTTTTACTACCCTAAATTAGTGCATCAAAGTCTCATTACATAATGGTTGAATAGTATTTGCTTCTATGAAGCCATTGCTGCTGAGATTGTTCATTTTACAATGATATTTATTTAAAAAAACTTGAATGAACCATTATAAACAATTGAAATATTTGTTTTACTACCTAAATTCGTGCATCAAAGTCTCATTACATAATGGTTGAATAGTATTTGCTTCTATGAAGCCATTGCTGCTGAGATTGTTCATTTTACAATGATATTTATTTAAAAAACTTGAATGAACCATTATAAACAATTGAAATATTTGTTTTACTACTCTAACTTCGTGCATCAAAGTCTCATTACATAATGGTTGAATAGTATTTGAAGCCATTGCTGCTGAGATTGTTCATTTTACAATGATAAAAAAAAACTTGAATGAACCATTATAAACAATTGAAATATTTGTTTTACTACTCTAAATTAGTGCATCAAAGTCTCATTACATAATGGTTGAATAGTATTTGCTTCTATGAAGCCATTGCTGCTGAGATTGTTCATTTTACAATGATATTTATTTAAAAAAACTTGAATGAACCATTATAAACAATTGAAATATTTGTTTTACTACCAAATTATCAAAGTCATTATTGAATAGTATTTGCTTCTTTTATTGCTACTGAGATTGTTCATTTTACAATGATATTTATTTAAAAAACTTTGAATGAACCATTATAAACAATTGAAATATTTGTTTTACTACAAATTATCAAAGTCTCATTAATGGTTGAATAGTAATAAGTATTTGCTGCTGAGATTGTTCATTTTACAATGATAATTATTTAAAAACTTGAATGAACCATTATAAACAATTGAAATATTTGTTTTACTTGTTCATTTCTCATTACATAATGGTTGAATATTTGCTTCTATAAGCCATTGCTGCTGAGATTGTTCATTTTACAATGATAAAAAAAACTTGAATGAACCATTATAAACAATTGAAATATTTGTTTTACTACCCTAAATTCGTGCATCAAAGTCTCATTACATAATGGTTGAATAGTATTTGCTTCTATGAAAGCCATTGCTGCTGAGATTGTTCATTTTACAATGATATTTATTTAAAAAAAATTGAATGAACCATTATAAACAATTGAAATATTTGTTTTACTACTCTCTAAATTAGTGCATCAAAGTCCCATTACATAACGGTTGAATAGTATTTGCTTCTATGAAGCCATTGCTGCTGAGATTGTTCATTTTACAATGATATTTATTTAAAAAACTTGAATGAACCATTATAAACAATTGAAATATTTGTTTTACTACTCTAAAATTCGTGCATCAAAGTCACATTACATAATGGTTGAATAGTATTTGCTTCTATGAAGCCATTGCTGCTGAGATTGTTCATTTTACAATGATAATTATTTAAAAAACTTGAATGAACCATTATAAACAATTGAAATATTTGTTTTACTACTCTCATTTCGTGCATCAAAGTCTAATTACATAATGGTTGAATAGTATTTGCTTCTATGAAGCCATTGCTGCTGAGATTGTTCATTTTACAATGATATTTATTTAAAAAAAACTTGAATGAACCATTATAAACAATTGAAATATTTGTTTTACTACTCTAATTTCGTGCATCAAAGTCTTATTACATAATGGTTGAATAGTATTTGCTTCTATGAAGCCATTGCTGCTGAGATTGTTCATTTTACAATGATATTTATTTAAAAAACTTGAATGAACCATTATAAACAATTGAAATATTTGTTTTACTACTCTAACTTCGTGCATCAAAGTCACATTACATAATGGGTGAATAGTATTTGCTTCTATGAAGCCATTGCTGCTGAGATTGTTCATTTTACAATGATAATTATTTAAAAAACTTGAATGAACCATTATAAACAATTGAAATATTTGTTTTACTACTCTAAATTCGTGCATCAAAGTCTCATTACATAATGGTTGAATAGTATTTGCTTCTATGAAGCCATTGCTTGAAATATGAGATTGTTCATTTTACAAATGATATTTATTTAAAAAAACTTGAATGAACCATTATAAACAATTGAAATATTTGTTTTACTACCCTAACTTCGTGCATCAAAGTCTCATTACATAATGGTTGAATAGTATTTGCTTCTATGAAGCCATTGCTGCTGAGATTGTTCATTTTACAATGATATTTATTTAAAAAACTTGAATGAGCCATTATAAACAATTGAAATATTTGTTTTACTACTCTAAATTCGTGCATCAATGTCTCATTACATAATGGTTGAATAGTATTTGCTTCTATGAAGCCATTGCTGCTGAGATTGTTCATTTTACAATGATATTTATTTAAAAAACTTGAATGAACCATTATAAACAATTGAAATATTTGTTTTACTACTCTAACTTCGTGCATCAAAGTCTCATTACATAATGGTTGAATAGTATTTGCTTCTATGAAGCCATTGCTGCTGAGATTGTTCATTTTACAATGATAATTATTTAAAAAACTTGAATGTACCATTATAAACAATTGAAATATTTGTTTTACTACTCTAACTTCGTGCATCAAAGTCCCATTACATAACGGTTTAATAGTATTTGCTTCTATGAAGCCATTGCTGCTGAGATTGTTCATTTTACAATGATATTTATTTAAAAAACTTGAATGAACCATTATAAAGAATTGAATATTTGTTTTACTACACTAAATTCGTGCATCAATGTCTCATTACATAATGGTTGAATAGTATTTGCTTCTATGAAGCCATTGCTGCTGAGATTGTTCATTTTACAATGATAATTATTTAAAAAACTTGAATGAACCATTATAAACAATTGAAATATTTGTTTTACTACTCTAACTTCGTGCATCAAAGTCTCATTACATAATGGTTGAATAGTATTTGCTTCTATGAAGCCATTGCTTCTGAGATTGTTCATTTTAACAAATGATATTTATTTAAAAAACTGAATGAACCATTATAAACAATTGAAATATTTGTTTTACTACTCTAACTTCGTGCATCAAAGTCTCATTACATAATGGTTGAATAGTATTTGCTTCTATGAAGCCATTGCTGCTGAGATTGTTCATTTTACAATGAATTTATTTAAAAACTTGAATAACCATTTAAACAATTGAAATATTTGTTTTAAAATCAAAGTCTCATTACATAATGGTTGAATAGTAACCATTTTAAATTGTTCAATTGAAATTATTTAAAAACTTGAAATAACCATTTAAACAATTGAATTATTTGTTTTAATGATAATTATTTAAAAACTTGAAAAACAATTGAAATATTGCATCAAAGTCTCATTACATAATGGTTGAATAGTATTTGCTTCTATGAAGCCATTGCTGCTGAGATTGTTCATTTTACAATGATATTTATTTAAAAAACTTGAATGAACCATTATAAACAATTGAAATATTTGTTTTACTACTCTAACTTCGTGCATCAAAGTCTCATTACATAATGGTTGAATAGTATTTGCTTCAAGCCATTGCTGCTGAGATTGTTCATTTTACA
Organism: Acanthosepion pharaonis; assembly: GCA_903632075.3. Taxonomy (NCBI): domain Eukaryota; kingdom Metazoa; phylum Mollusca; class Cephalopoda; order Sepiida; family Sepiidae; genus Acanthosepion; species Acanthosepion pharaonis. Next base: position 357,319 of record CAHIKZ030000195.1, on the reverse strand, counting down.
ATGATATTTATTTAAAAACTTGAATGAACCATTATAAACAATTGAAATATTTGTTTTACTACTCTAACTTCGTGCATCAAAGTCTCATTACATAATGGTTGAATAGTATTTGTTCCATTGCTGCTGAGATTGTTCATTTTACAATGTTAATTATTTAAAAAACTTGAATGAACCATTATAAACAATTGAAATATTTGTTTTACTTCTCTAACTTCGTGCATCAAAGTCCCATTACATAACGGTTGAATAGTATTTGCTTCTATGAAGCCATTGCTGCTGAGATTGTTCATTTTAAAATGATATTTATATAAAAAAACTTGAATGAACCATTATAAACAATTGAAATATTTGTTTTACTACTCTAACTTCGTGCATCAAAGTCTCATTACATAGTGGTTGAATAGTATTTGCTTCTATGAAGCCATTGCTGCTGAGATTGTTCATTTTACAATGATATTTATTCAAAAAAGTTGAATGAACCATTATAAACAATTGAAATATTTGTTTTACTACTCTAACTTCGTGCATCAAAGTCTCATTACATAATGGTTGAATAGTATTTGCTTCTATGAAGCCATTGCTGCTGAAATTGTTCATTTTACAATGATATTTATTTAAAAAAAACAATTGAAATGAACCATTATAAACAATTGAAATATTTGTTTTACTAGATTGTTCATTTTAAATGATAATTATTTAAAAAAACTTGAATGCATCAATTGAAATATTTGTCTCATTACATAATGGTTGAATAGTATTTGCTTCTATGAAGCCATTGCTGCTGAGATTGTTCATTTTACAATGATAATTATTTAAAAAACTTGAATGAACCATTATAAACAATTGAAATATTTGTTTTACTACTCTAACTTCGTGCATCAAAGTCTCATTACATAATGGTTGAATAGTATTTGCTTCTATGAAGCCATTGCTGCTGAGATTGTTCATTTTACAATGATATTTATTTAAAAAAACTTGAATGAACCATTATAAACAATTGAAATATTTGTTTTTACTACTATTTAAAAACTAATGAACCATTCGTGCATCAAAGTCTCATTACATAATGGTTGAATAGTATTTGCTTCTATGAAGCCATTGCTGCTGAGATTGTTCATTTTACAATGATATTTATTTAAAAAACTTGAATGAACCATTATAAACAATTGAAATATTTGTTTTACTACTCTAACTTCGTGCATCAAAGTCTCATTACATAATGGTTGAATAGTATTTGCTTCTATGAAGCCATTGCTGCTGAGATTGTTCATTTTACAATGATATTTATTTAAAAAAAAATTGAATGAACCATTATAAACAATTGAAATATTTGTTTTACTACTCTAACTTCGTGCATCAAAGTCTCATTACATAATGGTTGAATAGTATTTTTGCTTCTATGAAGCCATTGCTGCTGAGATTGTTCATTTTACAATGATATTTATTTAAAAAACTTGAATGAACCATTATAAACAATTGAAATATTTGTTTTACTACTCTAAATTCGTGCATCAAAGTCTCATTACATAATGGTTGAATAGTATTTGCTTCTATGAAGCCATTGTGCTGAGATTGTTCATTTTACAATGATATTTATTTAAAAAAACTTGAATGAACCATTATAAACAATTGAAATATTTGTTTTACTACTCTAACTTCGTGCATCAAAGTCTCATTACATAATGGTTGAATAGTATTTGCTTCTATGAAGCCATTGCTGCTGAGATTGTTCATTTTACAATGATATTTATTTAAAAAACTTGAATGAACCATTATAAACAATTGAAATATTTGTTTTACTACTCTAACTTCGTGCATCAAAGTCACATTACATAATGGTTGAATAGTATTTGCTTTTACTATGAAGCCATTGCTGTTTTACTGAGATTGTTCATTTTACAATGATATTTATTTAAAAAACTTTTGTTCATTTTAATGAACCATTATAAATAATTGAAATATTTGTTTTACTACTCTAACTTCGTGCATCAATGTCTCATTACATAATGGTTGAATAGTATTTGCTTCTATGAAGCCATTGCTGCTGAGATTGTTCATTTTACAATGATATTTATTTAAAAACATTGAATGAACCATTATAAAGAATTGAAATATTTGTTTTACTACTCTAACTTCGTGCATCAAAGTCCCATTACATAACGGTTGAATAGTATTTGCTTCTATGAATCTATTGTTGCTGAGATTGTTCATTTTGCAATGATATTTATTTAAAAAACTTGAATGAACCATTATAAAGAATTGAAATATTTGTTTTACTACTCTAACTTCGTGCATCAAAGTCTCATTACGTAATGGTTGAATAGTATTGGCTTCTATGAAGCCATTGCTGCTGAGATTGTTCATTTTACAATGATAATTATTTAAAAAACTTGAATGAACCATTATAAACAATTGAAATATTTGTTTTACTACCAACTTCGTGCATCAAAGTCTCATTACATAATGGTTGAATAGTATTTGCTTCTATGAAGCCATTGCTGCTGAGATTGTTCATTTTACAATGATAATTATTTAAAAAACTTGAATGAACCATTATAAACAATTGAAATATTTGTTTTACTACTCTAACTTCGTGCATCAAAGTCCCATTACATAACGGTTGAATAGTATTTGCTTCTATGAAGCCATTGCTGCTGAGATTGTTCATTTTACAATGATATTTATTTAAAAAACTTGAATGAACCATTATAAACAATTGAAATATTTGTTTTACTACTCTAACTTCGTGCATCAAAGTCTCATTAAATAATGGTTGAATAGTATTTGCTTCTATGAAGCCATTGCTGCTGAGATTGTTCATTTTACAATGATATTTATTTAAAAAACTTGAATGAACCATTATAAAGGATTGAATATTTGTTTTACTACACTAAATTCGTGCATCAATGTCTCATTACATAATGGTTGAATAGTATTTGCTTCTATGAAGCCATTGCTGCTGAGATTGTTCATTTTACAATGATAATTATTTAAAAAACTTGAATGAACCATTATAAACAATTGAAATATTTGTTTTATTGTTCAAAGTTTTACATAATGGTTGAATAGTATTTGATTGCTTTGTTCATTTAAAAAATTTAAAAAAAACTGAATGAACCATTATAAACAATTGAAATATTTGTTTTACTACTCTAACTTCGTGCATCAAAGTCTCATTACATAATGGTTGAATAGTATTTGCTTCTATGAAGCCATTGCTGCTGAGATTGTTCATTTTAAAATGATATTTATTTTAAAAACTTGAATGAACCATTATAAACAATTGAAATATTTGTTTTACTACTCTAACTTCGTGCATCAAAGTCTCATTACATAATGGTTGAATAGTATTTGCTTCTATGAAGCCATTGCTGCTGAGATTGTTCATTTTACAATGATAATTATTTAAAAAACTTGAATGAACCATTATAAACAATTGAAATATTTGTTTTACTACTCTAACTTCGTGCATCAAAGTCTCATTACATAATGGTTGAATAGTATTTGCTTCTATGAAGCCATTGCTGCTGAGATTGTTCATTTTACAATGATATTTATTTAAAAAACTTGAATGAACCATTATAAACAATTGAAATATTTGTTTTACTACTCTAACTTCGTGCATCAAAGTCTCATTACATAATGGTTGAATAGTATTTGCTTCTATGAAGCCATTGCTGCTGAGATTGTTCATTTTACAATGATAATTATTTAAAAAACTTGAATGAACCATTATAAACAATTGAAATATTTGTTTTACTACTCTAACTTCGTGCATCAAAGTCTCATTACATAATGGTTGAATAGTATTTGCTTCTATGAAGCCATTGCTGCTGAGATTGTTCATTTTACAATGATAATTATTTAAAAAACTTGAATGAACCAATTAAATAAACAATTGAAATATTTGTTTTACTACTCTAACTTTTACAATGATGCATCAAAAATCTCATTACATAATGGTTGAATAGTATTTGCTTCTATGAAGCCATTGCTGCTGAGATTGTTCATTTTACAATGATATTTATTTAAAAAACTTGAATGAACCATTATAAACAATTGAAATATTTGTTTTACTACTCTAAAACAATTCGTGCATCAAAGTCTCATTACATAATGGTTGAATAGTATTTGCTTCTATGAAGCCATTGCTGCTGAGATTGTTCATTTTACAATGATATTTATTTAAAAAACTTGAATGAACCATTATAAACAATTGAAATATTTGTTTTACTACTCTAACTTCGTGCATCAAAGTCTCATTACATAATGGTTGAATAGTATTTGCTTCTATGAAGCCATTGCTGCTGAGATTGTTCATTTTACAATGATATTTATTTAAAAACTTGAATGAACCATTATAAACAATTGAAATATTTGTTTTACTACTCTAACTTCGTGCATCAAAGTCTCATTACATAATGGTTGAATAGTATTTGCTTCTATGAAGCCATTGCTGCTGAGATTGTTCATTTTACAATGATAATTATTTAAATGAAACTTGAATGAACCAAACTTGAATGAACCATTATAAACAATTGAAATATTTGTTTTACTACTCTAACTTCGTGCATCAAAGTCTCATTACATAATGGTTGAATAGTATTTGCTTCTATGAAGCCATTGCTGCTGAGATTGTTCATTTTACAATGATATTTATTTAAAAAACTGAATGAACCATTATAAACAATTGAAATATTTGTTTTACTACTCTAACTTCGTGCATCAAAGTCTCATTACATAATGGTTGAATAGTATTTGCTTCTATGAAGCCATTGCTGCTGAGATTGTTCATTTTACAATGATAATTATTTAAAAAACTTGAATGAACCATTATAAACAATTGAAATATTTGTTTTACTACTCTAACTTCGTGCATCAAAGTCTCATTACATAATGGTTGAATAGTATTTGCTTCTATGAAGCCATTGCTGCTGAGATTGTTCATTTTACAATGATAATTATTTAAAAAAACTTGAATGAACCATTATGAACAATTGAAATATTTGTTGTACTACTCTAACTTCGTGCATCAATGTCTCATTACATAATGGTTGAATATTTATTTGCATTTTACTGATAATTATTTAAAAAAACTTGAATGAACCATTGAAATATTTGTTTTACTGAGATTGTTCATTTTACAATGATTTTAAATTATTTAAAAAAAAAACTGAATGAACCATTATAAACAATTGAAATATTTGTTTTACTACTCTAACTTCGTGCATCAAAGTCTCATTACATAATGGTTGAATAGTATTTGCTTCTATGAAGCCATTGCTGCTGAGATTGTTCATTTTACAATGATATTTATTTAAAAAACTTGAATGAAAACATTATAAACAATTGAAATATTTGTTTTACTTTGCTTCTAAAGCCATTGCTGTGCATCAAAGTCTCATTACATAACCATTGAATAGTATTTGCTTCTGCATGAAGCCATTGGTTGCTGAAGCCATTGCTGCTGAGATTGTTCATTTTACAATGATAATTATTTAAAAAACTTGAATGAACCATTATAAACAATTGAAATATTTGTTTTACTAACTCTAACTTCGTGCATCAAAGTCTCATTACATAATGGTTGAATAGTATTTGCTTCTATGAAGCCATTGCTGCTGAGATTGTTCATTTTACAATGATATTTATTTAAAAAAACTTGAATGAACCATTATAAACAATTGAAATATTTGTTTTACTACTCTAACTTCGTGCATCAAAGTCTCATTACATAATGGTTGAATAGTATTTGCTTCTATGAAGCCATTGCTGCTGAGATTGTTCATTTTACAATGATAATTATTTAAAAAAACTTGAATGAACCATTATGAACAATTGAAATATTTGTTTTACTACTACATCTAACTTCGTTGCATCAAAGTCTCATTACAATAATGGTTGAATAGTTTTATTTGCTTCTATGAAAGCCATTGCTGCTGAGATTGTTCATTTTACAATGATATTTATTTAAAAAACTTGAATGAACCATTATAAACAATTGAAATATTTGTTTTACTACTCTAACTTCGTGCATCAAAGTCTCATTACATAATGGTTGAATAGTATTTGCTTCTATGAAGCCATTGCTGCTGAGATTGTTCATTTTACAATGATAATTATTTAAAAAACTTGAATGAACCATTATAAACAATTGAAATATTTGTTTTACTACTCTAACTTCGTGCATCAAAGTCTCATTACATAATGGTTGAATAGTATTTGCTTCTATGAAGCCATTGCTGCTGAGATTGTTCATTTTACAATGATATTTATTTAAAAAACTTGAATGAACCATTATAAACAATTGAAATATTTGTTTTACTACTCTAACTTCGTGCATCAAAGTCTCATTACATAATGGTTGAATAGTATTTGCTTCTATGAAGCCATTGCTGCTGAGATTGTTCATTTTACAATGATAATTATTTAAAAAACTTGAATGAACCATTATTTGAAATATTTGTTTTACTATCTATAATTATTCTATTAAAATGGTTGAATAACCATTATAAACCATTGCTTGAAATTCATTTTACAATTTATTTAAAAACTTGAATGAACCATTATAAACAATTGAAATATTTGTTTTACTACTCTAACTTCGTGCATCAAAGTCTCATTACATAATGGTTGAATAGTATTTGCTTCTATGAAGCCATTGCTGCTGAGATTGTTCATTTTACAATGATAATTATTTAAAAAAATTGAATGAACCATTATAAACAATTGAAATATTTGTTTTACTACTCTAACTTCGTGCATCAAAGTCTCATTACATAATGGTTGAATAGTATTTGCTTCTATGAAGCCATTGCTGCTGAGATTGTTCATTTTACAATGATAATTATTTAAAAACTTGAATGAACCATTATAAACAATTGAAATATTTGTTTTACTACTCTAACTTCGTGCATCAAAGTCTCATTACATAATGGTTGAATAGTATTTGCTTCTATGAAGCCATTGCTGCTGAGAGATTGTTCATTTTACAATGATAATTATTTAAAAAACTTGAATGAACCATTATAAACAATTGAAATATTTGTTTTACTACTCTAACTTCGTGCATCAAAGTCTCATTACATAATGGTTGAATAGTATTTGCTTCTATGAAGCCATTGCTGCTGAGATTGTTCATTTTACAATGATAATTATTTAAAAAACTTGAATGAACCATTATAAACAATTGAAATATTTGTTTTACTACTCTAACTTCGTGCATCAAAGTCTCATTACATAATGGTTGAATAGTATTTGCTTCTATGAAGCCATTGCTGCTGAGATTGTTCATTTTACAATGATAATTATTTAAAAAACTGAATGAACCATTATAAACAATTGAAATATTTGTTTTACTACTCTAACTTACATAATGTTGCATCAAAGTCTCATTACATAAAAACTGGTTGAATAGTTGTTTTACTACTCTAACTTCTATCAAAGAAGCCATTGCTGCTGAGATTGTTCATTTTACAATGATAATTATTTTAAAAAATTGAATGAAACATTATAAACAATTGAAATATTTGTTTTACTACTCTAACTTCGTGCATCAAAGTCTCATTACATAATGGTTGAATAGTATTTGCTTCTATGAAGCCATTGCTGCTGAGATTGTTCATTTTACAATGATATTTATTTAAAAAACTTGAATGAACCATTATAAACAATTGAAATATTTGTTTTACTACTCTAACTTCGTGCATCAAAGTCTCATTACATAATGGTTGAATAGTATTTGCTTCTATGAAGCCATTGCTGCTGAGATTGTTCATTTTACAATGATAATTATTTAAAAAACTTGAATGAACCATTATAAACAATTGAAATATTTGTTTTACTACTCTAACTTCGTGCATCAAAGTCTCATTACATAATGGTTGAATAGTATTTGCTTCTATGAAGCCATTGCTGCTGAGATTGTTCATTTTACAATGATAATTATTTAAAAACTTGAATGAACCATTATAAACAATTGAAATATTTGTTTTACTACTCTAACTTCGTGCATCAAAGTCTCATTACATAATGGTTGAATAGTATTTGCTTCTATGAAGCCATTGCTGCTGAGATTGTTCATTTTACAATGATAATTATTTAAAAACTTGAATGAACCATTATAAACAATTGAAATATTTGTTTTACTACTCTAACTTCGTGCATCAAAGTCTCATTACATAATGGTTGAATAGTTTACTTTGAATGAACCATTATAAACAATTGAAATATTTTTAAAAACTTACTATTATCTAACTTTTACTACTCTAACTGCATCAAAGTCTCATTACATAATGGTTGAATAGTATTTGCTTCTATGAAGCCATTGCTGCTGAGATTGTTCATTTTACAATGATATTTATTTAAAAAACTTGAATGAACCATTATAAACAATTGAAATATTTTTTTTTACTACTCTAACTTCGTGCATCAAAGTCTCATTACATAATGGTTGAATAGTATTTGCTTCTATGAAGCCATTGCTGCTGAGATTGTTCATTTTACAATGATATTTATTTAAAAAACTTGAATGAACCATTATAAACAATTGAAATATTTGTTTTACTACTCTAACTTCGTGCATCAAAGTCTCATTACATAATGGTTGAATAGTATTTGCTTCTATGAAGCCATTGCTGCTGAGATTGTTCATTTTACAATGATAATTATTTAAAAAACTTGAATGAACCATTATAAACAATTGAAATATTTGTTTTACTACTCTAACTTCGTGCATCAAAGTCTCATTACATAATGGTTGAATAGTATTTGCTTCTATGAAGCCATTGCTGCTGAGATTGTTCATTTTAAAATGATATTTATATAAAAAAACTTGAATGAACCATTATAAACAATTGAAATATTTGTTTTACTACTCTAACTTCGTGCATCAAAGTCTCATTACATAATGGTTGAATAGTATTTGCTTCTATGAAGCCATTGCTGCTGAGATTGTTCATTTTACAATGATATTTATTTAAAAAACTTGAATGAACCATTATAAACAATTGAAATATTTGTTTTACTACTCTAACTTCGTGCATCAAAGTCTCATTACATAATGGTTGAATAGTATTTGCTTCTATGAAGCCATTGCTGCTGAGATTGTTCATTTTACAATGATAATTATTTAAAAAACTTGAATGAACCATTATAAACAATTGAAATATTTGTTTTACTACTCTAACTTCGTGCATCAAAGTCTCATTACATAATGGTTGAATAGTATTTGCTTCTATGAAGCCATTGCTGCTGAGATTGTTCATTTTACAATGATATTTATTTAAAAACTTGAATGAACCATTATAAACAATTGAAATATTTGTTTTACTACTCTAACTTCGTGCATCAAAGTCCCATTACATAACGGTTGAATAGTATTTGCTTCTATGAAGCCATTGCTGCTGAGATTGTTCATTTTAAAATGATATTTATTTAAAAAACTTGAATGAACCATTATAAACAATTGAAATATTTGTTTTACTACTCTAACTTCGTGCATCAAAGTCTCATTACATAATGGTTGAATAGTATTTGCTTCTATGAAGCCATTGCTGCTGAGATTGTTCATTTTACAATGATAATTATTTAAAAAAATTGAATGAAACATTATAAACAATTGAAATATTTGTTTTACTTTAATAAACCATTTAAACAATTGTGTTTTACTATCAATCAAAGTCTCATTACATAGTGGTTGAATAGTGTTTGCTTCTATGAAGCCATTGCTGCTGAGATTGTTCATTTTACAATGATATTTATTTAAAAAACTTGAATGAACCATTATAAACAATTGAAATATTTGTTTTACTACTCTAACTTCGTGCATCAAAGTCTCATTACATAATGGTTGAATAGTATTTGCTTCTATGAAGCCATTGCTGCTGAGATTGTTCATTTTACAATGATAATTATTTAAAAAACTTGAATGAACCATTATAAACAATTGAAATATTTGTTTTACTACTCTAACTTCGTGCATCAAAGTCTCATTACATAATGGTTGAAATAGTATTTGCTTCTATGAAGCCATTGCTGCTGAGATTGTTCATTTTACAATGATAATTATTTAAAAAACTTGAATGAACCATTATAAACAATTGAAATATTTGTTTTACTACTCTAACTTCGTGCATCAAAGTCTCATTACATAATGGTTGAATAGTATTTGCTTCTATGAAGCCATTGCTGCTGAGATTGTTCATTTTACAATGATAATTTATTTAAAAAACTTGAATGAACCATTATAAACAATTGAAATATTTGTTTTACTACAACTTCGTGCATCAAAGTCTCATTACAAATTTGAATAAATATTTGCTTTGTTCATTTTACAATGATAATTATTTAGAAAACTTGAATGAACCATTATAAACAATTGAAATATTTGTTTTACTACTCTTCATGCATCAATGTCTCATTACATAATGGTTGAATAGTATTTGCTTCTATGAAGCCATTGCTGCTGAGATTGTTCATTTTACAATGATAATTATTTAAAAAACTTGAATGAACCATTATAAACAATTGAAATATTTGTTTTACTACTCTAACTTCGTGCATCAAAGTCTCATTACATAATGGTTGAATAGTATTTGCTTCTATGAAGCCATTGCTGCTGAGATTGTTCATTTTACAATGATATTTATTTAAAAAAACAATGAATGAACCATTATAAACAATTGAAATATTTGTTTTACTACTCTAACTTCGTGCATCAAAGTCTCATTACATAATGGTTGAATAGTATTTGCTTCTATGAAGCCATTGCTGCTGAGATTGTTCATTTTACAATGATAATTATTTAAAAAACTTGAATGAACCATTATAAACAATTGAAATATTTGTTTTACTACTCTAACTTCGTGCATCAAAGTCTCATTACATAATGGTTGAATAGTATTTGCTTCTATGAAGCCATTGCTGCTGAGATTGTTCATTTTACAATGATATTTATTTAAAAACTTTGAATGAACCATTATAAACAATTGAAATATTTGTTTTACTACTCTAACTTCGTGCATCAAAGTCTCATTACATAATGGTTGAATAGTATTTGCTTCTATGAAGCCATTGCTGCTGATATTGTTCATTTTACAATGATAATTATTTAAAAACTTGAATGAACCATTATAAACAATTGAAATATTTGTTTTACTACTCTAACTTCGTGCATCAAAGTCTCATTACATAATGGTTGAAGAGTATTTGCTTCTATGAAGCCATTGCTGCTGAGATTGTTCATTTTTTAAAAACAATGATATTTATTTAAAAAAACTTGAATGAACCATTATAAACAATTGAAATATTTGTTTTACTACTCTAACTTGTTCATGCATCAAAGTCTCATTACATAATGGTTGAATAGTATTTGCTTCTATGAAGCCATTGCTGCTGAGATTGTTCATTTTACAATGATAATTATTTAAAAAACTTGAATGAACCAATATAAACTATTGAAATATTTGTTTTACTACTCTAACTTCGTGCATCAATGTCTCATTACATAATGGTTGAATAGTATTTGCTTCTATGAAGCCATTGCTGCTGAGATTGTTCATTTTACAATGATAATTATTTAAAAAAACTTGAATGAACCATTATGAACAATTGAAATATTTGTTGTACTACTCTAACTTCGTGCATCAATGTCTCATTACATAATGGTTGAATAGTATTTGCTTCTTTGAAGCCATTGCTGCTGAGATTGTTCATTTTACAATGATAATTATTTAAAAAAATTGAATGAAACATTATAAACAATTGAAATATTTGTTTTACTACTCTAACTTCGTGCATCAAAGTCTCATTACATAATGGTTGAATAGTATTTGCTTCTATGAAGCCATTGCTGCTGAGATTGTTCATTTTACAATGATAATTATTTAAAAAACTTGAATGAAACATTATAAACAATTGAAATATTTTTTTACTACTCTAACTTCGTGCATCAGAGTCTCATTACATAATGGTTGAATAGTATTGGCTTCTATGAAGCCATTGCTGCTGAGATTGTTCATTTTACAATGATAATTATTTAAAAAACTTGAATGAACCATTATAAACAATTGAAATATTTGTTTTACTACTCTAACTTCGTGCATCAAAGTCTCATTACATAATGGTTGAATAGTATTTGCTTCTATGAAGCCATTTCTGCTGAGATTGTTCATTTTACAATGATAATTATTTAAAAAAACTTGAATGAACCATTATAAACAATTGAAATATTTGTTTTACTACTCTAACTTCGTGCATCAAAGTCTCATTACATAATGGTTGAATAGTATTTGCTTCTATGAAGCCATTGCTGCTGATTGTTCATTTTACAATGATAATTATTTAAAAAACTTGAATGAACCATTATAAACAATTGAAATATTTGTTTTACTACTCTAACTTCGTGCATCAAAGTCTCATTACATAATGGTTGAATAGTATTTGCTTCTATGAAGCCATTGCTGCTGAGATTGTTCATTTTACAATGATAATTATTTAAAAAACTTGAATGAATCATTATAAATAATTGAAATATTTGTTTTACTACTAACTTCGTGCATCAAAGTAATAATTCGTATTTGCATCAAAGTCTCATTTTACAATAATGGTTTAAAAAACTTGAATGTTATTTTGAAATATTTGTTTTACTACTCTAACTTCGTGCATCAAAGTCTCATTACATAATGGTTGAATAGTATTTGCTTCTATGAAGCCATTGCTGCTGAGATTGTTCATTTTACAATGATATTTATTTAAAAAACTTGAATGAACCATTATAAACAATTGAAATATTTGTTTTACTACTCTAACTTCGTGCATCAAAGTCTCATTACATAATGGTTGAATAGTATTTGCTTCTATGAAGCCATTGCTGCTGAGATTGTTCATTTTACAATGATATTTATTTAAAAACTTTGAATGAACCATTATAAACAATTGAAATATTTGTTTTACTACTCTAACTTCGTGCATCAAAGTCTCATTACATAATGGTTGAATAGTATTTGCTTCTATGAAGCCATTGCTGCTGAGATTGTTCATTTTACAATGATATTTATTTAAAAAACTTGAATGAACCATTATAAACAATTGAAATATTTGTTTTACTACTCTAACTTCGTGCATCAAAGTCTCATTACATAATGGTTGAATAGTATTTGCTTCTATGAAGCCATTGCTGCTGAGATTGTTCATTTTACAATGATATTTATTTAAAAAAAACTTTGAATGAACCATTATAAACAATTGAAATATTTGTTTTGCTGAGATTGTTCTACTCTAACTTTAAAAAACTTGTGCATCAAAGTCTCATTACATAATGGTTGAATAATATTTGCTTCTTCTATGAAGCCATTGCTGCTGAGATTGTTCATTTTACAATGATATTTATTTAAAAAACTTGAATGAACCATTATAAACAATTGAAATATTTGTTTTACTACTCTAACTTCGTGCATCAAAGTCTCATTACATAATGGTTGAATAGTATTTGCTTCTATGAAGCCATTGCTGCTGAGATTGTTCATTTTACAATGATATTTATTTAAAAAACTTGAATGAACCATTATAAACAATTGAAATATTTGTTTTACTACTCTAACTTCGTGCATCAAAGTCTCATTACATAATGGTTGAATAGTATTTGCTTCTATGAAGCCATTGCTGCTGAGATTGTTCATTTTACAATGATAATTATTTAAAAAACTTGAATGAACCATTATAAACAATTGAAATATTTGTTTTACTACTCTAACTTCGTGCATCAAAGTCTCATTACATAATGGTTGAATAGTATTTGCTTCTGAAGCCATTGCTGCTGAAGTTCATTTTACAATGATAATTATTTAAAAACTTGAATGAACCATTATAAACAATTGAAATTTTGTTTTACATTTTACAAAATAGTGATAATTATTTAAAATTATTTACTTGACTTTATAAACAATTGAATGAACCATTATAAACAATTGAAATATTTGTTTTTTACTAATGAACCATCTTGAAATTTTGTTTTACGTGCATCAAAGTCTCATTACATAATGGTTGAATAGTATTTGCTTCTATGAAGCCATTGCTGCTGAGATTGTTCATTTTACAATGATAATTATTTAAAAAACTTGAATGAACCATTATAAACAATTGAAATATTTGTTTTACTACTCTAACTTCGTGCATCAAAGTCTCATTACATAATGGTTGAATAGTATTTGCTTCTATGAAGCCATTGCTGCTGAGATTGTTCATTTTACAATGATAATTATTTAAAAAAAACTGAATGAACCATTATAAACAATTGAAATATTTGTTTTACTAAAGTCTCTAAATGGTTCGTGCATCAAAGTCTCATTTTACATAATGGTTGAATAGTATTTGTTCTATGAAGCCATTGCTGCTGAGATTGTTCATTTTCATTTTACAATGATAATTATTTAAAAACTTGAATGAACCATTATAAACAATTGAAATATTTGTTTTACTACTCTAACTTCGTGCATCAAAGTCTCATTACATAATTGTTGAATAGTATTTGCTTCTATGAAGCCATTGCTGCTGAGATTGTTCATTTTACAATTATTATTATTTAAAAAACTTGAATGAAACATTATAAACAATTGAAATATTTGTTTTAATAGTATTTGCTTCTAAAGCCATTGCTGCGTTGTTCATTTTACAAAGTTATTTATTACATAATGGTTGAATAGTATTTGCTTCTATGAAAGTCTCATTGCTGTTGAGATTGTTCATTTTATTTTAAATGATAATTATTTAAAAAACTTGAATGAACCATTATAAACAATTGAAATATTTGTTTTACTACTCTAACTTCGTGCATCAAAGTCTCATTACATAATGGTTGAATAGTATTTGCTTCTATGAAGCCATTGCTGCTGAGATTGTTCATTTTACAATGATAATTATTTAAAAAACTTGAATGAACCATTATAAACAATTGAAATATTTGTTTTACTACTCTAACTTCGTGCATCAAAGTCTCATTACATAATGGTTGAATAGTATTTGCTTCTATGAAGCCATTGCTGCTGAGATTGTTCATTTTACAATGATAATTATTTAAAAAACTTGAATGAACCATTATAAACAATTGAAATATTTGTTTTACTTGTTCGTGCATCAAAGTCTCATTACATAATGGTTGAATAGTATTTGCTTTAAAATTGCTGAGATTGTTCATTTTAAATGATAATTATTGAAAAAAATTGAATGAACCAATATAAACTATTGAAATATTTGTTTTACTACTCTAACTTCGTGCATCAATGTCTCATTACATAATGGTTGAATAGTATTTGCTTCTATGAAGCCATTGCTGCTGAGATTGTTCATTTTACAATGATAATTATTTAAAAAACTTGAATGAACCAATATAAACTATTGAAATATTTGTTTTGACTTTGCTCTAAAGCCATTCGTGCATCAAAGTCTCATTACATAATGGTTGAATAGTATTTGCTTCTATGAAGCCATTGCTGCTGAGATTGTTCATTTTACAATGATAATTATTTAAAAAAAATTGAATGAACCATTATGAACAACTGAAATATTTGTTGTACTACTCTAACTTCGTGCATCAATGTCTCATTACATAATGGTTGAATAGTATTTGCTTCTTTGAAGCCATTGCTGCTGAGATTGTTCATTTTACAATGATAATTATTTAAAAAAATTGAATGAACCATTATTAACAATTGAAATATTTGTTTTACTACTCTAACTTCGTGCATCAAAGTCTCATTACATAATGGTTGAATAGTATTTGCTTCTATGAAGCCATTGCTGCTGAGATTGTTCATTTTACAATGATATTTATTTAAAAACTTGAATGAACCATTATAAACAATTGAAATATTTGTTTTACTACTCTAACTTCGTGCATCAAAGTCTCATTACATAATGGTTGAATAGTATTTGCTTCTATGAAGCCATTGCTGCTGAGATTGTTCATTTTACAATGATAATTATTTAAAAAAATTGAATGAACCATTATAAACAATTGAAATATTTGTTTTACTACTCTAACTTCGTGCATCAAAGTCTCATTACATAATGGTTGAATAGTATTTGCTTCTATGAAGCCATTGCTGCTGAGATTGTTCATTTTACAATGATAATTATTTAAAAAACTTGAATGAACCATTATAAACAATTGAAATATTTGTTTTACTACTCTAACTTCGTGCATCAAAGTCTCATTATTACATAATGGTTGAATAGTATTTGCTTCTATAAAGCCATTGCTGCTGAGATTGTTCATTTTACAATGATATTTATGTAAAAAACTTGAATGAACCATTATGAACAATTGAAATATTTGTTTTACTACTCTAACTTCGTGCATCAAAGTCACATTACATAATGGTTGAATAGTATTTGCTTCTATGAAGCCATTGCTGCTGAGATTGTTCATTTTAAAATGATAATTATTTAAAAAACTTGAATGAACCATTATAAACAATTGAAATATTTGTTTTACTACTCTAACTTCGTGCATCAAAGTCTCATTACATAATGGTTGAATAGTATTTGCTTCTATGAAGCCATTGCTGAGATTGTTCATTTTACAATGATAATTATTTAAAAAACTTGAATGAACCATTATAAACAATTGAAATATTTGTTTTATTTAACTTCGTTTCTCATTACATAATGGTTGAATAGTATTTGCTTCTATGAAGCCATTGCTGCTGAGATTGTTCATTTTAAATGATATTTATTTAAAAAACTGAATGAACCATTATAAACAATTGAAATATTTGTTTTACTACTCTAACTTCGTGCATCAAAGTCTCATTACATAATGGTTGAATAGAATTTGCTTCATTGCCATTGCTGAGAGATTGTTCATTTTACAATGATAATTATTTAAAAACTTGAATGAACCATTATAAACAATTGAAATATTTGTTTTACTACTCTAACTTCGTGCATCAAAGTCTCATTACATAATGGTTGAATAGTATTTGCTTCTATGAAGCCATTGCTGCTGAGATTGTTCATTTTACAATGATAATTATTTAAAAAACTTGAATGAACCATTATAAACAATTGAAATATTTGTTTTACTACTCTAACTTCGTGCATCAAAGTCTCATTACATAATGGTTGAATAGTATTTGCTTCTATGAAGCCATTGCTGCTGAGATTGTTCATTTTACAATGATAATTATTTAAAAAACTTGAATGAACCATTATAAACAATTGAAATATTTGTTTTACTACTCTAACTTCGTGCATCAAAGTCTCATTACATAATGGTTGAATAGTATTTGCTTCTATGAAGCCATTGCTGCTGAGATTGTTCATTTTACAATGATAATTATTTAAAAAACTTGAATGAACCATTATAAACAATTGAAATATTTGTTTTACTACTCTAACTTCGTGCATCAAAGTCTCATTACATAATGGTTGAATAGTATTTGCTTCTATGAAGCCATTGCTGCTGAGATTGTTCATTTTACAATGATAATTATTTAAAAACTTGAATGAACCATTATAAACAATTGAAATATTTGTTTTACTACTCTAACTTCGTGCATCAAAGTCTCATTACATAATGGTTGAATAGTATTTGCTTCTATGAAGCCATTGCCATTGTTCATTTTACAATGATAATTATTTAAAAAACTTGAGATTGTTCATTTTATCAATGATATTTATTTAAAAAACATTGAATGAACCATTTTTAAACAATTGAAATATTTGTTTTATTTGTTACTTACTAACTTCGTGCATCAAAGTCTCATTACATAATGGTTGAATAGTATTTGCTTCTATGAAGCCATTGCTGCTGAGATTGTTCATTTTACAATGATATTTATTTAAAAAACTTGAATGAACCATTATAAACAATTGAAATATTTGTTTTACTACTCTAACAAATATATTTAAAACTATGAAGCCATTGCTGCTGAGATTATTCATTTTACAATGATATTATTTAAAAACATCAAAGTCTCATTACATAATGGTTGAATAGTATTTGCTTCTATGAATCCATTGCTGCTGATATTGTTCATTTTACAATGATAATTATTTAAAAACTTGAATGAACCATTATAAACAATTGAAATATTTGTTTTACTACTCTAACTTCGTGCATCAAAGTCTCATTACATAATGGTTGAATAGTATTTGCTTCTATGAAGCCATTGCTGCTGAGATTGTTCATTTTACAATGATATTTATTTAAAAAACTTGAATGAACCATTATAAACAATTGAAATATTTGTTTTACTACTCTAACTTCGTTCATCAAAGTCTCATTACATAAAACAATTGAATAGTATTTGCTTCTATGAAGCCATTGCTGCTGAGATTGTTCATTTTACAATGATATTTATTTAAAAACTTTGTATGAACCATTATAAACAATTGAAATATTTGTTTTACTAGTCTAACTTCGTGCATCAAAGTCACATTACATAATGGTTGAATAGTATTTGCTTCTATGAAGCCATTGCTGCTGAGATTGTTCATTTTACAATGATAATTATTTAAAAAACTTGAATGAACCATTATAAACAATTGAAATATTTGTTTTACTACTCTAACTTCGTGCATCAAAGTCTCATTACATAATGGTTGAATAGTATTTGCTTCTATGAAGCCATTGCTGCTGAGATTGTTCATTTTACAATGATAATTATTTAAAAAACTTGAATGAACCATTATAAACAATTGAAATATTTGTTTTACTACTCTAACTTCGTGCATCAAACTCTATTATATAGTGGTTGAATAGTATTTGCTTCTATGAAGCCATTGCTGCTGAGATTGTTCATTTTACAATGATAATTATTTAAAAAACTTGAATGAACCATTATAAACAATTGAAATATTTGTTTTACTACTAACTCTAAAAGTTTACATAATGGTGCATCAAAGTCATTTTACAATTACATAAAAAACTTGGTTGAAAACAGTATTTGTTTTTACTACTCTATGAAAAGCCATTGCATGCTTGAATATTGTTCATTTTACAATGATTTAATTATTTAAAAAAACTTGAATGAACCATTATAAACAATTGAAATATTTGTTTTACTACTCTAACTTCGTGCATCAAAGTCTCATTACATAATGGTTGAATAGTATTTGCTTCTATGAAGCCATTGCTGCTGAGATTGTTCATTTTACAATGATAATTATTTAAAAAACTTGAATGAACCATTATAAACAATTGAAATATTTGTTTTACTACTCTAACTTCGTGCATCAAAGTCTCATTACATAATGGTTGAATAGTATTTGCTCCTATGAAGCCATTGCTGCTGAGATTGTTCATTTTACAATGATATTTATTTAAAAAAAACTTGAATGAACCATTATAAACAATTGAAATATTTGTTTTACTACTCTAACTTCGTGCATCAAAGTCTCATTACATAATGGTTGAATAGTATTTGCTTCTATGAAGCCATTGCTGCTGAGATTGTTCATTTTTTTTATTTAAAAACTTGAATGAACCATTATAAAAATTTGTTTTAATGAACTTTATCAAACATAATTTGAATAGTATTTGCTTTATGAAGCCATTGCTGCTGAGATTGTTCATTTTATCAATGATAATTATTTAAAAACTTAATGAACCATTATAAACAATTGAAATATTTGTTTTACTAAGCCATTGTGCATCAAAGTCTCATTACATAATGGTTGAATTTTGCAAAAGCCATTGCTGCTGAGATTGTTCATTTTATGATATTTAAAAAAACTTGAATGAACCATTATAAACAATTGAAATATTTGTTTTACTACTCTAAAATTTAAAAACATTTACAATGATATTTATTTAAAAAACTGCATCAAAGTCTCATTACATAATGGTTGAATAGTATTTGCTTCTATGAAGCCATTGCTGCTGAGATTGTTCATTTTACAATGATAATTTATTTAAAAAAAACTTGAATGAACCATTATAAACAATTGAAATATTTGTTTTACTACTCTAATTGTTCATTTTACAATGATATCAAAAAACTTGTCTCATTAAATATTTGTTTTATAATGGTTGAATAGTATTTGCTTCTATGAAGCCATTGCTGCTGAGATTGTTCATTTTACAATGATATTTATTATTTAAAAAACTTGAATGAACCATTATAAACAATTGAAATATTTGTTTTACTACTCTAACTTCGTGCATCAAAGTCTCATTACATAATGGTTGAATAGTATTTGCTTCTATGAAGCCATTGCTGCTGAGATTGTTCATTTTACAATGATAATTTATTTAAAAAACTTGAATGAACCATTATAAACAATTGAAATATTTGTTTTACTACTCTAACTTCGTGCATCAAAGTCTCATTACATAATGGTTGAATAGTATTTGCTTCTATGAAGCCATTGCTGCTGAGATTGTTCATTTTACAATGATAATTATTTAAAAACTTGAATGAACCATTATAAACAATTGAAATATTTGTTTTACTACTCTAACTTCGTGCATCAAAGTCTCATTACATAATGGTTGAATAGTATTTGCTTCTATGAAGCCATTGCTGCTGAGATTGTTCATTTTACAATGATAATTATTTAAAAAACTTGAATGAACCATTATAAACAATTGAAATATTTGTTTTACTACTCTAACAATTGAAATATTTAATTTGAATAGTATTTGCTTCAATTACATAATGGTTGAATAGTATTTGTTCTTTGCTGCTGAGATTGTTCATTTTACAATGATATTTATTTAAAAACTTGAATGAACCATTATAAACAATTGAAATATTTGTTTTACTACAACTTATCAAAGTCCAATTACATAATGGTTGAATAGTATTTGCTTCTATGAAGCCATTGCTGCTGAGATTGTTCATTTTACAATGATAATTATTTAAAAAAAAAACCATTATAAACTTGAAATGAACCATTATAAACAATTGAAATATTTGTTTTATTTACTCTAACTTCTGTTGCATTTTAAAATGTCTTATTTACAAAATGGTTGAATAGTTTTATTTAACTTCGCTTCTAATAGTATTTGAAGCCATTGCTGCTGAGATTGTTCATTTTACAATGATAATTATTTAAAAAACTTGAATGAACCATTATAAACAATTGAAATATTTGTTTTACTACTCTAACTTCGTGCATCAAAGTCTCATTACATAATGGTTGAATAGTATTTGCTTCTATGAAGCCATTGCTGCTGAGATTGTTCATTTTACAATGATATTTATTTAAAAACTTGAATGAACCATTATAAACAATTGAAATATTTGTTTTACTACTCTAACTTCGTGCATCAAAGTCTCATTACATAATGGTTGAATAGTATTTGCTTCTATGAAGCCATTGCTGCTGAGATTGTTCATTTTACAATGATAATTATTTAAAAAACTTGAATGAACCATTATAAACAATTGAAATATTTGTTTTACTACTCTAACTTCGTGCATCAAAGTCTCATTACATAATGGTTGAATAGTATTTGCTTCTATGAAGCCATTGCTGCTGAGATTGTTCATTTTACAATGATATTTATTTAAAAAACTTGAATGAACCATTATAAACAATTGAAATATTTGTTTTACTACTCTAACTTCGTGCATCAAAGTCTCATTACATAATGGTTGAATAGTATTTGCTTCTATGAAGCCATTGCTGCTGAGATTGTTCATTTTACAATGATATTTATTTAAAAACTTGAATGAACCATTATAAACAATTGAAATATTTGTTTTACTACTCTAACTTCGTGCATCAAAGTCTCATTACATAATGGTTGAATAGTATTTGCTTCTATGAAGCCATTGCTGCTGAGATTGTTCATTTTACAATGATAATTATTTAAAAAACTTGAATGAACCATTATAAACAATTGAAATATTTGTTTTACTACTCTAACTTCGTGCATCAAAGTCTCATTACATAATGGTTGAATAGTATTTGCTTCTATGAAGCCATTGCTGCTGAGATTGTTCATTTTACAATGATAATTATTTAAAAAACTTGAATGAACCATTATAAACAATTGAAATATTTGTTTTACTACTCTAACTTCGTGCATCAAAGTCTCATTAATATATTTGCTTCTTGAATAGTATTTTACAATGATAATTATTTAAAAAACCAATGAACCATTATAAACAATTGAAATATTTGTTTTATTTTGCATCAATGATAATTATTTAAAAATTTGCTTGAATGAACCATTTTATAAACAATTATTTAAAAACTTGAAAACCATTATTTGTTTTGTTTTACTACTCTAACTTCGTGCATCAAAGTCTCATTACATAATGGTTGAATAGTATTTGCTTCTATGAAGCCATTGCTGCTGAGATTGTTCATTTTACAATGATAATTATTTAAAAACTTGAATGAACCATTATAAACAATTGAAATATTTGTTTTACTACTCTAACTTCGTGCATCAAAGTCTCATTACATAATGGTTGAATAGTATTTGCTTCTATGAAGCCATTGCTGCTGAGATTGTTCATTTTACAATGATAATTATTTAAAAAAATTGAAATTGAATGAACCATTATAAACAATTGAAATATTTGTTTTACTACTCTAAACTTCGTGCATCAAAGTCTCATTACATAATGGTTGAATAGTATTTGCATGAAGCCATTGCTGCTGAGATTGTTCATTTTAAATGATAATTATTTATAAAACTTGAATGAACCATTATAAACAATTGAAATATTTGTTTTACTACTCTAACTTCGTGCATCAAAGTCTCATTACATAATGGGTTGAATAGTATTTGCTTCTATGAAGCCATTGCTGCAATGATTGTTCATTTTATTGATAATTTAAAAAACTTGAATGAACCATTATAAACAATTGAAATATTTGTTTTACTACTCTAACTTCGTGCATCAAAGTCTCATTACATAATGGTTGAATAGTATTTGCTTCTATGAAGCCATTGCTGCTGAGATTGTTCATTTTACAATGATAATTATTTAAAAAACTTGAATGAACCATTATAAACAATTGAAATATTTGTTTTACTACTCTAACTTCGTGCATCAAAGTCTCATTACATAATGGTTGAATAGTATTTGCTTCTATGAAGCCATTGCTGCTGAGATTGTTCATTTTACAATGATATTTATATAAAAAACTTGAATGAACCATTATAAACAATTGAAATATTTGTTTTACTACGCTAACTTCGTGCATCAAAGTCTCATTACATAACGGTTTAATAGTATTTGCTTCTATGAAGCCATTGTTGCTGAGATTGTTCATTTTATTTACAATGATAACCATTTAAAAAATTTGAATGAACCATTATAAACAATTGAAATATTTGTTTTACTACTCTAACTTTCGTGCATCAAAGTCTCATTACATAATGGTTGAATAGTATTTGCTTCTATGAAGCCATTTGCTGCTGAGATTGTTCATTTTTCACAATGATAATTATTTAAAAAACTGAACCATTATAAACAATTGAAATATTTGTTTTAACTCTAACTTCGTTATCAAAGTCTCATTACATAATGGTTGAATATATTTGTTCTATGAAGCCATTGCTGCTGAGATTGTTCATTTTACAATGATATTTATTTAAAAAACTTGAATGAACCATTATAAACAATTGAAATATTTGTTTTACTATTAACTTCGTGCATCAAAGTCTCATTACATAATGGTTGAATAGTATTTGCTTCTATGAAGCCATTGCTGCTGAGATTGTTCATTTTACAATGATAATTATTTAAAAAACTTGAATGAACCATTATAAACAATTGAAATATTTGTTTTACTACTCTAACTTCGTGCATCAAAGTCTCATTACATAATGGTTGAATAGTATTTGCTTCTATGAAGCCATTGCTGCTGAGATTGTTCATTTTACAATTAATTATTTAAAAAATTGATAACCATTATTTAAAAACTACTCTAACTTGAATGAACCATTACATAATGGTTGAATAGTATTTGTTTGAAGCCATTGCTGCTGAGATTGTTCATTTTAAATGAATGAACATTATAAACAATTGTTTACTCATTATCAAAGTAACATAATTTGAATAGTATTTGCTTCTATGAAGCCATTGCTTGCTGAGATTGTTCATTTTACAATGATATTTATTTAAAAAACTTGAATGAACCATTATAAACAATTGAAATATTTGTTTTACTACTCTAACTTCGTGCATCAAAGTCTCATTACATAATGGTTGAATAGTATTTGCTTCTATGAAGCCATTGCTGCTGAGATTGTTCATTTTACAATGATAATTATTTAAAAAACTTGAATGAACCATTATAAACAATTGAAATATTTGTTTTACTACTCTAACTTCGTGCATCAAAGTCTCATTACATAATGGTTGAATAGTATTTGCTTCTATGAAGCCATTGCTGCTGAGATTGTTCATTTTACAATGATATTTATTTAAAAAACTTGAATGAACCATTATAAACAATTGAAATATTTGTTTTACTACTCTAACTTCGTGCATCAAAGTCTCATTACATAATGGTTGAATAGTATTTGCTTCTATGAAGCCATTGCTGAGATTGTTCATTTTACAATGATTTATTCATTTTGAACCAAATTGAAATATTTATTTAAAAATTACATAATTTGAATGAACCAATTATAAAAAATTGAAATTATTTGTTTTTGTTTTACTACTCTAACTTCGTGCATCAAAGTCTCATTACATAATGGTTGAATAGTATTTGCTTCTATGAAGCCATTGCTGCTGAGATTGTTCATTTTACAATGATATTTATTTAAAAAACTTGAATGAACCATTATAAACAATTGAAATATTTGTTTTACTACTCTAACTTCGTGCATCAAAGTCTCATTACATAATGGTTGAATAGTATTTGCTTCTATGAAGCCATTGCTGCTGAGATTGTTCATTTTACAATGATAATTATTTAAAAAACTTGAATGAACCATTATAAACAATTGAAATATTTGTTTTACTATAACTTCGTGCATCAATGTCTCATTACATAATGGTTGAATAGTATTTGCTTCTATGAAGCCATTGCTGCTGAGATTGTTCATTTTACAATGATAATTATTTAAAAAACTTGAATGAACCATTATGAACAATTGAAATATTTGTTTACTACTCTAACTTCATGCATCAAAGTCTCATTACATAATGGTTGAATAGTATTTGCTTCTTTGAAGCCATTGCTGCTGAGATTGTTCATTCTACAATGATAATTATTTAAAAAACTTGAATGAAACATTATAAACAATTGAAATATTTTTTTACTACTCTAACTTATAAATGGTTGAATAGTTGAATTGCTGCTGAGATTGTTCATTTTATTTTATAAACAATTGAAATATTTGTTTTACTACTCTAACTTCGTGCATCAAAGTCTCATTACATAATGGTTGAATAGTATTTGCTTCTATGAAGCCATTGCTGAGAGATTGTTCATTTTACAATGATAATTATTTAAAAAAAACTTGAATGAACCATTATAAACAATTGAAATATTTGTTTTACTATCTAACTTCGTGCATCAAAGTCTCATTACATAATGGTTGAATAGTATTTGCTTCTATGAAGCCATTGCTGCTGAGATTGTTCATTTTACAATGATAATTATTTAAAAAACTTGAATGAACCATTATAAACAATTGAAATATTTGTTTTAACTACTACTAACTTCGTGCATCAAAGTCTCATTACATAATGGTTGAATAGTATTTGCTTCTATGAAGCCATTGCTGCTGAGATTGTTCATTTTACAATGATAATTATTTAAAAAACTTGAATGAACCATTATAAACAATTGAAATATTTGTTTTACTACTCTAACTTCGTGCATCAAAGTCTCATTACATAATGGTTGAATAGTATTTGAAGCCATTCTGATTGTTCATTTTACAATGATAATTATTTAAAAAACTTGAATGAACCATTATAAACAATTGAAATATTTGTTTTAGATTGTTCATTTTAATGGTTGAATAGTATATTTATTTAAAAAATGATATTTATTTAAAAACGTGAATGAACCATTATAAACAATTGAAATATTTGTTTTACTTCTCTAACTTCGTGCATCAAAGTCTCATTACATAATGGTTGAATAGTATTTGCTTCTATGAAGCCATTGCTGCTGAGATTGTTCATTTTACAATGATAATTATTTAAAAAACTTGAATGAACCATTATAAACAATTGAAATATTTGTTTTACTACTCTAACTTCGTGCATCAAAGTCTCATTACATAATGGTTGAATAGTATTTGCTTCTATGAAGCCATTGCTGCTGAGATTGTTCATTTTACAATGATAATTATTTAAAAAACTTGAATGAACCATTATAAACAATTGAAATATTTGTTTTACTACTCTAACTTCGTGCATCAAAGTCTCATTACATAATGGTTGAATAGTATTTGCTTCTATGAAGCCATTGCTGCTGAGATTGTTCATTTTACAATGATATTTATATAAAAAAACTTGAATGAACCATTATAAACAATTGAAAATTTGTTTTACTACTCTATTGTGCATCAAAGTCTCATTACATAATGGTTTAGTATTTGCTTCTATGAAGCCATTGCTGCTGAGATTGTTCATTTTACAATGATATTTATTTAAAAACTTGAATGAACCATTATAAACAATTGAAATATTTGTTTTACTACAACTTCGTGCATCAAAGTCTCATTACATAATGGTTGAATAGTATTTGCTTCTATGAAGCCATTGCTGCTGAGATTGTTCATTTTACAATGATAATTATTTAAAAAATTTAAATGAACCATTATAAACAATTGAAATATTTGTTTTACTACTCTAACTTATAAACTCATTACATAATGGTTGAATAGTATTTGCTTCTATGAAGCAATTGCTGCTGAGATTGTTCATTTTACAATGATATTTATTTAAAAACTTTGAATGAACCATTATAAACAATTGAAATATTTGTTTTACTACTCTAACTTCGTGCATCAAAGTCTCATTGCATAATGGTTGAATAGTATTTTCCTTCTAGGAAGCCATTGCTGCTGAGATTGTTCATTTTACAATGATAATTATTTAAAAAAACTTGAATGAACCATTATAAACAATTGAAATATTTGTTTTACTACTCTAACTTCGTGCATCAAAGTCTCATTACATAATGGTTGAATAGTTTTATTTGCTTCTTACATGAAGCCATTGCTTGCTGAGATTGTTCATTTTACAATGATATTTATTTAAAAAACTTGAATGAACCATTATAAACAATTGAAATATTTGTTTTACTACTCTAACTTAGTGCATCAAAGTCTCATTACATAATGGTTGAATAGTATTTGCTTCTATGAAGCCATTGCTGAGATTGTTCATTTTACAATGATATTTATTTAAAAAAACTTGAATGAACCATTATAAACAATTGAAATATTTGTTTTACTACTCTAACTTCGTGCATCAAAGTCTCATTACATAATGGTTGAATAGTATTTGCTTCTATGAAGCCATTGCTGCTGAGATTGTTCATTTTACAATGATAATTATTTAAATTTGAATGAACCATTATAAACAATTGAAATATTTGTTTTACCATTATAAACAATTGAAATATTTTTTTTATAGTATTTAAATTCTATGAAGCCATTAAGATTGTTCATCAAATGATTTTAAATATTTAAAAACTCATTACATAATGGTTGAATAATGGTAATTGTATTTGCTTGAAGAAATTGTCATTGCTGCTGAGATTGTTCATTTTACAATGATATTTATTTAAAAAATTTGAATGAACCATTATAAACAATTGAAATATTTGTTTTACTACTCTAACTTCGTGCATCAAAGTCTCATTACATAATGGTTGAATAGTATTTGCTTCTATGAAGCCATTGCTGCTGAGATTGTTCATTTTACAATGATATTTATTTAAAAAAAACTGAATGAACCATTATAAACAATTGAAATATTTGTTTTACTACTCTAACTTCGTGCATCAAAGTCTCATTACATAATGGTTGAATAGTATTTGCTTCTATGAAGCCATTGAAGATTGTTCATTTTACAATGATATTTATTTAAAAACTTGAAATATTTGATTCAAAGTTCATTGAAAATAGTACAATGATATTTATTTAAAAAATATATTTGTTTTACTTCTATGAACCATTATAAACAATGATAATTGAAAACTTGAATGATTTAAACAATTGAAATATTTGTTTTACTTCTAACTTCGTGCATCAAAGTCTCATTACATAATGGTTGAATAGTATTTGCTTCTATGAAGCCATTGCTGCTGAGATTGTTCATTTTACAATGATATTTATTTAAAAAACTTGAATGAACCATTATAAACAATTGAAATATTTGTTTTACTACTCTAAATTAGTGCATCAAAGTCTCATTACATAATGGTTGAATAGTATTTGCTTCTATGAAGCCATTGCTGCTGAGATTGTTCATTTTACAATGATATTTATTTAAAAACTTTGTATGAACCATTATAAACAATTGAAATATTTGTTTTACTACTCTAACTTCAGCATCAAAGTCTCATTACATAATGGTTGAATAGTATTTGCTTCTATGAAGCCATTGCTGCTGAGATTGTTCATTTTACAATGATATTTATTTAAAAAACTTGAATGAACCATTATAAACAATTGAAATATTTGTTTTACTACTCTAACTTCGTGCATCAAAGTCTCATTACATAATGGTTGAATAGTTTGCTTCTATTTGCTGCTTCTTTTACAATGATAATTATTTAAAAAAAGAATGAACCATTATAAACAATTGAAATATTTGTTTTACTACATTCGTGCATCAAAGTCTTACATAATGGTTGAATAGTATTTGATTGAGATTGTTCATTTTACAATGATATTTATTTAAAAAATTTGAATGAACCATTATAAACAATTGAAATATTTGTTTTACTACTCTAACTTCGTGCATCAAAGTCTCATTACATAATGGTTGAATAGTATTTGCTTCTATGAAGCCATTGCTGCTGAGATTGTTCATTTTAAATGATAATTATTTAAAAACTTGAATGAACCATTATAAACAATTGAAATATTTGTTTTACTACTCTAACTTCGTGCATCAAAGTCACATTACATAATGGTTGAATAGTATTTGCTTCTATGAAGCCATTGCTGCTGAGATTGTTCATTTTACAATGATATTTATTTAAAAACTTTGAATGAACCATTATAAACAATTGAAATATTTGTTTTACTACTCTAACTTCGTGCATCAAAGTCTCATTACATAATGGTTGAATAGTATTTGCTTCTATGAAGCCATTGCTGCTGAGATTGTTCATTTTACAATGATATTTATTTAAAAAACTTGAATGAACCATTATAAACAATTGAAATATTTGTTTTACTAGTCTAACTTCGTGCATCAAAGTCACATTACATAATGGTTGAATAGTATGTGCTTCTATGAAGCCATTGCTGCTGAGATTGTTCATTTTACAATGATAATTATTTAAAAAACTTGAATGAACCATTATAAACAATTGAAATATTTGTTTTATATTTATCAAAGTCCCATTACATAATGGTTGAATAGTATTTGCTTCTATGAATGAATTGTTCATTTTACAATGAAAAAAACTTGAATGAACCATTATAAACAATTGAAATTTTGTTTTACTGTCTAACTTCGTGCATCAAAGTCACATTACATAATGGTTGAATAGTATTTGCTTCTATGAAGCCATTTCTGCTGAGATTGTTCATTTTACAATGATATTTATTTAAAAAATTGAATGAACCATTATAAACAATTGAAATATTTGTTTTAATTACTGCATCAATTTACGTGAATCAAAGCCATTGTCTCATTACAATGATATGGTTTAAAAATTTGAATAGTATTTGTTTTACTAATCTAATTGAAGTCATTTACATAATGGTGAGATTGTTCATTTTAAGCAATGATATTTATTTTAAAAAATTTATTTAAAAAATGAACCATTATAAACAATTGAAATATTTGTTTTACTACTCTAAATTAGTGCATCAAAGTCTCATTACATAATGGTTGAATAGTATTTGCTTCTATGAAGCCATTGCTGCTGAGATTGTTCATTTTACAATGATAATTATTTAAAAAATTTGAATGAACCATTTAAAATAATTGAAATATTTGTTTTACTTTACTAACTCAATTAGTGCATCAAAGTCTCATTACATAATGGTTGAATAGTATTTGCTTCTATGAAGCCATTGCTGCTGAGATTGTTCATTTTACAATGATAATTATTTAAAAAACTTGAATGAACCATTATAAACAATTGAAATATTTGTTTTACTACTCTAACTTCGTGCATCAAAGTCCCATTACATAACGGTTGAATAGTATTTGCTTCTATGAAGCCATTGCTGCTGAGATTGTTCATTTTACAATGATAATTATTTAAAAAACTTGAATGAACCATTATAAACAATTGAAATATTTGTTTTACTACTCTAACTTCGTGCATCAAAGTCTCATTACATAATGGTTGAATAGTATTTGCTTCTATGAAGCCATTGCTGCTGAGATTGTTCATTTTACAATGATATTTATTTAAAAAAATGAACCATTTGAATGAACCATTATAAACAATTGAAATATTTGTTTTACTATTGTTCTAACATTTTAGTGCATCAAAATGTCCATCATTAACAATAAATGGTTGAATAGTATTTGCTTTACTATGAAGCCATTGCTGCTGAGATTGTTCATTTTACAATGATATTTATTTAAAAACTTGAATGAACCATTATAAACAATTGAAATATTTGTTTTACTACTCTAATTAGTGCATCAAAGTCTCATTACATAATGGTTGAATAGTATTTGCTTCTATGAAGCCATTTCTGCTGAGATTGTTCATTTTACAATGATAATTATTTAAAAAAAACTTGAATGAACCATTATAAACAATTGAAATATTTGTTTTACTACTGTAAATTAGTGCATCAAAGTCTCATTACATAATGGTTGAATAGTATTTGCTTCCATTATGAAGTTTTACTTTCTTCTGAGATTGTTCATTTTACAATGATAATTATTTAAAAAATTTAAATGAACCATTATAAACAATTGAAATATTTGTTTTACTACTCTAACTTCGTGCATCAAAGTCTCATTACATAATGGTTGAATAGTATTTGCTTCTATGAAGCCATTTTGCTGAGATTGTTCATTTTACAATGATATTTATTTAAAAAACTTGAATGAACCATTATAAACAATTGAAATATTTGTTTTACTACTCTAAATTCGTGCATCAAAGTCTCATTACATAATGGTTGAATAGTATTTGCTTCTATGAAGCCATTGCTTTGAGAGATTGTTCATTTTACAATGATATTTATTTAAAAAACTTGAATGAACCATTATAAACAATTGAAATATTTGTTTTAGCTGTCTAACTTCGTGCATCAAATTCCTCATTACATAATGATTGAATAGTATTTGCTTTTTCTATGAAGCCATTTTTGCTGAGATTGTTCATTTTAAACAATGATATTTATTTAAAAAAAACTTTAAATGAACCATTATAAACAATTGAAATATTTGTTTTACTAATTTGAACTTCAATTAAACAATTGAAAGTCAGAGTCTCATTACATAATGATTGAATAGTATTTGCTTCTATGAAGTGATTGCTGCTGAGATTGTTCATTTTACAATGATATTTATTTAAAAACTTGAATGAACCATTATAAACAATTGAAATATTTGTTTTACTACTCTAACTTCAAAAGCATCAAAGTCTCATTACATAATGGTTGAATAGTATTTGCTGCTATGAAGCCATTTCTTCTGAGATTGTTCATTTTACAATGATATTTATTGAAAAACTTGAATGAACCATTATAAACAATTGAAATATTTGTTTTACTTCTCTGAAGTAGTGCATCAGACTCTCATTACATAATCATGGAATAGTATTTGCTGCTATGAAGCCATTTCTGCTGAGATTGTTCATTTTACAATGATATTTAGTTGAAAAACTTGAATGCACCATTAGAAACAATTGGAATATTTGTTTTACTTCTTTCAATTAGGGCATCAGACTCTCATTGCATAATGGTGGAATAGTATTTGCTGCTATGAAGCCATTTCTGCTGAGATGGTAAATTTTACAATGATATTTAGTTCAAAAATTTGAATGACCCATTATAAGCAATTGAAATATTTGTTTTACTGCTGTCAATTAATGCATCAAAGTCTCATTACATAATGATTGAATAGTATTTTGCTGCCATGAATGAGATTGTTCATTTTACAAATGATATTTATTTAAAAATTTGAATGAACCATTATTTTGAAATATTTGTTTTACTACTCTAACTTTGCATCAAAGTTTACATAATGATTGAATAGTATTTGCTTTGAAAAATTTGAATTGTTCATTTTACAATGATAATTTAAAAAATGAACCATCATAAACAATTGAAATATTTGTTTTACTACTGTAATTAGTGCATCAAACTCTCATTACATAATGGTGGAATAGTATTTGCTTCTATGAAGCCATTTCTTCTGAGAAGTTCATTTTACAATGATATTTATTTGAAAAATTTGAATGAACCATTATAAACAATTGAAATATTTGTTTTACTGCTGTCAATTAGTGCATCATGAAGTCTCATTACATAATGATGGAATAGTACTTTGCTGCTATGAAGCCATTTCTTCTGAGAAGGTTCATTTTACAATGATATTTATTTGAAAAATTTGAATGAACCATTATAAACAATTGAAATATTTGTTTTACTACTGTCAATTAGTGCATCAAACTCTCATTACATAATGATGGAATAGTATTTGCTGCCATGAAGCCATTTCTTCTGAGAAGGTTCATTTTACAATGATATTTAGTTGAAAATTTGAATGAACCATCATAAACAATTGAAATATTTGTTTTACTTCTCTCAATTAGTGTATCAGACTCTCATTACATAATGATGGAATAGTATTTGCCGCTATGAAGCCATTTCTGCTGAGATGTTACATTTTACAATGGTATTTATTTGAAAAATTTGAACAAACCTATATAAGCTATTGAAATATTTCTTTTACTTCCCTTAATTAGTGCATCAGATTCTTATTACGTAAAGATGGAATAATATTTGCTGCCATGAAGTCATTTCTGCTGAGATGGTTCATTTTACAATGATATTTAGTTGACAAATTTGAATGAACCATCATAAACAATTGAAATATTTGTTTTACTACTCTCAATTAGTGCATCAAACTCTCATTACATAATGATGGAATAGTATTTGAATGAACCATGAAGTGATTTTTGTTTTACTTCTGAGAAGGTTCATTTTACAATGATATTTAGTTGATAAATTTGAATGAACCATCATAAACAATTGAAATATTTGTTTTACTGCTGTCAATTAGTGCATCAGACTCTCATTACATAATGGTGGAATAGTACTTGCTGCCATGAAGTGATTTCTTCTGAGAAGGTTCATTTTTACAATGATATTTATTTGAAAAATTTGAATGAACCATCATAAACAATTGAAATATTTGTTTTACTGCTGTCAATTAGTGCATCAGACTCTCATTACATAATGATGGAATAGTACTTGCTTCCATGAAGTGATTTCTTTTGGAAGGTTCATTTTACAATGATATTTAGTTGATAAATTTGAATGAACCATTATAAACAATTGAAATATTTGTTTTACTGCTGTCAATTAGTGCATCAGACTCTCATTACATAATGATGGAATAGTATTTGCTTCCATGAAGTGATTTCTTCTGAGAAGGTTCATTTTACAATGATATTTAGTTGATAAATTTGAATGAACCATCATTAACAATTGAAATCTTTGTGTATCAGACTCTTATTACATAATGATGGAATAGTACTTGCTGCCATGAAGTGATTTCTTCTGAGAAGGTTTATTTTACAATGCTATTTAGTTGATAAATTTGAATGAACAATCATAAACAATTGAAATATTTGTTTTACTGCTGTCAATTAGTGCATCAGACTCTCATTACATAATGATGGAATAGTACTTGCTTACATGAAGTGATTTCTTCTGAGAAGGTTCATTTTACAATGATATTTAGTTGATAAATTTGAATGAACCACCATAAACAATTGAAATATTTGTTTTACTGCTGTCAATTAGTGCATCAGACTCTTTTTATATAATGATGGAATAGTACTTGCTGCCATGAAGTGATTTCTTATAAACTGAAGAAGGTTCATTTTACAATGATATTTAGTTGATAAATTTGAATGAACCATCATAAACAATTGAAATATTTGTTTTACTGCTGTCAATTAGTGCATCAGACTCTCATTACATAATGATGGAATAGTACTTGCTTCTATGAAGTGATTTCTTCTAAGAAGGTTCATTTTACAATGATATTTAGTTGATAAATTTGAATGAACCATTATAAACAATTGAAATATTTGTTTTACTGCTGTCAATTAGTGCATCAGACTCTCATTACATAATGATGGAATAGTATTTGCTGCCATGAAGTGATTTCTTCTGAGATTGTTCATTTTACAATGATATTTATTTGATAAATTTGAATGAACCATCATAAACAATTGAAATATTTGTTTTACTGCTAACTTCGTGCATCAAAGTCCTCATTACATAATGGTTGAATAGTACTTGCTTCCATGAAGTGATTTCTTCTGAGAAGGTTCATTTTACAATGATATTTATTTAAAAAATTTGAATGAACCATTATAAACAATTGAAATATTTGTTTTACTACTCTCAATTAGTGCATCAGACTCTCATTACATAATGATTGAATAGTATTTGCTTCTATGAAGTGATTTTTTTTGAGAAGGTTCATTTTACAATGATATTTAGTTGATAAATTTGAATGAACCATCATAAACAATTGAAATATTTGTTTTACTGCTGTCAATTAGTGCATCAGACTCTCATTACATAATGATGGAATAGTATTTGCTGCCATGAAGTCATTTCTGCTGAGATGGTTCATTTTACAATGATATTTAGTTGAAAAATTTGAATGACCCATTATAAACAATTGAAATATTTGTTTTACTACTGTCAATTAGTGCATCAGACTCTCATTACATAATGATGGAATAGTATTTGCTTCTATGAAGCCATTTCTTTTGAGATTGTTCATTTAAAATGATATTTATTGAAAAATTTGAATGAACCATCATAAACAATTGAAATATTTGTTTTACTGCTGTCAATTAGTGCATCAGACTCTCATTACATAATGATTGAATAGTATTTGCTTCCATGAAGTGATTTCTTCTGAGAAGTTCATTTTACAATGATATTTAGTTGATAAATTTGAATGAACCATCATAAACAATTGAAATATTTGTTTTACTACTGTAACTTAGTGCATCAGACTCTCATTACATAATGATTGAATAGTACTTTGCTGCCATGAAGCCATTGTTTCTGAGAAGGTTCATTTTACAATGATATTTATTTAAAAATTTGAATGAACCATTATAAACAATTGAAATATTTGTTTTACTGCTGTCAATTAGTGCATCAGACTCTCATTACATAATGATGGAATAGTACTTGCTGCCATGAAGTGATTTCTTTGAGAATTTCATTTTGAATATTTAGTTGAAAATTTGAATGAACCATCATAAACAATTGAAATATTTGTTTTACTGCCGTCAATTTGTGCATCAGACTCTCATTACATAATGATGGAATAGTACTTGCTGCCATGAAGTGATTTCTTTGAGAAGGTTCATTTTTTTCAATGATATTTAGTTGAAAAATTTGAATGAACCATCATAAACAATTGAAATATTTGTTTTTACTGCTGTCAATTAGTGCATCAAAGTCTCATTACATAATGGTTGAATAGTATTTGCTGCCATGAAGCCATTTCTTTGAGAAGGTTCATTTTACAATGATATTTAGTTGATAAATTTGAATGAACCATTATAAACAATTGAAATATTTGTTTTACTGCTGTCAATTAGTGCATCAGACTCTCATTACATAATGATGGAATAGTATTTGCTTCCATGAAGCCATTTCTTCTGAGAAGGTTCATTTTACAATGATATTTAGTTGAAAAAAATTGAATGAACCATCATAAACAATTGAAATATTTGTTTTACTGCTGTCAATTAGTGCATCAGACTCTCATTACATAATGATGGAATAGTACTTGCTGCCATGAAGCCATTTCTTTTAAGAAGGTTCATTTTACAATGATATTTAGTTGATAAATTTGAATGAACCATCATAAACAATTGAAATATTTGTTTTACTGCTGTCAATTAGTGCATCAGACTCTCATTACATAATGATGGAATAGTACTTGCTTTGCCATGAAGTGATTTCTTCTGAGAAGGTTCATTTTACAATGATATTTAGTTGAAAAATTTGAATGAACCATCATAAACAATTGAAATATTTGTTTTACTGCTGTCAATTAGCATCAGACTCTCATTACATAATGATGGAATAGTACTTGCTGCCAATGAAGTGATTTCTTCTTGAGAAGGTTTACTTTTACAAATGATATTTAGTTGATAAATTTGAATGAACCATCATAAAACAATTGAAATATTTGTTTTACTGCTGTCAATTAGTGCATCAGACTCTCATTACATAATGATGGAATAGTACTTGCTGCCATGAAGTGATTTCTTCTAAGAAGGTTCATTTTACAATGATATTTAGTTGATAAATTTGAATGAACCATCATAAACAATTGAAATATTTGTTTTACTGCTGTCAATTAGTGCATCAGACTCTCATTACATAATGATGGAATAGTACTTGCTGCCATGAAGTGATTTCTTTTGAGAAGGTTCATTTTTCAATGATATTTAGTTGATAAATTTGAATGAACCATCATAAACAATTGAAATATTTGTTTTACTGCTGCCAATTAGTGCATCAGACTCTCATTACATAATGATGGAATAGTACTTGCTGCCATGAAGTGATTTCTTCTGAGAAGGTTCATTTTACAATGATATTTAGTTGATAAATTTGAATGAACCATCATAAACAATTGAAATATTTGTTTTACTACTGTCAATTAGTGCATCAGACTCCCATTACATAATGATGGAATAGTACTTGCTGCCAGGAAGTGATTTCTTCTGAGAAGGTTCATTTTACAATGATATTTAGTTGATAAATTTGAATGAACCATCATAAACAATTGAAATATTTGTTTTACTGCGGTCAATTAGTGCATCAGACTCTCATTACATAATGATGGAATAGTACTTGCTGCCATGAAGTGATTTCTTCTGAGAAGGTTCATTTTACAATGATATTTAGTTGATAAATTTGAATGAACCATCATAAAAATTGAAATATTTGTTTTACTGCTGTCAATTAGTGCATCAGAATCTCATTACATAATGATGGAATAGTACTTTGCTGCCATGAAGTGATTTCTTTTGAGAAGGTTCATTTTCAATGATATTTAGTTGATAAATTTGAATGAACCATCATAAACAATTGAAATATTTGTTTTACTGCTGTCAATTAGTGCATCAGACTCTCATTACATAATGATGGAATAGTACTTGCTGCCATGAAGTGATTTCTTTTGAGAAGGTTCATTTTTTTTCAATGATATTTAATTGAAAATTTGAATGAACCATCATAAACAATTGAAATATTTGTTTTACTGCTGTCAATTAGTGCATCAGACTCTCATTAAGGATAATGATGGAATACAATGATGTTTGCTGCCAACTGAAGTGATTTCTTTTGAGAAGGTTCATTTTTCAATGATATTTAGTTGATAAATTTGAATGAACCATCAATAAACAATTGAAATATTTGTTTTAAATATTTGCTGTCAATTAGTGCATCAGACTCTCATTACATAATGATGGAATAGTACTTGCTGCCATGAAGTGATTTCTTTTGAGAAGGTTCATTTTTCAATGATATTTAGTTGATTGAAATTATTTGTTTTAAATTTGAATGAACCATCATAAACAATTGAAATATTTGTTTTACTGTTCATTTTTGATAATTATTTGAAACTTGTCAATTAAACAATTCAAATGCATCAGACTCTCATTACATAATGATGGAATAGTACTTGCTGCCATGAAGTGATTTCTTCTAAGAAGGTTCATTTTACAATGATATTTAGTTGATAAATTTGAATGAACCATCATAAACAATTGAAATATTTGTTTTACTGCTCTCAATTAGTGCATCAGACTCTCATTACATAATGATGGAATAGTACTTGCTTTCCATGAAGTGATTTCTTTTAAGAAGGTTCATTTTACAATGATATTTATTTATAAATTTGAATGAACCATCATAAACAATTGAAATATTTGTTTTACTGCTGTCAATTAGCATCAGAGTCTCATTACATAATGATGGAATAGTACTTGCTGCCAGGAAGCCATTTCTTTTGAGAAGGTCATTTTCAATGATATTTAGTTGATAAATTTGAATGAACCATCATAAACAATTGAAATATTTGTTTTACTGCCAATTAGTGCATCATCAGACTCTCATTACATAATGATGGAATAGTACTTGCTGCCATGGAAGTGATTTCTTCTGAGAAGGTTCATTTTACAATGATATTTAGTTGATAAATTTGAATGAACCATCATAAACAATTGAAATATTTGTTTTACTGCACTAACTGTGCATCAGAAGGTCTCATTACATAATGATTGAATAGTACTTGCTGCCATAGTGATTTCTTCTAAGAAGCATCATTTTTACAATGATATTTAGTTGAAAAATTTGAATGAACCATCATAAACAATTGAAATATTTGTTTTACTGCTGTCAATTAGTGCATCAGACTCTCATTACATAATGATGGAATAGTATTTGCTTCCATGAAGTGATTTCTTCTAAGAAGGTTCATTTTACAATGATATTTATTTAGTTTGAATAAACCATGAAAACAATTGAAATATTTGTTTTACTTAGTCAATTAGTGCATCAGACTTCATTACATCATAAACAATTGAAATATTTGTTTTGGAACCATCATGCTGTTTAATTAGTCATTTCAGATAAATATTTAATTGAACCATTTTATAATGATTTAATAGTTGTTTTACTTGTTTTATCAATTAGTGCATCAGACTCTCATTACATAATGATGAATAGTATTTGCTTCTATGAAGAAGAAGGTTCATTTTACAATGATATTTAGTTGATAAATTTGAATGAACCATCATAAACAATTGAAATATTTGTTTTACTAGTGTCAATTAGTGCATCAGACTCTCATTACATAATGATGAATAGTACTTGCTGCCAGGAAGTGATTTCTTTTGAGAAGGTTCATTTTTCAATGATATTTCGTTGATAAATTTGAATGAACCATCATAAACAATTGAAATATTTGTTTTACTGCTGCCAATTAGTGCATCAGACTCTCATTGCGTAATGATGGAATAGTATTTGCTGCCATGAAGTGATTTCTTCTGAGAAGGTTCATTTTACAATGATATTTAGTTGATAAATTTTGAATGAACCATCATAAACAATTGAAATATTTTGCTTTTACTGCTGTCAATTAGTGCATCAGACTCTCATTACATAATGATGGAATAGTACTTACATAATGATGGAATAGAAGTGATTTCTTCTGAGAAGGTTCATTTTACAATGATATTTAGTTGAGAAATTTGAATGAACCATCATAAACAATTGAAATATTTGTTTTACTGCTGTCAATTAGTGCATCAGACTCTCATTACATAATGATGGTATAGTACTTGCTGCCATGAAGTGATTTCTTCTAAGAAGGTTCATTTTACAATGATATTTAGTTGATAAATTTGAATGAACCATCATAAACAATTTTGTTTTACTGCTCAATTAGTGCATCAGACTCTCATTACATAATGATGGAATAGTACTTGCTTGCCCATTAAGTGATTTCTTCTTAAGAAGGTTCATTTTGTCAAATGATATTTAGTTGATAAATTTGAATGAACCATCATAAACAATTGAAATATTTGTTTTATGCTGTCAATTAGTGCATCAGACTCATTACATAATGATGGAATAGTACTTGTTCAGAAGGTTCATTTTACAATGATATTTAGTTGATAAATTTGAATGAACCATCATAAACAATTGAAATATTTGTTTTACTGCTGTCAATTAGTGCATCAGACTCTCATTACATAATGATGGAATAGTACTTGCTGCCATGAAGTGATTTCTTCTGAGAAGGTTCATTTTTCAATGATATTTATTGAAAAATTTGAATGAACCATCATAAACAATTGAAATATTTGTTTTTACTGCTGTCAATTAGTGCATCAGACTCTCATTACATAATGATGGAATAGTACTTGCTGCCAGGAAGTGATTTCTTTTGAGAAGGTTCATTTTTTTTAAATGATATTTAGTTGATAAATTTGAATGAACCATCATAAACAATTGAAATATTTGTTTTACTGCTGCCAATTAGTGCATCAGACTCTCATTACATAATGATGGAATAGTACTTGCTGCCATGAAGTGATTTCTTCTGAGAAGGTTCATTTTACAATGATATTTAGTTGATAAATTTGAATGAACCATCATAAACAATTGAAATATTTGTTTTACTGCTGTCAATTAGTGCATCAGACTCTCATTACATAATGATGGAATATTTGTTTTTACTTGCTGCCATTCGAAGTGATTTCTTCTGAGAAGGTTCATTTTACAATGATATTTAGTTGATAAATTTGAATGAACCATCATAAACAATTGAAATATTTGTTTTACTGCTGTCAATTAGTGCATCAGACTCTCATTACATAATGATGGAATAGTACTTGCTGCCATGAAGTGATTTCTTCTGGAGAAGGTTCATTTTACAATGATATTTAGTTGATAAATTTGAATGAACCATCATAAACAATTGAAATATTTGTTTTACTGCTGTCAATTAGTGCATCAGACTCTCATTACATAATGATGGAATAGTACTTGCTGCCATGAAGTGATTTCTTCTGAGAAGGTTCATTTTACAATGATGTTTAGTTGAAAAACTTGAATGAACCATTATGAATAATTGCAATGTTTGGTTTACTGCTGTCAATTAGTGCATCAGACTCTCATTACATAATGATGGAATAGTACTTGCTGCCATGAAGTGATTTCTTCTGAGAAGGTTCATTTTACAATGATATTTAGTTGATAAATTTGAATGAACCATCATAAACAATTGAAATATTTGTTTTACTGCTGTCAATTAGTGCATCAGACTCTCATTACATAATGATGGAATAGTACTTGCTGCCATGAAGTGATTTCTTCTGAGAAGGTTCATTTTACAATGATATTTAGTTGATAAATTTGAATGAACCATCATAAACAATTGAAATATTTGTTTTACTGCTGTCAATTAGTGCATCAGACTCTCATTACATAATGATGGAATAGTACTTGCTGCCATGAAGTGATTTCTTCTGAGAAGGTTCATTTTACAATGATATTTAGTTGATAAATTTGAATGAACCATCATAAACAATTGAAATATTTGTTTTACTGCTGTCAATTAGTGCATCAGACTCTCATTACATAATGATGGAATAGTACTTGATTTCTTCTGCCATTTTCAATGATATTTAGTTGATTTCTTCTTGAAATATTTGTTTTACTGTTCAATTTTCAATGATATTTATGAATTGAAGGTAAAAATTATTTAGTTGAAAATTTGAACCATCATAAACAATTGAAATATTTGTTTTACTGCTGTCAATTAGTGCATCAGACTCTCATTACATAATGATGGAATAGTACTTGCTGCCATGAAGTGATTTCTTTTGAGAAGGTTCATTTTACAATGATATTTAGTTGAAAAACTTGAATGAACCATCATAAACAATTGAAATATTTGTTTTACTGCTGTCAATTAGTGCATCAGACTCTCATTACATAATGATGGAATAGTACTTGCTGCCATGAAGTGATTTCTTCTGAGAAGGTTCATTTTTCAATGATATTTAGTTGATAAATTTGAATGAACCATCATAAACAATTGAAATATTTGTTTTACTGCTGTCAATTAGTGCATCAGACTCTCATTACATAATGATGGAATAGTACTTGCTGCCATGAAGTGATTTCTTCTGAGAAGGTTCATTTTACAATGATATTTAGTTGATAAATTTGAAATGAACCATCATAAACAATTGAAATATTTGTTTTACTGCTGTCAATTAGTGCATCAGACTCTCATTACATAATGATGGATTAGTACTTGCAGCCATGAAGTGATTTCTTATGAGAAGGTTCATTTTACAATAATATTTAGTTGATAAATTTGAATGAACCATCATAAACAATTGAAATATTTGTTTTACTGCTGTCAATTAGTGCATCAGACTCTAATTACATAATGATGGAATAGTACTTGCTGCCAGGAAGTGATTTCTTCTGAGAAGGTTCATTTTTGAATGATATTTAGTTGATAAAAAACTTGAATGAACCATTCATTTTAACAATTTAGAAATATTTGTTTTACTGCTGTCAATTAGTGCATCAGACTCTAATTACATAATGATGGAATAGTACTTGCTGCCAGGAAGTGATTTCTTCTGAGAAGGTTCATTTTTCAATGATATTTAGTTGATAAATTTGAATGAACCATCATAAACAATTGAAATATTTGTTTTACTTGAAATATTTGTTTTTACTGAAGTGATTTCTTCTGTCAATTAGTGCATCAGACTCTCATTAGTGCATCATAATGATGGAATAGTACTTGCTGCCATGAAGTGATTTCTTCTGAGAAGGTTCATTTTACAATGATATTTAGTTGATAAATTTGAATGAACCATCATAAACAATTGAAATATTTGTTTTACTGCTGTCAATTAGTGCATCAGACTCTCATTACATAATGATGGAATAGTACTTGCTGCCATGAAGTGATTTCTTCTGAGAAGGTTCATTTTACAATGATATTTAGTTGATAAATTTGAATGAACCATCATAAACAATTGAAATATTTGTTTTACTGCTGTCAATTAGTGCATCAGACTCTCATTACATAATGATGGAATAGTACTTGCTGCCATGAAGTGATTTCTTCTAAGAAGGTTCATTTTACAATGATATTTAGTTGATAAATTTGAATGAACCATCATAAACAATTGAAATATTTGTTTTACTGCTGTCAATTAGTGCATCAGACTCTCATTACATAATGATGGAATAGTACTTGCTGCCAGGAAGTGATTTCTTTTGAGAAGGTTCATTTTTTACAATGATATTTAGTTGATAAAATTTGAATGAACCATCATAAACAATTGAAATATTTGTTTTACTGCTGTCAATTAGTGCATCAGACTCTCATTACATAATGATGGAATAGTACTTGCTGCCATGAAGTGATTTCTTCTGAGAAGGTTCATTTTTCAATGATATTTAGTTGATAAATTTGAATGAACCATCATAAACAATTGAAATATTTGTTTTACTGCTGTCAATTAGTGCATCAGACTCTCATTACATAATGATGGAATAGTACTTGCTGCCATGAAGTGATTTCTTCTTCTAGAAGGTTCATTTTTCAATGATATTTAGTTGATAAATTTGAATGAACCATCATAAACAATTGAAATATTTGTTTTACTGCTGTCAATTAGTGCATCACATAATGATGGAATCATTACATAATGATATTTAATAAATTTGAATGCCATCATAAACAATTGAAATTTTGTTTTAGAAGGTTCATTTTTACAATGATATTTAGTTTTCTTTGGAGAAGGTTCATTTTTCAATGAAATTGATAAATTTGAATGAACCATCATAAACAATTGAAATATTTGTTTTACTGCTGTCAATTAGTGCATCAGACTCTCATTACATAATGACGGAATAGTACTTGCTGCCATGAAGTGATTTCTTCTGAGAAGGTTCATTTTACAATGATATTTAGTTGATAAATTTGAATGAACCATCATAAACAATTGAAATATTTGTTTTACTGCTGTCAATTAGTGCATCAGAATCTCATTACATAATGATGGAATAGTACTTGCTGCCATGAAGTGATTTCTTCAAAGAAGGTTCATTTTACAATGATATTTAGTTGATAAATTTGAATGAACCATCATAAACAATTGAAATATTTGTTTTACTGCTGTCAATTAGTGCATCAGACTCTCATTACATAAAACAATGATGGAATAGTACTTGCTGCCATGAAGTGATTTCTTCTAAGAAGGTTCATTTTTTACAATGATATTTAGTTGATAAATTTGAATGAACCATCATAAACAATTGAAATATTTGTTTTACTGCTGTCAATTAGTGCATCAGACTCTCATTACATAATGATGGAATAGTACTTGCTGCCATGAAGTGATTTCTTCTGAGAAGGTTCATTTTACAATGATATTTAGTTGATAAATTTGAATGAACCATCATAAACAATTGAAATATTTGTTTTACTGCTGTCAATTAGTGCATCAGACTCTCATTACATAATGATGGAATAGTACTTGCTGCCATGAAGTGATTTCTTCTGAGAAGGTTCATTTTACAATGATATTTAGTTGATAAATTTGAATGAACCATCATAAACAATTGAAATATTTGTTTTACTGTTGTCAATTAGTGCATCAGACTCTCATTATTATGATGGAATAGTACTTGCTGCCATGAAGTGATTTCTTTTGAGAAGGTTCATTTTTCAATGATATTTAATTGATAAATTTGAATGAACCATCATAAACAATTGAAATATTTGTTTTATTTGCTGTCAATTAGTGCATCAGACTCTCATTACATAATGATGGAATAATACTTGCATTTTTCAGTGATTTTTTTAAGAAGGTTCATTTTACAATGATATTTAGTTGATAAATTTGAATGAACCATCATAAACAATTGAAATATTTGTTTTACTGCTGTCAATTAGTGCATCAGACTCTCATTACATAATGATGGAATAGATTTCTTCATTTTACTTGCTGCCAGGAAGTGATTTCTTTTGAGAAGGTTCATTTTTTCAATGATATTTAGTTGATAA
Source organism: Acanthosepion pharaonis (assembly GCA_903632075.3). Classification (NCBI taxonomy): domain Eukaryota; kingdom Metazoa; phylum Mollusca; class Cephalopoda; order Sepiida; family Sepiidae; genus Acanthosepion; species Acanthosepion pharaonis. The sequence continues at coordinate 312,338 of CAHIKZ030000195.1, read as the reverse complement.
ATTTGAATGAACCATCATAAACAATTGAAATATTTGGTTTTACTGCTGTCAATTAGTGCATCAGACTCTCATTACATAATGATGGAATAGTACTTGCTTCCATGAAGTGATTTCTTTTGAGAAGGTTCATTTTTCAATGATATTTAGTTGATAAATTTGAATGAACCATCATAAACAATTGAAATATTTGTTTTACTGCTGTCAATTAGTGCATCAGACTCTCATTACATAATGATGGAATAGTACTTGCTGCCATGAAGTGATTTCTTCTAAGAAGGTTCATTTTACAATGATATTTAGTTGATAAATTTGAATGAACCATCATAAACAATTGAAATATTTGTTTTACTGCTGTCAATTAGTGCATCAGACTCTCATTACATAATGACGGAATAGTACTTGCTGCCATGAAGTGATTTCTTCTGAGAAGGTTCATTTTACAATGATATTTAGTTGATAAATTTGAATGAACCATCATAAACAATTGAAATATTTGTTTTACTGCGGTCAATTAGTGCATCAGACTCTCATTACAATAATGATGGAATAGTACTTGCTGCCATGAAGTGATTTCTTTTGAGAAGGTTCATTTTTCAATGATATTTATTTGATAAATTTGAATGAACCATCATAAACAATTGAAATATTTGTTTTACTGCTGTCAATTAGTGCATCAGACTCTCATTACATAATGATGGAATAGTACTTGCTGCCATGAAGTGATTTCTTCTGAGAAGGTTCATTTTAAATGATATTTAATTGATAAATTTGAATGAAACCATCATAAAACAATTGAAATATTTGTTTTACTGCTGTCAATTAGTGCATCAGACTCTCATTACATAATGATGGAATAGTACTTGCTTTATGAAGTGATTTCTTTTGAGAAGGTTCATTTTTCAATGATATTTAGTTGATAAATTTGAATGAACCATCATAAACAATTGAAATATTTGTTTTACTGCTGCCAATTAGTGCATCAGACTCTCATTACATAATGATGGAATAGTACTTTGCCATGAAGTGATTTCTTCTGAGAAGGTTCATTTTTTGTTTTGCAATGATATTTAGTTGATAAATTTGAATGAACCATCATTTTACAACAATTGAAATATTTGTTTTACTGCTGTCAATTAGTGCATCAGACTTTAATGATCATTATGATAATGATGGAATAGTACTTGCTGCCATGAAGTGATTTCTTTTAAGAAGGTTCATTTTCAATGATATTTAGTTGAGAAATTTGAATGAACCATCATAAACAATTGAAATATTTGTTTTACTGCTGCCAATGTCAATTATTTTTTACAATGATATTTAGTTGTGCATCAGACTCTCATTACATAATGATGGAATAGTACTTTGTTTTACTGCTGCCATGCAAGTGATTTCTTCTAAGAAGGTTCATTTTTCATTTTAATGATATTTAGTTGATAAATTTGAATGAACCATCATAAACAATTGAAATATTTGTTTTACTGCTGTCAATTAGTGCATCAGACTCTCATTACATAATGATGGAATAGTACTTGCTGCCATGAAGTGATTTCTTCTAAGAAGGTTCATTTTACAATGATATTTAGTTGATAAATTTGAATGAACCATCAATAAACAATTGAAATATTTGTTTTACTGCTGTCTAATTAAGTGATTTCAGACTCTCATTACATAATGATGGAATGAACCATCATAAACTTGAAATGCCAATTAGAAGTGATTTCTTTACTTGAAGGTTCATTTTTTTCAATGATATTTAGTTGATAAATTTGAATGAACCATCATAAACAATTGAAATATTTGTTTTACTGCTGTCAATTAGTGCATCAGACTCTCATTACATAATGATGGAATAGTACTTTGCTGCCATGAAGTGATTTGATTAGTAAGAAGGTTCATTTTACAATGATATTTAGTTGATAAATTTGAATGAACCATCATAAACAATTGAAATATTTGTTTTACTGCTGTCAATTAGTGCATCAGACTCTCATTACATAATGATGGAATAGTACTTGCTGCCATGAAGCGATTTCTTCTAAGAAGGTTCATTTTACAATGATATTTAGTTGATGAATTTGAATGAACCATCATAAACAATTGAAATATTTGTTTTACTGCTGTCAATTAGTGCATCAGACTCTCATTACAAATGATGGAATAGTACTTGCTGCCATGAAGTGATTTCTTTGAGAAGGTTCATTTTACAATGATATTTAGTTGATAAATTTGAATGAACCATCATAAACAATTGAAATATTTGTTTTACTGCTTAGTCAATTAGATGATGAATCAGACTTCTCATTACATAATTTAGATGGAATAGTACTTTGCTGCCATGAAGTGATTTTCTTTTCTTTGGAAAGGTTCATTTTACAATGATATTTAGTTGATAAATTTGAATGAACCATCATAAACAATTGAAATATTTGTTTTACTGTCAATTAGTGCATCAGACTCTCATTACATAATGATGGAATAGTACTTGCTGCCATGAAGTGATTTTTTTGGAGAAGGTTCATTTTTCAATGATATTTAGTTGATAAATTTGAATGAACCATCATAAACAATTGAAATATTTGTTTTACTGCTGTCAATTAGTGCATCAGACTCTCATTACATAATGATGGAATAGTACTTGCTGCCATGAAGTGATTTCTTTGAGAAGGTTCATTTTACAATGATATTTAATTGATAAATTTGAATGAACCATCATAAACAATTGAAATATTTGTTTTACTGCTGTCAATTAGTGCATCAGACTCTCATTACATAATGATGGAATAGTACTTGCTGCCATGAAGTGATTTCTTCTGAGAAGGTTCATTTTACAATGATATTTAATTGATAAATTTGAATGAACCATCATAAACAATTGAAATATTTGTTTTACTGATTTCTTCTAACATTTTACAATAATATTTAGTTGATAAATTTGTCAAACAATTGAAATAGTTAGTGCATCAGACTCTCATTACATAATGATGGAATAGTACTTGCTGCCAGATTTCTTCTGAGAAGGTTCATTTTCAATGATTTTAGTTGAAAATTTGAATGAACCATGAGAATGGTTCATTTTTTCATGATATTTAGTTGATAAATTTGAAAATTTGAATGAACCATCATAAACAATTGAAATATTTGTTTTACTGCTGTCAATTAGTGCATCAGACTCTCATTACATAATGATGGAATAGTACTTGCTGCCATGAAGTGATTTCTTCTGAGAAGTTTCATTTTACAATGATATTTAGTTGATAAATTTGAATGAACCATCATAAACAATTGAAATATTTGTTTTGCTGTCAATTAGTCAATCTCATAGTGCATCAGACTCTCATTTTCAATGATGTTTATGATTGGAATATGAATAATTGCTTTTGCTGCTGTTAATTAGTGCATCAGAAGATGATTTCTTGATTTCTTATGAGAAGGTTCATTTTACAATGATATTTAGTTGATAAATTTGAATGAACCATCATAAATAATTGAAATATTTGTTTTACTTAGTGCATCAGACTCAAATTGGAATAGTACTTGTGCCATGATGATTTCTTCTGAAAGGTTCATTTTCAATGATATTTAGTTGATAAATTTGAATGAACCATCATTGAAATATTTGTTTTACTTTCAATTAGTGCATCAGACTCTTCATTTTACAATAGTACTTTGCATAAGTTGACCATTTCTGAGAAGGTTCATCATTTACAATGAAGTTGAATATTTGTTTGATGAATTTGAATGAACCATTATGAATAATTGCAATGTTTGGTTTACTGCTGTCAATTAGTGCATCAGACTCTCATTACATAATGATGGAATAGTACTTGCTGCCAGGAAGTGATTTCTTTTGAGAAGGTTCATTTTTCAATGATATTTAGTTGATAAATTTGAATGAACCATCATAAACAATTGAAATATTTGTTTTACTGCTGCCAATTAGTGCATCAGACTCTCATTACATAATGATGGAATAGTACTTGCTGCCATGAAGTGATTTCTTCTGAGAAGGTTCATTTTACAATGATATTTAGTTGATAAATTTGAATGAACCATCATAAACAATTGAAATATTTGTTTTACTGCTGTCAATTAGTGCATCAGACTCTCATTACATAATGATGGAATAGTACTTGCTGCCAGGAAGTGATTTCTTTTGAGAAGGTTCATTTTTCAATGATATTTAGTTGATAAATTTGAATGAACCATCATAAACAATTGAAATATTTGTTTTACTGCTGTCAATTAGTGCATCAGACTCATTACATAATGATGGAATAGTACTTGCTGCCATGAAGTGATTTCTTCTAAGAAGGTTCATTTTACAATGATATTTAGTTGATAAATTTGAATGAACCATCATAAACAATTGAAATATTTGTTTTACTGCTGTCAATTAGTGCATCAGACTCTCATTACATAATGATGGAATAGTACTTGCTGCCATGAAGTGATTTCTTGAGAAGGTTCATTTTTCAATGATGTTTAGTTGATTTGAACCATTCTAATTGAAATATTTGTTTTTACTGCTGTCAATTAGGTCAGACTCTCATTACATAATGATGGAATAGTACTTGCTGCCATGAAGTGATTTCTTCAAGGAAGGTTCATTTTCAATAATATTTAGATAAATTTGAACCATCATAAACAATTGAAATATTTGTTTTACTGCTGTCAATTAGTGCATCAGACTCTCATTACATAATGATGGAATAGTACTTGCTGCCATGAATGATTTCTTCTGAGAAGGTTCATTTTTCAATGATATTTAGTTGATAAATTTGAATGAACCATCATAAACAATTGAAATATTTGTTTTACCGCTGTCAATTAGTGCATCAGACTCTCATTACATAATGACGGAATAGTACTTGCTGCCATGAAGTGATTTCTTCTAAGGTTCATTTTACAATAATATTTAGTTGATAAATTTGAATGAACCATCATAAACAATTGAAATATTTGTTTTACTGCTGTCAATTAGTGCATCAGACTCTCATTACATAATGATGGAATAGTACTTGCTGCCAGGAAGTGATTTCTTCTGAGAAGGTTCATTTTACAATGATATTTAGTTGATAAATTTGAATGAACCATCATAAACAATTGAAATATTTGTTTTACTGCTGTCAATTAGTGCATCAGACTCTCATTACATAATGATGGAATAGTACTTGCTGCCATGAAGTGATTTCTTCTAAGAAGGTTCATTTTCAATGATATTTAGTTGATAAATTTGAATGAACCATCATAAACAATTGAAATATTTGTTTTACTGCTTAGCATCAATTAGTGCATCAGACTCTCATTACATAATGATGGAATAGTACTTGCTGCCAATTTGTTTAAGTGATTTCTTTTGAGAATAGGTTCATTTTCTTTGAGAAGGTTCAAATGATATTTAGTTGATAAATTTGAATGAACCATCATAAACAATTGAAATATTTGTTTTACTGCTGCCAATTAGTGCATCAGACTCTCATTACATAATGATGGAATAGTACTTGCTGCCATGAAGTGATTTTTTCTGAGAAGGTTCATTTTACAATGATATTTAGTTGATAAATTTGAATGAACCATTGTAAATAATTGAAATATTTGTTTTACTGCTGTGTAATGTCAATTAGTGCATCAGACTCTCATTACATAATGATGGAATAGTACTTTACTTGCCAGGAAGTGATTTCTTTGAGAAGGTTCATTTTCAATGATATTTAGTTGATAAATTTGAATGAACCATCATAAACAATTGAAATATTTGTTTTACTGCTGTCAATTAGTGCATCAGACTCTCATTACATAATGATGGAATAGTACTTTGCCATGAAGTGATTTCTTCTGAGAAGGTTCATTTTACAATGATATTTAGTTGATAAATTTGAATGAACCATCATAAACAATTGAAATATTTGTTTTACTGCTGTCTCAATTAGTGCATCAGACTCTCATTACATAATGATGGAATAGTACTTGCTGCCATGAAGATGGATTTCTTCTGAGAAGGTTCATTTTTCAATGATATTTAGTTGATAAATTTGAATGAACCATCATAAACAATTGAAATATTTGTTTTACTGCTGTCAATTAGTGCATCAGACTCTCATTACATAATGATGGAATAGTACTTGCTGCCAGGAAGTGATTTCTTTTGAGAAGGTTCATTTTTCAATGATATTTAGTTGATAAATTTGAATGAACCATCATAAACAATTGAAATATTTGTTTTACTGCTGTCAATTAGTGCATCAGACTCTCATTACATAATGACGGAATAGTACTTGCTGCCATGAATGATTTCTTCTAAGAAGGTTCATTTTACAATGATATTTAGTTGAGAAATTTGAATGAACCATCATAAACAATTGAAATATTTGTTTTACTGCTGTCAATTAGTGCATCAGACTCTCATTACATAATGATGGAATAGTACCATTGATTTCTGCATTTACAATGATATTTAGTTGATTTTGAATGAACCATCATAAACAATTGAAATATTTGTTTTACTGCTGTCAATTAGTGTTCAGACTTTACATAATGATGGAATAGTACTTGCTGCCAAAGTGATTTCTTTAATTTTTACAATGATATTTAGATAAATTTGAATGAACCATCATAAACAATTGAAATATTTGTTTTACTGCTGTCAATTAGTGCATCAGACTCTCATTACATAATGATGGAATAGTACTTGCTGCCATGAAGTGATTTCTTCTGAGAAGGTTCATTTTACAATGATATTTAGTTGATTGAAAACCATTTGAATGAACCATTAGTGCATAATAATGATGGAATATATTTGTTTTTCTTTTGCATTTCAAATGATATTTAGTTGATAAATTTGAATATCAGAAATAGTATTGAATATTTGGTTTTACTGCTCATTACATAATGATGGAATAGTACTTGCTGCCATGAAGTGATTTCTTCTGAGAAGGTTCATTTTACAATGATATTTAGTTGAAAATTTGAATGAACCATCATAAACAATTGAAATATTTGTTTTACTGCTGTCAATTAGTGCATCAGACTCTCATTACATAATGATGGAATAGTACTTGCTGCCATGAAGTGATTTCTTCTGAGAAGGTTCATTTTTCAAATGATATTTAGTTGATAAATTTGAATGAACCATCATAAACAATTGAAATATTTGTTTTACTGCTGTCAATTAGTGCATCAGACTCTCATTACATAATGATGGAATAGTACTTGCTGCCATGAAGTGATTTCTTCTAAGAAGGTTCATTTTACAATGATATTTAGTTGATAAATTTGAATGAACCATCATAAACAATTGAAATATTTGTTTTACTGCTGTCAATTAGTGCATCAGACTCTCATTACATAATGATGGAATAGTACTTGCTGCCATGAAGTGATTTCTTCTAAGAAGGTTCATTTTAATGGCAATGATGTTTGCAATGATAAATTTGAATGAACCATCATAAACAATTGAAATATTTGTTTTACTGCTGTCAATTAGTGCATCAGACTCTCATTACATAATGATGGAATAGTACTTGCTGCCATGAAGTGATTTCTTCTGAGAAGGTTCATTTTTCAATGATATTTAATTGATAAATTTGAATGAACCATCATAAACAATTGAAATATTTGTTTTACTGCGGTCAATTAGTGCATCAGACTCTCATTACATAATGATGGAATAATACTTGCTGCCATGAAGTGATTTCTTTTGAGAAGGTTCATTTTACAATGATATTTAGTTGATAAATTTGAATGAACCATCATAAACAATTGAAATATTTGTTTTACTGCTGTCAATTAGTGCATCAGACTCTCATTACATAATGATGGAATAGTACTTGCTGCCAGGAAGTGATTTCTTCTGAGAAGGTTCATTTTACAATGATATTTAGTTGATAAATTTGAATGAACCATCATAAACAAACAATTTTCTATGAGAAGGTATTTGTTTTACTGCTGTCAATTAGTGCATCAGACTCTCATTATATAATGATGGAATAATACTTGCTGCCATGAAGTGATTTCTTCGAGAAGGTTCATTTTTACAATGATATTTAGTTGAAAACTTGAATAGAACCATCATGAACAATTGAAATGTTTGTTTACTGCCAATTAGAAAGACTCTTTACATAATGATGGAATAGTACTTGCTGCCATGAAGTGATTTCTTCTGAGAAGGTTCATTTTACAATGATATTTAGTTGATAAATTTGAATGAACCATCATAAACAATTGAAATATTTGTTTTACTGCTGTCAATTAGTGCATCAGACTCTCATTACATAATGATGGAATAGTACTTGCTGCCATGAAGTGATTTCTCCTGCGAAGGTTCATTTTACAATGATGTTTAGTTGAAAAACTTGAATGAACCATTATGAATAATTGCAATGTTTGGTTTACTGCTGTCAATTAGTGCATCAGACTCTCATTACATAATGATGGAATAGTACTTGCAGCCATGAAGTGATTTCTTCTAAGAAGGTTCATTTTACAATGATATTTAGTTGATAAATTGGAATGAACCATCATAAACAATTGAAATATTTGTTTTACTGCTGTCAATTAGTGCATCAGTCTCTCATTACATAATGATGGAATAGTACTTGCTGCCATGAACTGATTTCTTCTAAGAAGGTTCATTTTACAATGATATTTAGTTGATAAATTTGAATGAACCATCATAAACAATTGAAATATTTGTTTTACTGCTGTCAATTTACATATGATGGAATAGTACTCTCATTACATAATGATGGAATAATACTTTTGTTTTACTGCCATGAAGTGATTTCTTCTGAAGAAGGTTCATTTTACAATGATATTTAGTTGATAAATTTGAATGAACCATCATAAACAATTGAAATATTTGTTTTACTGCTGTCAATTAGTGCATCAGACTCATTACATAATGATGGAATAGTACTTTGCTGCCAGGAAGTGATTTCTTCTGAGAAGGTTCATTTACAATGATATTTATTTGATAAATTTGAATGAACCATCATAAACAATTGAAATATTTGTTTTACTGCTGTCAATTAGTGCATCAGACTCTCATTATATAATGATTGAATAATACTTGCTGCCGATGAAGTGATTTCTGATTTCTTGTTAGAGAAGGTTCATTTTTACAATGATATTTAGATTGATAAATTTGAATGAACCATCATAAACAATTGAAATATTTGTTTTACTGCTGTCAATTAGTGCATCAGACTCTCATTACATAATGATGGAATAAGTACTTGCTTTTACCATGAAGTGATTTCTTCTGAGAAGGTTCATTTTACAATGATATTTAGTTGATAAATTTGAATGAACCATCATAAACAATTGAAATATTTGTTTACTGCTGTCAATTATGGAATGCATCAGACTCTTCATTTTATAATGATATGGAATAATACTTGCTGCCATGAAGTGATTTCTTCTGAGAAGGTTCATTTTACAATGATATTTAGTTGATAAATTTGAATGAAACCATCATGAACAATTGAAATATTTGTTTTACTGCTGTCAATTAGTGCATCAGACTCTCATTACATAATGATGGAATAGTACTTGCTGCCAGGAAGTGATTTCTTCGGAGAAGGTTCATTTTACAATGATATTTAGTTGATTAATTTGAATGAACCATCATAAACAATTGAAATATTTGTTTTACTGCAATTATTGTCAATTATTATATAATGATGCATCAGATTTCTCATTTTATAATGATATTTAGTTGATAAATTTGAATGAACCATCATGAACAATTGAAATATTTGTTTTAAGTGCATCAGACTACATAATGATGGAATAATACTTGCTGCCAGGAAGTGATTTCTTCGAGAAGGTTCATTTACAATGATATTTAGTTGATAAATTTGAATGAACCATCATAAACAATTGAAATATTGGTTTTACTGCTGTTAATTATTGCATCAGACTCTCATTATATAATGATTGAATAATACTTGCTGCCATGAAGTGATTTCTTCTGAGAAGGTTCATTTTACAATGATATTTAGTTGATAAATTTGAATGAACCATCATAAACAATTGAAATATTTGTTTTACTGCTGTCAATTAGTGCATCAGACTCTCATTACATAATGATGGAATAGTACTTGCTGCCAGGAAGTGATTTCTTCTGAGAAGGTTCATTTTACAATGATATTTAGTTGATTAATTTGAATGAACCATCATAAACAATTGAAATATTTGTTTTACTGCTGTCAATTAGTGCATCAGACTCTCATTACATAATGATGGAATAATACTTGCTGCCATGAAGTGATTTCTTGTGAGAAGGTTCATTTTACAATGATATTTAGTTGATAAATTTGAATGAACCATCATGAACAATTGAAATATTTGTTTTACTGCTGTCAATTAGCGCATCAGTCTCTCATTACATGAATGATGGAATAGTTCTTGTGAGAATGTTCGTTTTACAATGATATTTAGTTGAGAAATTTGATCATAAACAATGATTTTGTTTTACTGCTGTCAATTAGGTTCATTTTATGAAATATATTTAGTTGATAAATTTGAATTTTAACCATCAATAAACAATTGAAATATTTGTTTTACTGCTGTCAATTAGTGCATCAGACTCTCATTACATAATGATGGAATAGTACTTGCTGCCATGAAGTGATTTCTTGTGAGAAGGTTCATTTTACAATGATATTTAGTTGATAAATTTGAATGAACCATCATGAACAATTGAAATATTTGTTTTACTGCTGTCAATTAGTGCATCAGACTCTCATTACATAATGATGGAATAGTACTTGCTGCCATGAAGTGATTTCTTCTGAAAGGTTCATTTACAATGATATTTAGTTGATAAATTTGAATGAACCATCATAAACAATTGAAATATTTGTTTTACTGCTGTCAATTAGTGCATCAGACTCTCATTTACATAATGATGGAATAGTACTTGCTGCTGGAAGATGATTTCTTCTGAGAAGGTTCATTTTAATGATATTTAGTTGATAAATTTGAATGAACCATCATAAACAATTGAAATATTTCTTTTACTGCTGTCAATTAGTGTATCAGACTCTCATTACATAATGATGGAATAGTATTTGCTGCCATGAAGTGATTTCTTCTGAGAAGGTTCATTTTACAATGATATTTAGTTGATAAATTTGAATGAACCATCATAAACAATTGAAATATTTGTTTTACTGCTGTCAATTAGTGCATCAGACTCTCATTACATAATGATGGAATAATACTTGCCAGGAAGTGATTTCTTCTGAGACGGTTCATTTTACAATGATATTTAGTTGGATAAATTTGAATGAACCATCATAAACAATTGAAATATTTGTTTTACTGCTGTCAATTAGTGCATCAGACTCTCATTACATAATGATGGAATAGGTAAAAATGATATTTAGTGAAGTGATTCTTTTCTAATTTTATTTTACAATGATATTTAGTTGATAAATTTGAATGAACCATCATAAACAATTGAAATATTTGTTTTATCAGACAATTAGTGCATCAGACTCATTATTATATAATGATGGAATAATACTTGATTTCTTCTGAGAAGGTTCATTTTACAATGAAGTTGATTTGAATGAACCATCATAAACAATTGAGAAGGTTCATTCATTACAATGATATTTAGTTGATTCAAATTTTTGAATGAACCTTCATAATCAATTGAAATATTTGTTTTACTGCTGTCAATTTGTGCATCAGACTCTCATTACATAATGATGGAATAGTACTTGCTGCTATGAAGTGATTTCTTCTGAGAAGGTTCATTTTACAATGATATTTAGTTGATAAATTTGAATGAACCATCATAAACAATTGAAATATTTGTTTTACTTCTCTCAATTAGTGTATCAGACTCTCATTACATAATGATGGAATAGTATTTGCCGCTATGAAGTGATTTCTTCATTTCTTTTATGAGATATTTTGATAAATTTTTACAATTGAAATATTTATTTGAAAATCAGACTTTCATTACAAACCTATATAAGCTATTGAGAAGGTTCATTTTACAATGATTTTACTTCCATAAACAATTGAAATATTTGTTTTAGTGCATCATTATATAAATGATGGAATAATACAGATTTCTTATTACAAAGATGGAATAGTATTTTGCATGCTCATGAAGTGATTTCTGCTGAGATGGTTCATTTTACAATGATATTTAGTTGACAAATTTGAATGACCCTTTATAAACAATTGAAGTATTTGTTTTACTTCTCTGAAGTAGTGCATCAGACTCTCATTACATAATCATGGAATAGTATTTGCTGCTATGAAGCCATTTCTGCTGAGATTGTACATTTTACAATGATATTATTTAGTTGAAAAACTTGAATTAGTGCATCAGATTCATTACTAAACAATTGAATATTTGTTTTTTTACAAATGATATTTAGTTGAAATTTGAAATGACCTTTATAAACAATTGAGGGTTTTACATCAGACTCTCATTGCATAATGGTGGAATAGTATTTGCTGCTATGAAGCCATTTCTGCTGAGATGTTCATTTTTTAAATGTATAAGTTTTGAATGCACAATGATATTTAGTTCAAAATTTGAATGATGGAAATATTTTATTCTTCTGAAGCAATTTGAATGACCCATTTATTTGTTTTTGTTTTCATTCTATATATTATGAGTGCAACATTGACTCATTATATAATGGTGCAATAGTAATTACTACCCAGAAACCATTTCTGCTTAATCTTTACATTTTTCAATTGGATTTATATTAAAAACTTGAATGAACCATTCTTAACAATTAAAATATTTCTTTTACTTCTCTACATGTGTGCAAAATTGTCTCATTACCTAATGGTCTAATAGTATTTACTGTTTGGAAATCATTTCCGTTGAGACTTTATCTTTTACAATGGGATTTATTTTAAAAACTTGAATGAACCATTATGAACAATTAAAATATTTCTTTTACTTCTCTACATGAGTGCATCACTGTCTCATTACATAATGGTGCAATAGTATTTATTGCTTGGAAACCATTTATGTTGAGACTTTACATTGTAAAATGGGATTTATTTAAAAACTTGAATGAACTATTATTAACAATTGAAATATTTCTTTTACTCGTTTAAATGAGTGCATCAGACTCTCATTACATAATGGTGGAATAGTATTTGCTGCTTTGTAGCCATTTCTCCTGAGATGGTTCATTTTACAATGGGATTTATTTTAAAAACTTTAATGAACAATTATTATCAATTTAAATATTTCTTTTACTTTTCTACATGAATGCATCACTGTCTCATTGCATTATGGTCTAATAATATTTACTGCTTGGAAATCATTTCTGCTGAGACTTTACATTTTACAATGGGATTTATTTTAAAAACTTGAATGAACCATTCTTAACCATTGGAATATTTCTTTTACTCCTCTACATGAGTGCATCCCTGTCTCACTACATAATGGTGCAATAGTATTTACTGCTTGGAAACCATTTCTGCTGAGACTTTACATTTTACTATGTGATTTTGTTTAAAAATTGAATCAACCATTATTAACATTATTTCTTTTACTCCTGTATATGTGTGCATCAAAGTGTCATTACCTGATTGTGGAATAGCATTTATTGCTTGTAAACTAATTCTGCTCAGACTTTACCTTTTACAAGTGGATTTATTTAAAAAACGTCAATGTACCATTATTAACAATTGAAATAATTCTTTTACTCTTCTACATGTGAGAATCACACACTCATTAAATAATGGTGCAACCGTATTTCCTTCTTGGCAAGTATTTCTGCTGAGAGTTTACTTTTTACAATGGGATTTAGTTTTTAAACCTGATTTAACAACTATTAATAATTGAATTTATTCTTTTAATCCTCTACTTGAGTGCATGACAGACTCATTACATATTTGTGGAATTTTATTTACTGCTTTGAAACCATTTATGCTGAGACTTTAAATTTTACAATGGGAGTTAGTGAAAAAACTTGAATTAACGTTTATTGACATTTGAAATATCTTTTTTCCACCTGTACATGTGTGCATCACAGACTCATTATTGTAGTTTAAATAAGTCTGTATTGCTGCAACATCAGTTGTACATATCAAAATATCTCTGGTTGTTGTGGTAGGATCCCCCTAATTTGCATAGTGGAGTACCGACCATATAAATATGGTTGGTACCAGGAAGAGAGTAGTGGAATCAAGAGATTCAATCCAGAGACTCTGCCCGACTGCGACTAAGTCAACACATTCTCCAGGAACGGTCTTCCCATGAATATACAAAAGACTATATGTAAATATTGTGTACACTTTCTTGTTTCAATACAATTTGTTCTAAGTACATTTTGTGTTGCATTATTATTCCATGCATTAGTCAAGTTTCAACAATGGCGACGAGGTAGAAAGAACTTTATGAAAAAAAAAAAAGAATTGATAATTGATAGCCTTCAACAATTGGGACAAGTCTTTGAAGAACCCAGGCTGAAGGAAAAAATTATTAATTAAAAGTCCAACATCTAATGGAACGGAAAAGGATTCTGAAGTTCTGGATATTTAAAACTCGTTAAAGGACGACTAAGCTTAAAGGAACGTTCACTCAGAAAAATCTGAAAGGTGGCGTAAACGAATAATGGTGAATTAAAAAATAAAAGAAAAAAATAACTGGCCGACTACAAAAACATGCATGGAGTTAAAAGGCGCACAAATACACCGTGTCGACTTTGAAAGGTAACGAACTTTTAAAAAAAAAAACTTTATTTTTTTTTTGGTTGCTCAACAATATTTTATAAAGCAAGACATAAAATAAAAAAGTCGTAAATTGTGTCGATTTTTTTTTTGGTCAGCTTATATTATATTCGTGGATACACAAATTAAAAGTATATTCTTTGTTGCATGAACACTATCAGCTAAAGATGGATGAATTATCCAAAGTCATATCTGAATTATTCAAAGCCCAGCAGTTGAGTCAATCTGAATTATTCAAATCCCAGCAGTTGAGTCAGCAACGTCAAAGTGAACACTTTGCCTTATTAATAAGGGAACAACAAATAGCACAGCAGAAATATCAAGAAAAGCAAGAGGAGTTGAGTCAGCAACGTCAAAGTGAACAGTTTGCCTTATTAATAAGGGAACAACAGAAAAGACAGCAAGAATATCAAGAAAAGCAAGAGGAAAGACAGCAAAAATATCAAGAAAACAAGACTGGGAAAACAGGAAGAAATGCAGATCAAGGTTTTAGAAATTCAAAAGTTAACACTGGAGAAATTAAACAACAATCAGGCAAATGAAGGAAATTCTTCATATTCTAATAACATCATATTTAATTCGCTGAAACTTTCAACTATGTGCCAGACGAAGGAAAAAACGTTTGAAGCGTACTTTAAACGATATGAAGATATTTTCTACACAGACTGTGAAAACTGGTCGAATTCAAGAAAAGTCAGTCTATTACTAAGAAAGCTAGGTACAGCAGAACATAGCAAATTTGTAGATTTTATTCTACCGAGAAGAACAAATGAATTGGAATTCTCTGAAACAGTGAAATTGCTAAAGGAGTTGTTTGAGCAAATATGTCGCTTTGGCATAAGCGATGGTTATGCATGAATGTCGCTAAATCCGACGATCAGGATTACTTAACATATGCATCTATAGTGAATAGACATTGTGACAATTTCAGATTGGCAGAGATTATGGTTGAAGAATTCAAGTGTTTAATTTTTGCTCAAGGACTGGTATCCAGTAAGAGTGCCGAAATAAGACGTAGAGTTTTGTCTAAACTCAAATCTGAACAAAACCTTACCCTGCAAAAGTTAGCAGAGGAGTGTCAAAGGGCCGTAAGTTTAAAAGACAGAGTCTCAAAATCGAAGAAGCTGGCATTGCTTATATTAAAAAATAAAAAAACAGTCAAATTACCCAGCAGAAAAAAAATTGAGTAAAAAATTCATGTATTTTAAAAATAGACAAGAAAAAAATTAAATGAAAAGAACAAGGAGAAAAAAAGGTTCCACCATATAATTGTAGACGGTGCAACGAAAGACACTGGGAGGTAAATTGCCCATATAGAAATAAAATGTTTCAAAAGCCACAAGAATGGTCACAAAGGGTCGTGTTGTAAAACGAAAAAAGTCAATAGCCAAATTAGACAAACAAATTCAAATATCAAATCAGATAGAGATTTGAGGAAGTATGACGACTGAAATATTTAAAAAGAATATCAAATTTCAACTCGATTCGGGTTCAGATTTAACAATAATGAACTATAAAACATGGAAAATTTTAAAAGGCCTACAATAATGAAGTCAACGAAATGCGCTCGAACGGTAACAGGAAAGGAAATTAAATTCGAAGGCGAAGTTGTACTTCCCATGAAATTGAACGATAGTTAAAAAAAAATAAAAGTTTTCATTCTGAAAAATGGAGAAAGCTTGATGGGTACAGATTTTATTGAAACATTCGAATTGTGGAATAAACCGTTAAACTCATTCTGCAGAAAAGTAGAAAGTAATACGCAAACAAGACAGGACATTAAAGAGGAATTAAAGAAAAGTTTCCGGAAACCTTCACACCTGGTCTTGGAAGATGTAACAAGTTTGAAGCCAAATTTGAATTAAAGGAAAATACTATGCCAATTTTTAAAAGAAACGTAACGTGCCTTTCGCAAGTGTAGAGAAAATTAATGAAGAACTTGATAGGTTGGAAAAATGGAATTATTTCGAAAGTAGAATCTAATTCATGGGCTGCGCCGATTGTGCATAAAAAAGAAATCAAACCAAGTCAGAGTCTGCGTCGATTTTTCGACAGGGTTGAACTCGGTAATTAAGGACTACCATTACCCGTTACCGAGTCCGGAGGAGATTTTTAACAAGCTAAATGGTGGAGTTATATTTTCAAAAATCGACTTATCAGATGCTTATCTCCAAATTCCCATTGAAGAGGAATGTTCAAAGTTACTAGGGATAAACACGCATAGAGGGTTATTCAAGTACAACAGGCTTTCTTTTGGTATTAAAGTGGCACCAGCCATTTTTCAACAAGCTATGAACGTCATGTTGAATGATTTAGACTTTGCGTGCGCTTACTTAGGCGACATCATAGTAAGGAGTGAAACCGTCGACGAACATCGAGAGCATCTCAATCAAGTATTTAAAAAGATTCAGGACTTTGGATTTAAAGTCAAATAGTCAAAGTGCGAATTTGGTTTGGAGGAAATTAAGTATTTAGGTCACATAATCAACAAAAATGGCAGATTTCCAGATCCGGAAAGGTCCATTGCGATTAGAGACATGCCGACGCCCACTAATGTGGCAATGCTACAGAGTTTTCTGGGGCTTGCAAATTATTATCAAGCGTTCATTAAAGGAATGTACAATTTAAGAACTCCGTTGAATGAACTGCTAAAAAAAAGGCAAGGCATGGGAATGGACAGTAGAATGTCAGAAAGCCTTTGATGAAATAAAGAAAATGCTTACGTCCGACCTCTTTTTAACCCATTACAATCCAAAACTGGATATTGTAGTGGCAAGTGACACTAGTTCATACAGGATAGGAGCGTGTATTCAACACATAATGCCAGATGGTTCTAGAAAACCAATTGCACATGCTTCGAGAACTTTACTCTCAGGAGAAAGAAGTTGTGGACTCTTCTAATTTTCTAACCTTCTCCAACCTTAAAAAAAGCATAATCCATATTATACGCCTACGCGCAGATAACGCTCAACCAATAAAAATGCAAAGAATCGAATCAAGCAATTCTATTGGTAGATCGCCTCCCAAAGCAAGAATTGCGCCAAAATATCTTGAGCCACTTTCGAAAACCCAAAAGGTTATAAAAAGGAGAAAAGACAACCCCAGTCAGTCAGTCTAGCGAACTCGCCGATCGATTGCCTAATTAATCCACGACATTCAAAAACAGAATTTTACCGCGCATTTTGACGAACTTCAACTGACTCACCTGAAACACTCAACGAACAACTATCGAAACTTTGAACAATATTTCTTATGCACATTGATTTATTCATTACTAAAAATAAGAAATACGAATCACGAAAACAAACACAGACACGTTCAAAGGTAGACTACTTTAGCAAACTTTACCAAAAACTCTTATTATATATTTCAACACAAACACAAAATAACAAACATAACGACACAGAGACATCCAACATTTCAGCAACATATACAATTAATGCACGCAAATAATACAAATATTAACCTTGTTTGTAAATATGTAATTGTATATAAATGTTTTATTTGTTTCGATCTATAAATGTCTCGTTTTTACTTTGTTTGAAATCTCATGTTTGTTATATATTTGTTTGGGACAAGGTTTAGACACACAACCGATCCGAACAAAAATCCTTCTGATTAATTAAATGAACCAAAAGTCCCAACAAAATTTGGTGACCTTCCGACGTGAGAACATGCAAATAAGAGTGACGAACTTGTTGACGTACTTCAGACCAACAAAATTGGTAACCCCGACGTTTCAAGCAAACAACACCAACAAAATTGATAAACAGACGTGCGTAACAAAGAGATTGGTAACCCCGGTAACGGATAAAGTATTTCAACACTACAGATGGCAGAACCAACAACCGTATCAGAAACAGCCATCAAACTCGAGATGCCCGCCTTCAATGCAAATGTGCAAACGTGGTTCCTTCAGCTTGATGCGATATTCCAAGCTAGGCGCATAACTTCTCAGCAGTCAAAATTTGCAGCAGTCGTGGAGAAGCTACCGGCAGAAATAGCAGCCGAAGTAGCTGATATACTAACTTCAGTCCCAGTTGAAAAACCATACGAAATCCTAAAAGAAGGATATTGCATAGATCAGGTTTTTCGGAGGAGAAAAAGAATACGTGAACTCCTGTCCAATGTCACAACCGAAGATGCCAAACCTTCACAGTTACTTCGAAGGATGCAGCAGTTATTAGGCGAAAAATGACATATCGACCACAGTATTCAAACAAATGTGGCTGGACAAGCTACCGCCAGAGGTTGTACGAATTCTAGCCGCATTAGCAGAAGATGTAGACATCCAGAAACTAGCGATAATTGCAGACAAAATAACAGACACAGCGCCAATTAAACACATATCCGCAACGAACACACGAGATGGCCTCATGCCAGACATAGACCGGCAAATTCAAAAATTATCAACAGAGTTGCAAGATATATCTATACAGCTGCGCGAACTACAAAATGCTCATCTAAGCCGACATGATAATCAATATACCAAGCGAAATAAACAACGCTGGAGATCAAATTCTCGACACAGATACAAACGACAACGAAACGAATACCAAAATGAAAAATGTTGGTATCATGAAACTTTTGGCGCGCAAGCTAACAAGTGCAGACAACCATGTGCGTATAAGAAATCACCAACCGCCAAACAGCAGGGAAACGGACATCCTGGCACCCAGTAGAGACGTTGGATGCCAGGCAACTCAAGACTAACCGTCTCTTCTATATTTACGATAAATCCAGCGGATTAAACTTTTGGTAGACACCGGTGCCCAAATCAGTGTTATACCACAGACGAAGTGCAGCAAACAACTTCTAATAAAAAACACAACATTAAAACTACAAGCCGCGAATGGCACGCCTATTGCTACTTATGGTGAAAAAGACCCTGACTTTAGACATAGGTCTAAGGAGAGATCTGACGTGGACATTCATAATTGCTGATGTTTCGATGCCCATACTAGGAGCGGACTTCCTAACACATTATGCATTGTCAGTAGAACTAGCATCCCAAACACTAACTGACACCAATACAAATATAAAACGCTGCGGTTTCATCTCTAAACATTCAACGATTGACTGACGAATATTATACCAATAGCTAATGGCTACGGTGAGATAATACGTCAGTATCAGACACTGTTAACACCGTCGTCACGAAATGAACCCGTTAGACATCATGCTAAACACAGCATTAAAACAACTGGTTCCCCAGTTTATTCCCAACCACGTAGGCTTCATCCCGCCAAATTGAAAATCGCAAGAGATGAGTTCGACAATATGCTCAGACTGGGAATAATACGCCCTTCAAAAAGCCCTTATGCCAGCCCTCTACACATGGTTACAAAAGCAGATTCAGTCAGTTGGCGTCCATGCGGAGATTATAGGTTGTTGAACGCCCAGACCATTCCGGACAAATATCCTATCCCGCACATAAAAGATTTTGCGCTATCATTAGAAGGTGCTACAGTCTTCACTAAACTAGACCTTAAAAAGGCTTACTATCAGATACCAATCGAGGAAGACGACATACAAAAGACTGCGATCACCACTCCATTCGGACTATTTGAATTCACAAGAATGCCCTTTGGTTTACGAAACGCCGCACAGTCATTCCAAAGATTAATAGACGAGGTGTTACGTGGTATGCCGTACACATACGCGTATATTGACGATGTTTTAATTGCAAGTAAATCACATGTTGAACACAAGGAACATTTGCATGCAGTTCTAAAACGTTTACAACATTATGGTTTAAATTAAACATTGACAAATGTATATTTGCGGTACCACAGCTAACCTTTCTTGGACATGTAATAGACCAACAAGGATTGTCTCCTTGGATCACAAGATCAAAGCAATAACAAATTATCCCACACCTTCCACAATGAAGCAATTACGGAGATTCTTAGGAATGATAAACTACTACCGACAATTCATACCGAACTGTGCAACTATAATATTGCCATTAACAGACATGCTATCGCAACGAAAGAAAAAGAACTCGCAAATCGTACTATCGAAAGACGAATTAAAATCTTTAACGATGCAAAAGACGCGTTGCAAAATGTACAAAATTGTCGTATATTAATCCATCCGAAAATTCCAAACTAACACTCACGACAGATGCATCGGCTGACACAATTGGAGCAGTACTACACCAGATTACTAACAATGTAGAGAAACCACTATCATTTTTCTCGATAAAGTTAAACACTACCCAGAGGAAATATAGTACGTTCTCAAGAGAATTATTGGCAGTATACCTAGCAATACGACATTTTAGACACATTCTAGAAGGAAGAAATTTCGTAGTCTTCACCGACCATAAACCACTTACATATGCATTACATGCAAAGGCTGACAAATTAAATCCACGAGACCTAAGACATTTAGATTACATCAGCCAGTACACAGCAGATATCCGATACGTAAAAGGTCAGAATAACACAGTAGCGGACGCATTGTCCAGAACTACGCTCAACGCACTACAATCACAACCACTAAACTTTGACACTCTCGCTGAGGAACAAGCAAACGACAACGAATTACCGTCTGTACAAAAGATACCTCACTTCAAATTGAAAAAAGACCTTTACCCTTTACTAATGAACTCGTGTATTGTGACGTTTCCACAGGTAATCCTCGACCGTACTTTACCTTTGTCACGAAGAAAATCAATTTTCGATCATTTCCATTCGCCAGCTCACCCTGGAGCGAAGGCTACGCTGCGGACCATAGCTGACAGATACGTCTGGCCCGGTATGTCTTCGGACGTGAAACAGTGGTCTCGCACGTGCCAACGTTGCCAGGCAACGAAAATACACCGACATACCAAAGCACCATCGTCGACCTTCGCGACACCAGATGGACGATTTACGCACATACACGCAGACTTAGTCGGTCCACTCGAAAAATTAATGGACACGAGTACATTCTAACGATCATTGACCGCTTTACGCGATGGCCAGTTGCGATACCACTAACATCAATAACGGCAGAAACAGTGGCTAACGCAATTTTCAACAACTGGATTTCTATATTTGGATGCCCTGCAGTTATCACAACTGACAGAGGTCCCCAATTTCAATCAACGCTATTCAACGAATTTGTCAACATTTTAGGCATAAAACACATCTCTACCACCGCATACCACCCATGCAGCAACGGAATAGTGGAGAGATTCCATAGACAGCTCAAGTACGCATTAACAGCGTCTACCAGTGCTCGTACGTGGGTAGATAAGCTACCATTTGTGATGCTTGCGCTGCGAAATACAATAAAACTGGATCTCAAATGCACCAGTGCAGAATTAGTTTTGGGAAAAGCAACAACGCTGCCTGGACAGATATTTCACAACGAGACGACATCTACACCAACGAATTACTTTGTGGGCAGACCTAAAAAAGAAGATGATGGACGTTATATACACACCCACGAGAGCGTATAAAAAACCTTTCTACGTGCCAGCAGATCTACATTCAGCAGAATATGTTTTCCTGAGGCGCGACACTGTACGGAAACCATTAACGCCCAACTACACAGGTCCACACCTGGTAATATCTAAAACACCCAAATTCTTCATAATTGATATCGCCGGTAAACAGAACACCGTCAGTATAGACCGTCTCAAACCAGCATATCTGCAATCCGACGACACAGATCGAACAATAACGAAACCGACGACAACAGAACAAACAGAAACGCAAACAACTACTGATACGACCGAATCAACACAGTCTACCCGTACAAAATCAGGAAGGAATGTTCACTGGCCAACCAAGTACCGAACCTACATTACATATTAATGCTCATTCACCAAGGCATTAATCTGGGGGGAGGTATTGTGGACTCTTCTAATTTTCTAACCTTCTCCAACCTTAAAAAAAGCATAATCCATATTATACGCCTACGCGCAGATAACGCTCAACCAATAAAAATGCAAAGAATCGAATCAAGCAATTCTATTGGTAGATCGCCTCCCAAAGCAAGAATTGCGCCAAAATATCTTGAGCCACTTTCGAAAACCCAAAAGGTTATAAAAAGGAGAAAAGACAACCCCAGTCAGTCAGTCTAGCGAACTCGCCGATCGATTGCCTAATTAATCCACGACATTCAAAACAGAATTTTACCGCGCATTTTTGACGAACTTCAACTGACTCACCTGAAACACTCAACGAACAACTATCGAAACTTTGAACAATATTTCTTATGCACATTGATTTATTCATTACTAAAAATAAGAAATACGAATCACGAAAACAAACACAGACACGTTCAAAGGTAGACTACTTTAGCAAACTTTACCAAAAAACTCTTATTATATATTTCAACACAAACACAAAATAACAAACATAACGACACAGAGACATCCAACATTTCAGCAACATATACAATTAATGCACGCAACAATACAAATATTAACCTTGTTTGTAAATATGTAATTGTATATAAATGTTTTATTTGTTTCGATCTATAAATGTCTCGTTTTTACTTTGTTTGAAATCTCATGTTTGTTATATATTTGTTTGGGACAAGGTTTAGACACACAACCGATCCGAACAAAATCCTTCTGATTAATTAAATGAACCAAAAGTCCCAACAAAGTTACTCCCAGATAGAAAAAGAGGCGCTGAGTATCATTTTTGCCATAACAAAATTTCATAGATACATCCACGGCAGACATTTTATACTTGAAACCGATCATAAACCTCTGATCACTATTTTTGGTTCAAAGAAAGGGTTACCCGTTTATACGGCAAATCGTCTGTTGAGATGGGGAAACCATTCTTCTCAATTATGATTTTCACATAAAGCACTTATCATCCAAAAACATAATTCATGCGGATAGTTTATCAAGACTCATACCGAGTCAAGAAGAAAGATTCGAAGAATCAATTATTGCAAATATCAGAGCAGATTATGAGGTGAAAAGCATGGTAAACAACATTGTAAGAGAGCTACCGGTTACACTAAAGGAAATTAAAAAAGAAGCTGAAAGAGTGTATTGTGAGTGACAATGGTACACAATTCTCTTCTGAAGAATTTAAGGAATTTTGTGAGTTATATTAAATTAACCACATAACGTATCATCCGAGGTCCAATGGACTCGCAGAAAGATTTGTCGATACTTTAAAGCGCGCTCTGAAGAAAGCCTCAGGAGTTCCAACGGAAAAGGCGCTTCAGCAATTCCTACAAGTATACAGAATCACGCCAAACCAGAGAACACACGCAAACATGGCACCAGCTGAACTAATGTTCGCTAGGAAAGTTAAGTCAGTGTTTGACAAGCTTATCGCACCCGGCCGGAAGTAACTGCCGGCTACTCAAACATCAAAAAGCGTCACCACGGAAAACATAACGAATGCCGTTAACTTCCGGTGACTAAGCGTTTTTCAGTCAACGTCTCACACAAACTAAAAAAAACAAAACATTTACTACATATACTAACTTTCCTAACCAAAAAACAATTACCACAAACTACTTTATATAGACATGGTGTCTGAATGGAACCCATGTGTACAGCCAAAAAGTAAAGGTAATTTTCAGTCATCACCCAAATATATCACTGACAGGCTACGTTGCCGATTTTGACAAATATTGGATCGTTTCTTGGCCTATGGCTGAGATTCGATCAAGGCTTTGACTAGCTTGGACTGGCTCCGGCCTGACCTGTTAGGACAAGTCATGACCAGCTTTGACTAGGCTCTGACCAGCTTGGACAATTATGACCAATTTTGACCAGTGGCCTTTGAGTGGAAACACTCAAGTCTCCCACGTTAAACGACCTTGTGTCACATCTTGACTTTGTGGGAGTCAAGTAAATACCAATTCTTCCCGGCCGATTTTTTTTGGTCGGGGGTTTTGACAAATATTGGATCGTTTCTTGGCCTATGGCTGAGATTCGATCAAGGCTTTTGACTAGCTTGGACTGGCTCCGGCCTGGACCTGTTAGGACAAGTCATGACCAGCTTTGACTAGGCTCTGACCAGCTTGGACAATTATGACCAATTTTGACCAGTGGCCTTTGAGTGGAAACACTCGGTCTCCCACGTTAATCGACCTTGTGTCACATCTTGACTTAGTGGGAATCAAGTAAATACCAATTCTCCCGGCCGATTTTTTGGCCGGGGGTTTTGACAAATATTGGATCGTTTCTTGGCCTATGGCTGAGATTCGATCAAGGCTTTGACTAGCTTGGACTGGCTCCGGCCTGGACCTGTTAGGACAAGTCATGACCAGCTTTGACTAGGCTCTGACCAGCTTGAACAATTATGACCAACTTTGACCAGTGGCCTTTGAGTGGAAACACTCGGGTCTCCCACGTTAAACGACCTTGTGTCACATCTTGATTTTGTGGGAATCAAGTAAATACCAATTCTCCGGCCGATTTTTTTGCTCGGGGTTTTTGACAAATATTGATCGTTTCTTGGCCTATGGCTGAGATTCGATCACGTCTTTGACTAGCTTGGACTGGCTCCGGCCTGGACCTGTTAGCTTTGACTAGGCTCTGACCAGCTTGAACAACTATGACCAACTTTGTCCAGTGGCCTTTGAGTGGAAACAGTCTGGTCTCCCACGTTAATCGACCTTGTGTCACATCTTGACTTTGTGGGAATCAAGTAAATACCAATTCTCCCGGCCGATTTTTTTTTGGTCGGGGTTTTTGACAAATATTGGATCGTTTCTTGGCCTATGGCTGAGATTCGATCAAGGATTTGACTAGCTTGGACTTGCTCCGGTCTGGACCTGTTACGACAAGTCATGACCAGCTTTGACTAAGCTCTGACCAGCTTGGACATGCTTTGACCAATTTTGACCAGTGGCCTATGAGTGGAAACACTCGTGTCTCCCACGTTAATCGACCTTGTGTCACATCTTGACTTAGTGGGAATTCAAGTAAATACCAATTCGCCCGGCCGATTTTTTGGCTGGGGTTTTGACAAATATTGGATCGTTTCTTGGCCTATGGCTGAGATTCGATCAAGGCTTTGACTAGCTTGGACTGGCTCCGGCCTGGACCTGTTAGGACAAGTCATGACCAGCTTTGACTAGGCTCTGACCAGCTTGGGCAATGTATGACCAAATTTTGACCGATGGCCTTTGAGTGGAAACACTCGGGTTTCCCACGTTAATCGACCTTGTGTCACATCTTGACTTAGTGGGAGTCAAGTAAATACCTTCTTTTCGGCCGGGGGTTTTGACAAATATTGGATCGTTTCTTGGCCTATGGCTGAGATTCGATCAAGGCTTTGACTAGCTTGGACTGGCTCCGGCCTGGACCTGTTAGGACAAGTCATGACCAGCTTTGACTAGGCTCTGACCAGCTTGGACAAGCTATGACCAATTTTGACCAGTGGCCTTTGAGTGGAAACACTCGGGTCTCCCACGTTAATCGACCTTGTGTCACATCTTGACTTAGTGGGAGTCAAGTAAATACCAATTCTCCCGGCCGATTTTTTGGTCGGGGTTTTTGACAAATATTGGATCGTTTCTTGGCCTATGGCTGAGATTCGATCAAGGCTTTGACTAGCTTGGACTGGCTCCGGCCTGGACCTGTTAGGACAAGTCATGACCAGCTTTGACTAAGCTCTGACCAGCTTGGACATGCTTTGACCAATTTTGACCAGTGGCCTATGAGTGGAAACACTCGGGTCTCCCACGTTAATCGACCTTGTGTCACATCTTGACTTAGTGGGAGTCAAGTAAATACCAATTCTCCCGGCCGATTTTTTGGGTCGGGGTTTTTGACAAATATTGGATCGTTTCTTGGCCTATGGCTGAGATTCGATCAAGGCTTTGACTAGCTTGGACTGGCTCCGGCCTGGACCTGTTAGGACAAGTCATGACCAGCTTTGACTAGGCTCTGACCACCTTGGACAAGCTATGACCAATTTTGACCAGTGGCCTTTGAGTGGAAACACTCGGGTCTCCCACGTTAATCGACCTTGTGTCACATCTTAACTTAGTGGGAGTCAAGTAAATACCAATTCTCCTGGCCGATTTTTTGGTCGGGGTTTTTGACAAATATTGGATCGTTTCTTGGCCTATGGCTGAGATTCGATCAAGGCTTTGACTAGCTTGGACTGGCTATGGCCTGGACCTGTTAGGACAAGTCATGATCAGCTTTGACTAGGCTATGACCAGCTTGGACAAGGTATGGCCAATTTTGACCGGTGGACTTTGAGTGGAAACCCTCGCTTCTCCCACGTTAATCGACCTTGTGTCACATCTTGACTTAGTGGGAGTCAAGTAAATACCAATTCTCCCTGCCGATTTTTTGGTCGGGGTTTTGACAAATAATGCATCGTTTCTTGGCCTATGGCTGAGATTCTATCAAGGATTTGACTAGCTTGGACTGGCTCCGGCCTGGACCTGTTAGGACAAGTCATGACCAGCTTTGACTAGGCTCTGACAAGCTTGGACATGCTATGACAAATTTTGACCAGTGGCCTATGAGTGGAAACAATCGGGTCGCCCAAGTTAATCGACCTTGTGTCACATCTTGACTTAGTGGGAGTCAAGTAAATAACAATTTGCCCGACCGAATTTTTGGCCGGGTTTTTTTAACAAATATTGGATCGTTTCTTGGCCTATGGCTGACATTCGATCAAGGGTTTGACTAGCTTGGACTGGCTCCGGCCTCGACCTGATAGGACAAGTCATGAGCAGCTTTGACTAGGCTCTGACAAGCTTGGACAAGCTATGACAAATTTTGACCGGTGGCCTTTGAGTGGAAACACTCGGGTCTCCCACGTTAATCGACCTTGTGTCACATCTTGACTTAGTGGGAGTCAAGTAAATACCAATTCTCCCGGCCGATTTTTTGGTCGGGGTTTTTGACAAATATTGGATCGTTTCTTGGCCTATGGTTGAGATTCGATCAAGGCTTTGACTAGCTTGGACTGGCTCCGGCCTGGACCTGTTAGGACAAGTCATGACCAGCTTTGACTAGGCTCTGACAAGCTTGGACAAGCTATGACAAATTTTGACCGGTGGCCTTTGAGTGGAAACACTCGGGTCTCCCACGTTAATCGACCTTGTGTCACATCTTGACTCAGTGGGAGTCAAGTAAATACCAATTCTCCCGGCCGATTTTTGGTCGGGGTTTTTGACAAATATTGGATCGTTTCTTGGCCTATGGCTGAGATTCGATCAAGGCTTTGACTAGCTTGGACTGGCTCCGGTCTGGACCTGTTACGACAAGTCATGACCAGTTTGACTAAGCTCTGACCAGCTTGGACATGCTTTGACCAATTTTGACCACTGTCCTATGAGTGGAAACACTCGTGTCTCCCACGTTAATCGACCTTGTGTCACATCTTGACTTAGTGGGACTCAAGTAAATACCAATTCGCCCGGCCGATTTTTTGGCTGGTGTTTTGACAAATATTGGATCGTTTCTTGGCCTATGGCTGAGATTCGATCAAAGTTTTGACTAGCTTGGACTGGCTCCGGCCTGGACCTGTTAGGACAAGTCATGACCAGCTTTGACTAGGCTCTGACCACCTTGGACAAGCTATGACCAATTTTGAACAGTGGCCTTTGAGTGGAAACATTCGGGTCTCCCACGTTAATCGACCTTGTGTCTCATCTTAACTTAGTGGGAGTCAAGTTAATACCAATTCTGCCGGTCGATTTTTTGGTCGGGGGTTTTGGACAAATATTGGATCGTTTCTTGGCCTATGGCTGAGATTCGATCAAGGCTTTGACTAGCTTGGACTGGCTCCGGCCTGGACTTGTTAGGACAAGTCATGACCAGCTTTGACTAGGCTCTGACCAGCTTGGACAAGCTATGACCAATTTTGACCAGTGGCCTATGAGTGTAAACACTCGGGTCTCCCACGTTAATCGACCTTGTGTCACATCTTGACTTAGTGGGAGTCAAGTAAATACCAATTCTCCCGGCCGATTTTTTGGTCGGGGTTTTTTGACAAATATTGGATCGTTTCTTGGCCTATGGCTGAGATTCGATCAAGGCTTCGACTAGCTTGGACTGGCTCCGGCCTGGACCTGTTAGGACAAGTCATGACCAGCTTTGACTAGGCTCTGACCAGCTTCGACAAGCTCTGACCAATTTTGACCAGTGGCCTTTGAGTGGAAACACTCGGGTCTCCCACGTTAATCGACCTTGTGTCACATCTTGACTTAGTGGGAGTCAAGTAAATACCAATTCTCCCGGCCGATTTTTTTTTGGTCGGGGTTTTTGACAAATATTGGATCGTTTCTTGGCCTATGGCTGAGATTCGATCAAGGCTTTGACTAGCTTGGACTGGCTCCGGCCTGGACCTGTTAGGACAAGTCATGACCAGCTTTGACTAGGCTCTGACCAGCTTGGACAAGCTATGACCAATTTTGACCAGTGGCCTTTGAGTGGAAACACTCGGGTCTCCCACGTTAATCGACCTTGTGTCACATCTTGACTTAGTGGGAGTCAAGTAAATACCAATTCTCCCGGCCGATTTTTTTGGTCGGGGTTTTTGACAAATATTGGATCGTTTCTTGGCCTATGGCTGAGATTCGATCAAGGCTTTGACTAGCTTGGACTGGCTCCGGCCTGGACCTGTTAGGACAAGTCATGACCAGCTTTGACTAGGCTCTGACCAGCTTGGACAAGCTATGACCAATTTTGACCAGTGGCCTTTGAGTGGAAACACTCGGGTCTCCCACGTTAATCGACCTTGTGTCACATCTTGACTTAGTGGGAGTCAAGTAAATACCAATTCTCCCGGCCGATTTTTTTGGTCGGGGTTTTTGACAAATATTGGATCGTTTCTTGGCCTATGGCTGAGATTCGATCAAGGCTTTGACTAGCTTGGACTGGCTCCGGCCTGGACCTGTTAGGACAAGTCATGACCAGCTTTGACTAGGCTCTGACCAGCTTGGACAAGCTATGACCAATTTTGACCAGTGGCCTTTGAGTGGAAACACACTCCGGGTCTCCCACGTTAATCGACCTTGTGTCACATCTTGACTTAGTGGGAGTCAAGTAAATACCAATTCTCCCGGCCGATTTTTTGGTTGGGGTTTTGACAAATATTGGATCGTTTCTTGGCCTATGGCTGAGATTCGATCAAGGCTTTGACTAGCTTGGACTGGCTCCGGCCTGGACCTGTTAGGACAAGTCATGACCAGCTTTGACAAGGCTCTGACCAGCTTGGACAAGCTATGAACAATTTTGACCAGTGGCCTATGAGTGGAAACACTCGGGTCTCCCACGTTAATCGACCTTTTGTCACATCTTGACTCAGTGGGAGTCAAGTAAATACCAATTCTTCCGGCTGATTTTTTTGTCGGGGTTTTTAACAAATAATGGAAAGTTTCTTGGCCTATGGCTGAGATTCGATCAAGGCTTTGGCTAGCTTGGACTGGCTCCGGCCTGGACCTGTTAGGACAAGTCATGACCAGCTTTGACTAGGCTCTGACCAGCTTGGACAAGCTATGACAAATATGACCAATTTTGACCAGTGGCCTTTAAGTGGAAACACTCGGGTCTCCCACGTTAATCGACCTTGTGTCTCATCTTAACTTAGTGGGAGTCAAGTAAATACCAATTCTCTTGGTCGATTTTTGGTCCGGGTTTTTGACAAATATGGGATCGTTTCTTGGCCTATGGCTGAGATTCGATCAAGGCTTTCACTAGCTTGGACTGGCTCCGGCCTGGACCTGTTAGGACAAGTCATGACCAGCTTTGACTAGGCTCTGACCAGCTTGGACAAGCTATGACCAATTTTGATCGGTGGCCTTTGAGTGGAAACACTCGGGTCTCCCACGTTAATCGACATTGTGTCACATCTTGACTTAGTGGGAGTCAAGTAAATACCAATCCTCCCAGCCGATTTTTTGGCTGGGGTTTTTGACAAATATTGGATCGTTTCTTGGCCTA
Organism: Acanthosepion pharaonis; assembly: GCA_903632075.3. Classification (NCBI taxonomy): domain Eukaryota; kingdom Metazoa; phylum Mollusca; class Cephalopoda; order Sepiida; family Sepiidae; genus Acanthosepion; species Acanthosepion pharaonis. The sequence continues at coordinate 281,731 of CAHIKZ030000195.1, read as the reverse complement.
TGGCTGAGATTCGATCAAGGCTTTGACTAGCTTGGACTGGCTCCGGCCTGGACCTGATAGGACAAGTCATGACCAGCTTTGACTAGGCTCTGACAATCTTGGACAAGCTATGACAAATTTTGACCGGTCGCCTTTGAGTGGAAACACTCGGGGCTCCCACGTTAATCGACCTTGTGTCACATCTTGACTTAGTGGGAGTCAAGTAAATACCAATTCTCCCGGCCGATTTTTTTGGTCGGGGTTTTTTGACAAATATTGGATTGTTTCTTGGCCTATGGCTGAGATTCGATCAAGGCTTTGACTAGCTTGGACTGGCTCCGGCCTGGACCTGTTAGGACAAGTCATGACCAGCTTTGACAAGGCTCTGACCACCTTGGACAATCTGTGACCAATTTTGTCTAGTGGCCTTTGAGTGGAAACACTCGGGTCTCCCTCGTTAATCGAACTTGTGTCACATCTTAACTTAGTGGGAGTCAAGTAAATACCAATTCTCCTGGCCGATTTTTTTGGTCGGGGTTTTTGACAAATATTGGATCGTTTCTTGGCCTATGGCTGAGATTCGATCAAGGCTTTCACTAGCTTGGACTGGCTCCGGCCGCGACCTGTTAGGACAAGTCATGACCAGCTTTGACTAGGCTATGACCGGCTTGGACAAGCTATGACCAATTTTGACCGGTGGCCTTTGAGTGGAAACACTCGGGTCTCCCACGTTAATCGACCTTGTGTCACATCTTGACTCAGTGGGAGTCAAGTAAATACCAATTCTCCCGGCTGATTTTTGGTCGGGGTTTTTGACAAATAATGGATCGTTTCTTGGCCTATGACTGAGATTCGATCAAGGCTTTGACTAGCTTGGACTGGCTGCGGCCTAGACCTGATAGGACAAGTCATGACCAGCTTTGACTAGGCTCTGACCAGCTTGGACAAGCGATGACCAATTTTGACCAGTGGCCTATGAGTGGAAATACTCGGGTCTCCCACGTTAATCGACCTTTTGTCACATCTTGACTTAGTGGGAGTCAAGTAAATACCAATTCTTCCGGCCGATTTTTTGGTCGGGGTTTTGACAAATATTGGATCGTTTCTTGGCCTATGGCTGAGATTCGATCAAGGCTTTGACTAGCTTGGACTGGCTCCGGCCTGGACATGTTAGGACAAGTCATGACCAGCTTTGACTAGGCTCTGACCAGCTTGGACAAGCTATGACCAATTTTGACCAGTGGCCTATGAGTGTAAACACTCGGGTCTCCCACGTTAATCGACCTTGTGTCACATCTTGACTTAGTGGGAGTCAAGTAAATAGCAATTCTTCCGGCTGATTTTCGGTTGGGGTTTTTAACAAATAATGGAACGTTTCTTGGCCTATGGCTGAGATTCGATCAAGGCTTTGACTAGCTTGGACTGGCTCCGGCCTGGACCTGTTAGGACAAGTCATGACCAGCTTTGACTAGGCTCTGACCAGCTTGGACAAGCTATGACCAATTTTGACCGGTGGCCTTTGAGTGGAAACACTCGGGTCTCCCACGTTAATCGACCTTGTGTCACATCTTGACTTAGTGGGAGTCAAGTAAATACCAATTCTCCCGGCCGATTTTTTTTTGGTCGGGGTTTTTTAACAAATATTGGATCGTTTCTTGGCCTATGGCTGAGATTCGATCAAGGATTTGACTAGCTTGGACTGGCTCCGGCCTGGACCTGTTAGGACAAGTCATGACCAGCTTTGACTAAGCTCTGACCAGCTTGGACATGCTTTGATCAATTTTGACCAGTGGCCTATGTGTGGAAACACTCGCGTCTCCCACGTTAATCGACCTTGTGTCACATCTTGACTTAGTGGGAGTAAATAACAATTCGCCCGGGCGAATTTTTGGCTGGGGTTTTTGACAAATATTGGATCGTTTCTTGGCCTATGGCTGAGATTCGATCAAGGCTTTGACTAGCTTGGACTGGCTCCGGCCTGGACCTGATAGGACAAGTCATGACCAGCTTTGACTAGGCTCTGACCAGCTTGGACAAGCTATGACCAATTTTGACCAGTGGCCTATGAGTGGAAACACTCGGGTCTCCCACTTTAATCGAACTTTTGTCACATCATGACTTAGTGCGAGTCAAGTAAATACCAATACTCCCGGCCGATTTTTTTGGTCGGGGTTTTTGACAAATATTGGATCGTTTCTTGGCCTATGGCTGAGATTCGATCAAGGCTTTGACTAGCTTGGACTGGCTCCGGCCTGGACCTGTTAGGACAAGTCATGACCAGCTTTGACTAGGCTCTGACCAGCTTGGACAAGCTATGACCAATTTTGACCAGTGGCCTTTGAGTGGAAACGCTCGGGTCTCCCACGTTAATCGACCTTGTGTCATATCTTGACTTAGTGGGAGTCAAGTAAATACTAATTCTCCCGGCCGATTTTTGGTCGGGGTTTTTGACAAATATTGGATCGTTTCTTGGCCTATGGCTGAGATTCGATCAAGGCTTTGACTAGCTTGGACTGGCTCCGGCCTGGACCTGATAGGACAAGTCATGACCAGCTTTGACTAGGCTCTGTCCAGCTTGGACAAGCTATGACCAATTTCGATCAGTGGCCTATGAGTGGAAACACTCGGGTCTCCCACGTTAATCGAACTTGTGTCTCATCTTAACTTAGTGGGAGTCAAGTAAATACCAATTCTCCCCGCCGATTTTTTGCTCGGGGCTTTTGACAAATATTGGATCGTTTCCTGGCGTATGGCTGAGATTCGATCAAGGCTTTGACTAGCTTGGACTGGCTCCGGCCTGGACCTCTTACGACAAGTCATGACCAGCTTTGACTAAGCTCTGACCAGCTTGAACATGCTTTGACCAATTTTGACCACTGGCCCATGAGTGGAAACACTCGGGTCTCCCACGTTAATCGACCTTGTGTCACATCTTGACTCAGTGGGAGTCAAGTAAATACCAATTCTCCCGGCCGTTTTTTGGTCGTCGTTTTTGACAAATATTGGATCGTTTCTAGGCCTATGGCTAAGATTCGATCAAGGCTTTCACTAGCTTGGACTGGCTCCGGCCTGGACCTGTTAGGAAAAGAAATGACCAGCTTTGTCTAAGCTCTGACCAGGTTGGACAAGGTATGACCAATTTTGATCAGTGGCCTATGAGTGGAAACAATCGGGTCTCCCACGTTAATCGACCTTGTGTCACATCTTGACTTAGTGGGACTCAAGTAAATACCAATTCGTCCGGCCGATTTTTTGGCTGGGGTTTTTGACAAATATTGGATCGTTTCTTGGCCTATGGCTGAGATTCGATCAAGGCTTTGACTAGCTTGGACTGGCTCCGGCCTGGACCTGTTAGGACAAGTCATGACCAGCTTTGACTAGGCTCTGACAAGCTTGGACAAGCTATGACAAATTTTGACCGGTGGCCTTTGAGTGGAAACACTCGGGTCTCCCACGTTAATCGACCTTGTGTCACATCTTGACTTAATGGGAGTCAAGTACATACCAATTCTCCCGGCCTTTTCTTTGGTCGAGGTTTTTGACAAATAATGGATCGTTTCTTGGCCTATGGCTGAGATTCGATCAAGGCTTTGACTAGCTTGGACTGGCTCCGGCGTGGACCTGTTAGGACAAGTCATGACCAGCTTTGACTAGGCTCTGACAAGCTTGGACAAGCTATGACAAATTTTGACCGGTGGCCTTTGAGTGGAAACACTCGGGTCTCCCACGTTAATCGACCTTGTGTCACATCTTGACTTAGTGGGAGTCAAGTAAATACCAATTCTCCCGGCCGATTTTTGGTCGGGGTTTTTGACAAATATTGGATCGTTTCTTGGCCTATGGCTGAGATTCGATCAAGGATTTGACTAGCTTGGACTGGCTCCGGCCTGGACCTGTTAGAACAAGTCATGACAAGCTTTGACTAAGGTCTGACCAGCTTGGACAATGTATGAGCCAATTTTGACCAGTGGCCTATGAGTGGAAACACTCGGGTCTCCCAAGTTAATCGACCTTGTATCACATCTTGACTTAGTGGGAGTCAAGTAAATACCAATTGTCTTGGCCGATTTTTTGGTCGGGGTTTTTGACAAATATTGGATCGTTTCTTGGCCTATGGCTGAGATTCGATCAAGGCTTTCACTGGCTTGGACTTGCTCCGGCCGCGACCTGTTAGGACAAGTCATGACCAGCTTTGACAAGGCTCTGACCAGCTGGGACAAGCTATGACTAATTTTGACCGGTGGCCTTTGAGTGGAAACACTCGGGTCACCCACGTTAATCGACCTTGTGTCTCATCTTAACTTAGTGGGAGTCAAGTAAATACCAATTCTCTTGGTCGATTTTTGGTCCGGGGTTTTTACAAATATGGGATCTTTTCTTGGCCTATGGCTGAGATTCGATCAAGGCTTTGACTAGCTTGGACTGGCTCCGGCGTGGACCTGTTAGGACAAGTCATGATCAGCTTTGACTAGGCTATGACCAGCTTGGACAAGCTATGGCCAATTTTGACCGGTGGACTTTTAGTGGAAACACTCGGGTCTCCCAAGTTAATCGACCTTGTGTCACATCTTGACTTAGTGCGAGTCAAGTAAATACTAATTCTCCCGGCCGATGTTTGGTCGGGGTTTTTGACAAATATTGGGTAGTTTCTTGGCCTATGGCTGAGATTCGATCAAGGATTTGATTAGCTTGGACTGTCTCCGGCCTGGACCTGTTAGAACAAGTCATGACAAGCTTTGACTAGGCTCTGACCAGCTTGGACAAGCTATGACCAATTTTGACCAGTGGCCTTTGAGTGGAAACACTCGGGTCTCCCACGTTAATCGACCTTGTGTCATATCTTGACTTAGTGGGAGTCAAGTAAATACTAATTCTCCCGGCCGATTTTTTGGTCGGGGTTTTTGACAAATAATGCATCGTTTCTTGGCCTATGGCTGAGATTCGATCAAAGCTTTGACTAGCTTGGACTGGCTCCGGCCTGGACATGATAGGACAAGTCATGACCAGCTTTGACTAGGCTCTGACCAGTTTGGACAAGCTATGACCAATTTTGATCGGTGGCCTTTGAGTGGAAACACTCGGGTCTCCCACGTTAATCGACCTTGTGTCACATCTTGACTTAGTGGGACTCAAGTAAATACCAATTCGTCCGGCCGATTTTTTGGCTGGGGTTTTTGACAAATATTGGATCGTTTCTTGGCCTATGGCTGAGATTCGATCAAGGCTTTGACTAGCTTGGACTGGCTCCGGCCGGGACCTGATAGGACAAGTCATGACCAGCTTTGACTAGGCTCTGACCAGCTTGGACAAGCTATGACCAATTTTGACCAGTGGACTTTGAGTGGAAACACTCGGTCTCCCCCAGTTAATCGACCTTGTGTCACATCTTGACTTAGTGGGAGTCAAGTAAATACCAATTCTCCCGGCCGATTTTTTTTGGTCGGGGTTTTTTGACAAATATTGGATCGTTTCGTGGCCTATGGCTGAGATTCGATCAATGCTTTCACTAGCTTGGACTGGCTCCGGCGTGGACCTGTTAGGACAAGTCATGATCAGCTTTGACTAGGCTATGACCAGCTTGGACAAGCTATGACCAATTTTTGACCAGTGGCCTTTGAGTGGAAACACTCAGGTCTCCCACGTTAATCGACCTTGTGTCACATCTTGACTTAGTGGGAGTCAAGTAAATACCAATTCTCCCGGTCGTTTTTTTGATCGAGGTTTTTGACAAATAATGGATCGTTTCTTGGCCTATGGCTGAGATTCGATCAAGGATTTGACTAGCTTGGACTGGCTCCTGCCTCGACCTGATAGGACAAGTCATGAGCAGCTTTGACTAGGCTCTGACAAGCTTGGACAAGCTATGACAAATTTTGACCGGTGGAGTTTGAGAAAAACACTCGGGTCTCCCACGTTAATCGACCTTGTGTCACATCTTGACTTAGTGGGAGTCAAGTAAATACCAATTCTCCCGGCCGATTTTTTGGTCGGGGTTTTTGACAAATATTGGATCGTTTCTTGGCCTATGGCTGAGATTCGATCAAGGCTTTGACTAGCTTGGACTGGCTCCGGCCTGGACCTGTTAGGACAAGTCATGACCAGCTTTGACTAGGCTCTGACCAGCTTGGACAAGCTATGACCAATTTTGACCGGTGGCCTTTGAGTGGAAACACTCGGGTCTCCCACGTTAATCGACCTTGTGTCACATCTTGACTTAGTGGGAGTCAAGTAAATACCAATTCTCCCGGCCGATTTTTTTTTGTCGGGGGTTTTGACAAATATTGGATCGTTTCTGGGCCTATGGCTGAGATTCGATCAAGGCTTTGACTAGCTTGGACTGGCTCCGGCCTGGACCTGATAGGACAAGTCATGACCAGCTTTGACTAGGCTCTGACCAGCTTGGACAAGCTATGACCAATTTTGACCGGTGGCCTTTGAGTGGAAACACTCGGGTCTGCCATTTTAATCGAACTTGTGTCTCATCTTAACTTAGTGGGAGTCAAGTAAATACCAATTCTCCCGGCCGATTTTTTGGTCGGGGTTTTTGACAAATATTGGATCGTTTCTTGGCCTATGGCTGAGATTCGATCAAGGCTTGACTAGCTTGGACTGGCTCCGGCCTGGACCTGTTAGGACAAGTCATGACCAGCTTTGACTAGGCTCTGACCAGCTTGGACAAGCTATGACCAATTTTGACCAGTGGCCTTTGAGTGGAAACACTCTCGGGTCTCCCACGTTAATCGACCTTGTGTCACATCTTGACTTAGTGGGAGTCAAGTAAATACCAATTCTCCCGGCCGATTTTTTTTTGGTCGGGGTTTTTGACAAATAATGGATCGTTTCTTGGCCTATGGCTGAGATTCGATCAAGGCTTTGACTAGCTTGGACTGGCTCCGGCCTGGACCTGATAGGACAAGTCATGACCAGCTTTGACTAGGCTCTGACCAGCTTGGACAAGCTATGACCAATTTTGACCAGTGGCCTTTGAGTGGAAACACTCGGGTCTCCCACGTTAATCGACCTTGTGTCTCATCTTGACTTAGTGGGAGTCAAGTAAATACCAATTCTCCCGGCCGATTTTTTTGTCGGGGTTTTTTAACAAATATTGGATCGTTTCTTGGCCTATGGCTGAGATTCGATCAAGGCTTTGACTAGCTTGGACTGGCTCCGGCCTGGACCTGATAGGACAATTCATGACCAGCTTTGACTAGGCTCTGACAAGCTTGGACAAGCTATGACACATTTTGACCAGTGGCCTTTGAGTGGAAACACTCAAATATTGTCTCCCACGTTAATCGACCTTGTGTCTCATCTTGACTTAGTGGGAGTCAAGTAAATACTAATTCTCCCGGCCGATTTTTGGTCGGGGTTTTTGACAAATAATGGATCGTTTCTTGGCCTATGGCTGAGATTCGATCAAGGATTTGACTAGCTTTGATAGGACAAGTCATGACCAGCTTTGACTAGGCTCTGACCAGCTTGGACAAGCTATGTCCAATTTTGACCAGTGGTCTATGAGTGGAAACACTCGGGTCTCCCACGTTAATCGACCTTGTGTCACATCTTGACTTAGTGGGAGTCAAGTAAATACCAATTCTCCCGGCCGATTTTTTGGTGGTCGGGGTTTTTGACAAATAATGCATCGTTTCTTGGCCTATGGCTGAGATTCTATCAAGGATTTGACTAGCTTGGACTGGCTCCGGCCTGGACATGTTAGGACAAGTCATGACCAGCTTTGACTAAACTCTGACCAGCTTCGACATGCTTTGACCAATTTTGACCAGTGGCCTATGAGTGGAAACAATCGGGTCTCCCACGTTAATCGACCTTGTGTCTCATCTTAACTTAGTGGGAGTCAAGTAAATACCAATTCTCCCGTCCGATTTTTTGGTCGGGGTTTTTGACAAATATTGGATCGTTTCTTAGCCTATGGTTGAGATTCGATCAAGGCTTTGACTAGCTTGGACTGGCTCCGGCCTGGACCTGTTAGGACAAGTCATGACCAGCTTTGACTAGGCTCTGACAAGCTTGGACATGCTATGATAAATTTTGACCAGTGGCCTATGAGTGGAAACAATCGGGTCGCCCAAGTTAATCGACCTTGTGTCACATCTTGACTTAGTGGGAGTCAAGTAAATAACAATTCTCCCGGCCGATTTTTTTTGGTCGGGGTTTTTTGACAAATAATGGATCGTTTCTTGGCCTATGGCTGAGATTCGATCAAGGGTTTGACTAGCTTGGACTGGCTCCGGCCTCGACCTGATAGGACAAGTCATGACCAGCTTTGACTAGGCTCTGACCAGCTTGGACAAGCTATGACCAATTTTGACCAGTGGCCTTTGAGTGGAAACACTCGGGTCTCCCACGTTAATCGACCTTGTGTCTCATCTTGACTTAGTGGGAGTCAAGTAAATACCAATTCTTCCGGCCGATTTTTTGGTCGGGGTTTTTTGACAAATAATGGATCGTTTCTTGGCCTATGGCTGAGATTCGATCAAGGCTTTGACTAGCTTGGACTGGCTCCGGCCTGGACCTGATAGGACAAGTCATGACCAGCTTTGACTAGGCTCTGACCAGCTTGGACAAGCTATGACCAATTTTGACCAGTGGCCTTTGAGTGGAAACACTCAAGTCTCCCACGTTAATCGACCTTGTGTCACATCTTGACTTAGTGGGAGTCAAGTAAATACCAATTCTCCCGGCCGATTTTTTTTTGGTCGGGGTTTTTGACAAATAATGGATCGTTTCTTGGCCTATGGCTGAGATTCGATCAAGGCTTTGACTAGCTTGGACTGGCTCCGGCCTGGACCTGATAGGACAAGTCATGACCAGCTTTGACTAGGCTCTGACCAGCTTGGACAAGCTATGACCAATTTTGACCAGTGGCCTTTGAGTGGAAACACTCGGGTCTCCCACGTTAATCGACCTTGTGTCTCATCTTGACTTAGTGGGAGTCAAGTAAATACCAATTCTCCCGGCCGATTTTTTTGGTCGGGGTTTTTGACAAATAATGGATCGTTTCTTGGCCTATGGCTGAGATTCGATCAAGGCTTTGACTAGCTTGGACTGGCTCCGGCCTGGACCTGATAGGACAAGTCATGACCAGCTTTGACTAGGCTATGACCAGCTTGGACTAGCTATGACCAATTTTGACCGGTGGCCTTTGAGTGGAAACACTCGGGTCTCCCACGTTAATCGACCTTGTGTCTCATCTTGACTTAGTGGGAGTCAAGTAAATACCAATTCTCCCGGCCGATTTTTTTTGGTCGGGGTTTTTTGACAAATAATGGATCGTTTCTTGGCCTATGGCTGAGATTCGATCAAGGCTTTGACTAGCTTGGACTGGCTCCGGCCTGGACCGGATGGGACAAGTCATGACCAGCTTTGACTAGGCTCTGACCACCTTGGACAAGCTATGACCAATTTTGAACAGTGGCCTTTAAGTGGAAACAGTCGGGTCTCCTACGTTAATCGACCTTGTGTCTCATCTTGACTCAGTGGGAGTCAAGTTAATACCAATTCTTCCGGGTGATTTTTTGGTCGGGGTTCTTGACAAATAATGGATCGTTTCTTGGTCTAGGGCTGAGATTCGATCAAGGATTTGACTAGCTTGGACTGGCTCCGGTCTGGACCTCTTACGACAAGTCATGACCAGCTTTGACTAAGCTCTGACCAGCTTGAACATGCTTTGACCAATTTTGACCACTGGCCTATGAGTGGAAACACTCGGGTCTCCCACGTTAATCGACCTTGTGTCACATCTTGACTTAGTGGGAGTCAAGTAAATACCAATTCTCCCGGCCGTTTTTTGGTCGTCGTTTTTGACAAATATTGGATCGTTTCTTGGCCTATGGCTGAGATTCGATCAAGGCTTTGACTAGCTTGGACTGGCTCCGGCCTGGACCTGTTAGGACAAGTCATGACCAGCTTTGACAAGGCTCTGACCAGCTTGGACAAGCTATGAACAATTTTGACCAGTGGCCTCTGAGTGGAAACACTCGGGTCTCCCACGTTAATCGACCTTTTGTCACATCTTGACTCAGTGGGAGTCAAGTAAATACCAATTCTTCCGGCTGATTTTTTTGTCGGGGTTTTTAACAAATAATGGAAAGTTTCTTGGCCTATGGCTGAGATTCGATCAAGGCTTTGACTAGCTTGGACTGGCTCCGGCCTGGACTTGATAGAACAAGTCATGACCAGCTTTGACTAAGCTCTGACCAGCTTGGACAAGCTATGACCAATCTTGACCAGTGGCCTTTGAAGTGGAAACACTCGGGTCTCCCACGTTAATCGACCTTGTGTCTCATCTTGACTTAGTGGGAGTCAAGTAAATACCAATTCTCCCCGGCCGATTTTTTTTTCGGGGTTTTTGACAAATAATGGATCGTTTCTTGGCCTATGGCTGAGATTCGATCAAGGCTTTGACTAGCTTGGACTGGCTCCGGCCTGGACCTGTTAGGACAAGTCATGACCAGCTTTGACTAGGCTCTGACCAGCTTGGACAAGCTATGACCAATTTTGACCAGTGTGGCCTTTGAGTGGAAACACTCGGGTCTCCCACGTTAATCGACCTTGTGTCACATCTTGACTTAGTGGGAGTCAAGTAAATACCAATTCTTCCGGCCGATTTTTTTTGGTCGGGGTTTTTGACAAATAATGGATCGTTTCTTGGCCTATGGCTGAGATTCGATCAAGGCTTTGACTAGCTTGGACTGGCTCCGGCCTGGACCTGATAGGACAAGTCATGACCAGCTTTGACTAGGCTCTGACCAGCTTGGACAAGCTATGACCAATTTTGACCAGTGGCCTTTGAGTGGAAACACTCGGGTCTCCCACGTTAATCGACCTTGTGTCTCATCTTGACTTAGTGGGAGTCAAGTAAATACCAATTCTTCCGGCCGATTTTTTTGGTCGGGGTTTTTGACAAATAATGGATCGTTTCTTGGCCTATGGCTGAGATTCGATCAAGGCTTTGACTAGCTTGGACTGGCTCCGGCCTGGACCTGATAGGACAAGTCATGACCAGCTTTGACTAGGCTCTGACCAGCTTGGACAAGCTATGACCAATTTTGACCAGTGGCCTTTGAGTGGAAACACTCGGTCTCCCACGTTAATCGACCTTGTGTCTCATCTTGACTTAGTGGGAGTCAAGTAAATACCAATTCTCCCGGCCGATTTTTTTGGTCGGGGTTTTTGACAAATAATGGATTGTTTCTTGGCCTATGGCTGAGATTCGATCAAGGCTTTGACTAGCTTGGACTGGCTCCGGCCTGGACCTGATAGGACAAGTCATGACCAGCTTTGACTAGGCTCTGACCAGCTTGGACAAGCTATGACCAATTTTGAACAGTGGCCTTTAATTGGAAAAGTTCGGGTCCCCTACGTTCATCGACCTTGTGTCTCATCTTAACTTAGTGGGAGTCAAGTAAATAACAATTCTCCCGGCCGATTTTTCGGTCGGAGTTTTTGACAAATATTGGACCGTTTCTTGGCCTATGTCTGAGATTCGATCAAGGCTTTGACTAGCTTGGACTGGCTCCGGCCTGGACCTGTTAGGACAAGTCATGACCAGCTTTGACTAGGCTCTGACCAGATTGGACAAGCTATGAACAATTTTGACCAGTGGCCTTTAAGTGGAAACAGTCGGGTCCCCCAGGTTAATCGACCTTGTGTCTCATCTTAACTTATTGGGAGTCAAGTTAATACCAATTCTTCCGGCTGATTTTTGGTCGGGGTTCTTGACAAATAATGGATCGTTTCTTGGTCTAGGGCTGAGATTCGATCAAGGATTTGCCTAGCTTGGACTTGCTCCGGTCTGGACCTGTTACGACAAGTCATGACCAGCTTTGACTAGGCTCTGACCACCTTGGACAAGCTATGACCAATTTTGACCAGTGGCCTTTAAGTGGAAACACTCGGGTCTCCCACGTTAATCGACCTTGTGTCTCATCTTAACTTAGTGGGAGTCAAGTAAATACCAATTCTCCTGGCCGATTTTTTTTTGGTCGGGGGGTTTTGACAAATAATGGATTGTTTCTTGGCCTATGGCTGAGATTCGATCAAGGCTTTGACTAGCTAGGACTGGCTCCGCCCTGGACCTGATAAGACAAGTCATGTCCAGCTTTGACTAGGCTCTGACCAGCTTGGACAAGCTATGAACAATTTTGACCAGTTGCCTTTAAGTGGAAACACTCGGGTCTCCCACGTTAATCGACATTGTGTCACATCTTGACTTAGTGGGAATCAAGTAAATACCAATTCTTCCGGCCGATTTTTTTGGTCGGGGTTTTTTGACAAATAATGGATCGTTTCTTGGCCTATGGCTGAGATTCGATCAAGGCTTTGACTAGCTTGGACTGGCTCCGGCCTGGACCTGATAGGACAAGTCATGACCAGCTTTGACTAGGCTCTGACCAGCTTGGACAAGCTATGACCAATTTTGACCAGTGGCCTTTGTTTGGGAAACACTCAAGTCTCCCACGTTAATCGACCTTGTGTCTCATCTTGACTTAGTGGGAGTCAAGTAAATACCAATTCTTCCGGCTGATTTTTTTGGTCGGGGTTTTTGACAAATAATGGATTGTTTCTTGGCCTATGGCTGAGATTCGATCAAGGCTTTGACTAGCTTGGACTGGCTCCGGCCTGGACCTGATAGGACAAGTCATGACCAGCTTTGACTAGGCTCTGACCAGCTTGGACAAGCTATGACCAATTTTGACCAGTGGCCTTTAAGTGGAAACACTCGGGTCTCCCACGTTAATCGACCTTTGTGTCTCATCTTGACTTAGTGGGAGTCAAGTAAATACCAATTCTCCCGGCCGATTTTTTTTTTGGTCGGGGTTTTTTGACAAATAATGGATCGTTTTTTGGCCTATGGCTGAGATTCGATCAAGGTTTTCACTAGCTTGGACTGGCTCCGGCCGCGACCTGTTAGGACAAGTCATGACCAGCTTTGACTAGGCTATGACCAGCTTGGACAAGCTATGACCAATTTTGACCAGTGGCCTTTTTTGAGTGGAAACACTCGTGTCTACCACGTTAATCGACCTTGTGTCACATCTTGACTTAGTGGGAGTCAAGTAAATACCAATTCTTCCGGCCGATTTTTTGGTCGGGGTTTTTGACAAATATTGGATCGTTTCTTGGCCTATGGCTGACATTCGATCAAGGCTTTGACTAGCTTGGACTGTCTCCGGCCTCTACCTGATAGGACAAGTCATGACCAGCTTTGACTAGGCTCTGACCACCTTGGACAAGCTATGACCAATTTTGAACAGTGGCCTTTAAGTGGAAACACTCGGGTCTCCCACGTTAATCGACCTTGTGTCTCATCTTAACTTAGTGGGAGTCAAGTAAATACCAATTCTCTTGGTCGATTTTTGGTCCGGGTTTTTGACAAATATGGGATCGTTTCTTGGCCTATGGCTGAGATTCGATCAAGGCTTTCACTAGCTTGGACTGGCTCCGGCCTGGACCTGTTAGGACAAGTCATGACCAGCTTTGACTAGGCTCTAACCTGCTTGGACAAGCTATGACTAATTTTGACCAGTGGCCTTTAAGTGGAATCACTCGTGTCTCCCACGGTAATCGACACTGTGTCTCATCTTGACTTAGTGGGAGTCAAGTAAATACGAATTCGCCCGGCCAATTTGTTGGTCGGGGTTTTTAACAAATAATGGAACGTTTCTTGGCCTATGGCTGAGATTCGATCAAGGCTTTGACTAGCTTGGACTGGCTCCGGCCTGGACCTGTTAGGACAAGTCATGACCAGCTTTGACTAGGCTCTGACAAGCTTGGACAAGCTATGACAAATTTTGACCGGTGGCCTTTGAGTGGAAACACTCGGGTCTCCCACGTTAATCGACCTTGTGTCACATCTTGACTTAATGGGAGTCAAGTACATACCAATTCTCCCGGCCTTTTCTTTGGTCGAGGTTTTTGACAAATAATGGATAGTTTCTTGGACTATGGCTGAGATTCGATCAAGGCTTTGACTAGCTTGGACTGGCTCCGCCCTGGACTTGATAGGACAAGTCATGGCCAGCTTTGACTAGGCTTTGACCACCTTGGACAAGATATGATCAATTTTGACCAGTGGCCTTTAAGTGGAAACACTCGGGTCTCACAAATTAATCGAACTTGTGTCTCATCTTAACTTAGTGGGAGTCAAGTAAATACCAAATTCTCCCGGCCGATTTTTTGGTCGGGGTTTTTGACAAATATTGGATCGTTTCTTGGCCTATGGCTGAGATTCGATCAAGGCTTTCACTAGCTTGGGCTGGCTCCGGCGTGGACCTGTTAGGACAAGTCATGATCAGCTTTGACTAGGCTATGACCAGCTTGGACAAGCTATGACAAATTTTGACCAGTGGCCTTTGTTTGGAAACACTCAAGTCTCTCCCACGTTAATCGACCTTGTGTCTCATCTTGACTTAGTGGGAGTCAAGTAAATACCAATTCTTCCGGCCGATTTTTTTGGTCGGGGTTTTTGACAAATAATGGATTGTTTCTTGGCCTATGGCTGAGATTCGATCAAGGCTTTGACTAGCTTGGACTGGCTCCGCCCTGGACCTGATAAGACAAGTCATGACCAGCTTTGACTAGGCTCTGACCAGCTTGGACAAGCTATGACCAATTTTGACCAGTGGCCTTTAAGTGGAAACACTCGGGTCTCCCACGTTAATCGACATTGTGTCTCATCTTGACTTAGTGGGAATCAAGTAAATACTAATTCTTCCGGCTGATTTTTTTGTCGGGGTTTTTGACAAATAATGTATTGTTTCTTGGCCTATGGCTGAGATTCGATCAAGGCTTTTACTACCTTGGACTGGCTCCGGCCGGGACCTGATAGGACAAGTCATGACCAGCTTTGACTAGGCTCTGACCAGCTTGGACAAGCTATGACCAATTTTGACCAGTGGCCTTTAAGTGGAAACACTCGGGTCTCCCACGTTAATCGACCTTGTGTCTCATCTTAACTTAGTGGGAGTCAAGTAAATACCAATTCTCCCGGCCGATTTTTTGGTCGGGGTTTTTGACAAATAATGTATTGTTTCTTGGCCTATGGCTGAGATTCGATCAAGGATTTTACTACCTTGGACTGGCTCCGGCCTCGACCTGATAGGACAAGTCATGACCAGCTTTGACTAGGCTCTAACCACCTTGGACAAGCTATGACCAATTTTGTCCAGTGGCCTTTAAGTGGAAACACTCGGGTCTCCCACGTTAATCGACACTGTGTCTCATCTTGACTTAGTGGGAGTCAAGTAAATACCAATTCTTCCGGCTGATTTTTTGGTCGGGGTTTTTAACAAATAATGTATTGTTTCTTGGCCTATGGCTGAGATTCGATCAAGGCTTTGACTAGCTTGGAGTGGCTCCGGCCTGGACTTGATAGGACAAGTCATGACCAGCTTTGACTAGGCTCTGTCAACCTTAGAATAGATATGACAAATTTTGACCAGTTGCCTTTGTTGGAAACACTCGGGTCTCCCACGTTAATCGACATTGTGTCTCATCTTGACTTAGTGGCAGTCAAGTAAATACCAATTCTCCCGGCCGATTTTTGGTCGGGGTTTTTGACAAATAATGTATTGTTTCTTGGCCTATGGCTGAGATTCGATCAAGGCTTTGACTAGCTTGGACTGGCTCCGGCCTGGACTTGATAGGACAAGTCATGACCAGCTTTGACTAGGCTCTGACCACCTTAGACTAGATATGACAAATTTTGACCAGTTGCCTTTAAGTGGAAAACACTCAGGTCTCCCCACGTTAATCGACACTTGTGTCTCATCTTGACTTAGTGGGAGTCAAGTAAATACCAATTCTTCCGGCCGATTTTTTGGTCGGGGTTTTTGACAAATAATGGATTGTTTCTTGGCCTATGGCTGAGATTCGATCAAGGCTTTGACTAGCTTGGACTGGCTCCGGCCTGGACCTGATAGGGACAAGTCATGACCAGCTTTGACTAGGCTCTGACCAGCTTGGACAAGCTATGACCAATTTTGACCAGTGGCCTTTGTTGGAAACACTCAAGTCTCCCACGTTAATCGACCTTGTGTCTCATCTTGACTTAGTGGGAGTCAAGTAAATACCAATTCTTCCGGCTGATTTTTTTTTTGGTCGGGGTTTTTGACAAATAATGGATTGTTTCTTGGCCTATGGCTGAGATTCGATCAAGGCTTTGACTAGCTTGGACTGGCTCCGGCCTGGACCTGATAGGACAAGTCATGACCAGCTTTGACTAGGCTCTGACCACCTTAGACTAGCTATGACCAATTTTGACCAGTGGCCTTTAAGTGGAAACACTCAAGGTCTCCCACGTTAATCGACCTTGTGTCTCATCTTGACTTAGTGGGAGTCAAGTAAATACCAATTCTTCCGGCCGATTTTTTTTTTGGTCGGGGTTTTTGACAAATAATGGATTGTTTCTTGGCCTATGGCTGAGATTCGATCAAGGCTTTGACTAGCTTGGACTGGCTCCGGGCCTGGACCTGATAGGACAAGTCATGACCAGCTTTGACTAGGCTCTGACCAGCTTGGACAAGCTATGACCAATTTTGACCAGTGGCCTTTGAAGTGGAAACACTCAGGTCTCCCACGTTAATCGACACTTGTGTCTCATCTTGACTTAGTGGGAGTCAAGTAAATACCAATTCTTCCGGCTGATTTTTTTTTGGTCGGGGTTTTTACAAAATAATGGATTGTTTCTTGGCCTATGGCTGAGATTCGATCAAGGTTTGACTAGCTTGGACTGGCTCCGGCCTGGACCTGATAGGACAAGTCATGACCAGCTTTGACTAGGCTCTAACCACCTTGGACAAGCTATGACCAATTTTGACCAGTGGCCTTTAAGTGGAAACACTCGGGTCTCCCATGTTAATCGACCTTGTGTCTCATCTTAACTTAGTGGGAGTCAAGTAAATACCAATTCTTCCGGCCGATTTTTTTTTGGTCGGGGTTTTTGACAAATAATGGATTGTTTCTTGCCTATGGCTGAGATTCGAGATTCGATCAAGGCTTTGACTAGCTTGGACTGGCTCCGGCCTGGACCTGATAGGACAAGTCATGACCAGCTTTGACTAGGCTCTGACCAGCTTGGACAAGCTATGACCAATTTTGACCAGTGGCCTTTGAAGTGGAAACACTCGGGTCCCACGTTAATCGACACTTGTGTCTCATCTTGACTTAGTGGGAGTCAAGTAAATACCAATTCTTCCGGCCGATTTTTTTGGTCGGGGTTTTTTGACAAATAATGGATTGTTTCTTGGCCTATGGCTGAGATTCGATCAAGGTTTGACTAGCTTGGACTGGCTCCGGCCTGGACCTGATAGGACAAGTCATGACCAGCTTTGACTAGGCTCTAACCACCTTGGACAAGCTATGACCAATTTTGTCCAGTGGCCTTTAAGTGGAAACACTCGGGTCTCCCATGTTAATCGACCTTGTGTCTCATCTTAACTTAGTGGCAGTCAAGTAAATACCAATTCTCCCGGCCGATTTTTTGGTCGGGGTTTTTGACAAATAATGTATTGTTTCTTGGCCTATGGCTGAGATTCGATCAAGGCTTTGACTAGCTTGGACTGGCTCCGGCCTGGACTTGATAGGACAAGTCATGACCAGCTTTGACTAGGCTCTGTCCACCTTAGACTAGATATGACAAATTTTGACCAGTTGCCTTTAAGTGGAATCACTCGTGTCTCCCACGGTAATCGACACTGTGTCTCATCTTGACTTAGTGGGAGTCAAGTAAATACGAATTCGCCCGGCCGATTTTTTGGCTGAGTTTTTTGACAAATATTGGATCGTTTCTTGGCCTATGGCTGAGATTCGATCAAGGCTTTGACTAGCTAGGACTGGCTCCGCCCTGGACCTGATAAGACAAGTCATGACCAGCTTTGACTAGGCTCTGACCAGCTTGGACAAGCTATGAACAATTTTGACCGGTGACCTATGTTTGGAAACACTCAAGTCTCCCACGTTAATCGACGACTTGTGTCTCATCTTGACTTAGTGGGAGTCAAGTAAATACCAATTCTTCCGGCTGATTTTTTGGTCGGGGTTTTTGACAAATAATGTATTGTTTCTTGGCCTATGGCTGAGATTCGATCAAGGCTTTGACTAGCTTGGACTGGCTCCAGCCTGGACCTGATAGGACAAGTCATGACCAGCTTTGACTAGGCTCTGTCAACCTTAGAATAGATATGACAAATTTTGACCAGTTGCCTTTAAGTGGAATCACTCGTGTCAACCACGGTAATCGACACTGTGTCTCATCTTGACTTAGTGGGAGTCAAGTAAATACCAATTCTTCCGGCTGATTGTTTGGTCGGGGTTTTTAACAAATAATGGAACGTTTCTTGGCCTATGGCTGAGATTCGATCAAGGCTTTGACTAGCTTGGACTGGCTCCGGCCTGGACTTGATAGGACAAGTCATGACCAGCTTTGACTAGGCTCTGACCACCTTGGACAAGCTATGACAAATTTTGACCAGTGGCCTTTTTAAGTGGAAACACTCAGGTCTCCCACGTTAATCGACCTTGTGTCATCTCTTGACTTAGTGGGAGTCAAGTAAATACCAATTCTTCCCGCCGATTTTTTGGTCGGGGTTTTTGACAAATAATGGATTGTTTCTTGGCCTATGGCTGAGATTCGATCAAGGCTTTGACTAGCTAGGACTGGCTCCGCCCTGGACCTGATAAGACAAGTCATGACCAGCTTTGACTAGGCTCTGACCAGCTTGGACAAGCTATGACCAATTTTGACCAGTGGCCTTTAAGGAAAAACACTCAAGGTCTCCCACGTTAATCGACCTTGTGTCTCATCTTGACTTAGTGGGAGTCAAGTAAATACCAATTCTTCCGGCTGATTTTTTGGTCGGGGTTTTTGACAAATAATGTATTGTTTCTTGGCCTATGGCTGAGATTCGATCAAGGCTTTTACTAGCTTGGACTGGCTCCTGCCTGGACCTGATAGGACAAGTCATGACCAGCTTTGACTAAGCTCTGACCATCTTGGACAAGCTATGACTAATTTTGACCAGTGGCCTTTAAGTGGAAACACTCAAGTCTCCCACGTTAATCGATTTTGTGTCACATTTTGACTTAGTGGGAGTCAAGTAAATATCAATCCTTGCGGCTGTTTTTTTGGTCGGGGTTTTTGACAAATAATGTATTGTTTCTTGGCCTATGGCTGAGATTCGATCAAGGCTTTGATTAGCTTGGACTGGCTCCGGCCTGGACCTGATAGGACAAGTCATGACCAGCTTTGACTAGGCTCTGACCAGCTTGGACAAGCTATGACCAATTTTGACCAGTGGCCTTTGTTTGGAAACACTCAAGTCTCCCACGTTAATCGACCTTGTGTCTCATCTTGACTTAGTGGGAGTCAAGTAAATACCAATTCTTCCGGCTGATTTTTTTTTCTCCCATGTCGGGGTTTTTGACAAATAATGGATTGTTTCTTGGCCTATGGCTGAGATTCGATCAAGGCTTTGACTAGCTTGGACTGGCTCCGGCCTGGACCTGATAGGACAAGTCATGACCAGCTTTGACTAGGCTCTGACCAACTTGGACAAGCTATGACCAATTTTGACCAGTGGCCTTTAAGTGGAAACACTCAGGTCTCCCACGTTAATCGACCTTGTGTCTCATCTTGACTTAGTGGGAGTCAAGTAAATACCAATTCTTCCGGCCGATTTTTTTTTGGTCGGGGTTTTTGACAAATAATGGATTGTTTCTTGGCCTATGGCTGAGATTCGATCAAGGCTTTGACTAGCTTGGACTGGCTCCGGCCTGGACCTGATAGGACAAGTCATGACCAGCTTTGACTAGGCTCTGACCAGCTTGGACAAGCTATGACCAATTTTGACCAGTGGCCTTTGAGTGGAAACACTCGGGTCTCCCACGTTAATCGACCTTGTGTCTCATCTTGACTTAGTGGGAGTCAAGTAAATACCAATTCTTCCGGCCGATTTTTGGTCGGGGTTTTTGACAAATAATGGATTTGTTTCTTGGCCTATGGCTGAGATTCGATCAAGGCTTTGACTAGCTTGGACTGGCTCCGGCCTGGACCTGATAGGACAAGTCATGACCAGCTTTGACTAGGCTCTGACCAGCTTTGGACAAGCTATGACCAATTTTTTGACCAGTGGCCTTTTTCTTGGTGGAAACACTCGGTCTCCCACGTTAATCGACCTTGTGTCTCATCTTGACTTAGTGGGAGTCAAGTAAATACCAATTCTTCCGGCCGATTTTTTTGTCGGGGTTTTTTGACAAATAATGGATTGTTTCTTGGCCTATGGCTGAGATTCGATCAAGGCTTTGACTAGCTTGGACTGGCTCCGGCCTGGACCTGATAGGACAAGTCATGACCAGCTTTGACTAGGCTCTGACCACCTTGGACAAGCTATGACCAATTTTGACCAGTGGCCTTTTTTGAAGTGGAAACACTCGGGTCTCCCACGTTAATCGACCTTGTGTCTCATCTTGACTTAGTGGGAGTCAAGTAAATACCAATTCTTCCGGCCGATTTTTTTGGTCGGGGTTTTTGACAAATAATGGATTGTTTCTTGGCCTATGGCTGAGATTCGATCAAGGCTTTGATTAGCTTGGACTGGCTCCGGCCTGGACTTGATAGGACAAGTCATGACCAGCTTTGACTAGGCTCTGACCAGCTTGGACAAGCTATGACCAATTTTGTCCAGTGGCCTTTGTTGGAAAACACTCTCGGGTCTCCCACGTTAATCGACCTTGTGTCTCATCTTGACTTAGTGGGAGTCAAGTAAATACCAATTCTTCCGGCCGATTTTTTTGGTCGGGGTTTTTTGACAAATAATGTATTGTTTCTTGGCCTATGGCTGAGATTCGATCAAGGCTTTGATTAGCTTGGACTGGCTCCGGCCTGGACTTGATAGGACAAGTCATGACCAGCTTTGACTAGGCTCTGACCAGCTTGGACAAGCTATGACCAATTTTGACCGTGACCTCTTGACTTATGTTTGGAAACCCAAGTCTCCCACGTTAATCGGTGGCCTTTGAGTGGAAACACTCGGGTCTCCCACGTTAATCGACACTGTGTCTCATCTTGACTTAGTGGGAGTCAAGTAAATACCAATTCTTCCGGCTGATTTTTTGGTCGGGGTTTTTGACAAATAATGGATTGTTTCTTGGCCTATGGCTGAGATTCGATCAAGGCTTTGACTACCTTGGACTGGCTCCGGCCTCGACCTGATAGGACAAGTCATGACCAGCTTTGACTAGGCTCTAACCACCTTGGACAAGCTATGACCAATTTTGTCCAGTGGCCTTTAAGTGGAAACACTCGGGTCTCCCATGTTAATCGACCTTGTGTCTCATCTTAACTTAGTGGCAGTCAAGTAAATACCAATTCTCCCGGCCGATTTTTGGTCGGGGTTTTTGACAAATAATGTATTGTTTCTTGGCCTATGGCTGAGATTCGATCAAGGCTTTGACTAGCTTGGACTGGCTCCGGCCTGGACTTGATAGGACAAGTCATGACCAGCTTTGACTAGGCTCTGACCAGCTTGGACAAGCTATGACCAATTTTGACCAGTGGCCTTTAAGTGGAAACACTCGGGTCTCCCACGTTAATCGACATTGTGTCTCATCTTGACTTAGTGGGAGTCAAGTAAATACCAATTCTTCCGGCTGATTTTTTTGTCGGGGGGTTTTTAACAAATAATGGAACGTTTCTTGGCCTATGGCTGAGATTCGATCAAGGCTTTGACTACCTTGGACTGATAGGACAAGTCATGACCAGCTTTGACTAGGCTCTGACCAACTTGGACAAGCTATGACCAATTTTGACCAGTGGCCTTTAAGTGGAATCACTCGTGTCTCCCACGGTAATCGACACTGTGTCTCATCTTGACTTAGTGGGAGTCAAGTAAATACCAATTCTTCCGGCCGATTTTTTTTTGGAAGGGGTTTTTGACAAATATTGGATCGTTTCTTGGCCTATGGCTGAGATTCGATCAAGGCTTTGACTAGCTTGGACTGGCTCCGCCCTGGACCTGATAAGACAAGTCATGACCAGCTTTGACTAGGCTCTGACCAGCTTGGACAAGCTATGAACAATTTTGACCGGTGACCTTTATGTTTGGTCTCCCAAATCGACTCAAGTCTCCCACGTTAATCGATTTTGTGTCACATTTTGACTTAGTGGGAGTCAAGTAAATATCAATCCTTCCGGCTGATTTTTTGGTCGGGGTTTTTGACAAATAATGGTTTAATAAGTGGAAACACTCGGGTCTCCCATGTTAATCGACCTTGTGTCTCATCTTAACTTAGTGGCAGTCAAGTAAATACCAATTCTCCCGGCCGATTTTTTGGTCGGGGTTTTTGACAAATAATGTATTGTTTCTTGGCCTATGGCTGAGATTCGATCAAGGCTTTGACTACCTTGGACTGGCTCCGGCCTCGACCTGATAGGACAAGTCATGACCAGCTTTGACTAGGCTCTAACCACCTTGGACAAGCTATGACCAATTTTTTCCAGTGGCTTTTAAGTGGAAACACTCGGGTCTCCCATGTTAATCGACCTTGTGTCTCATCTTAACTTAGTGGCAGTCACGTAAATACCAATTCTCCCGGCCGATTTTTTGGTCGGGGTTTTTGACAAATAATGTATTGTTTCTTGGCCTATGGCTGAGATTCGATCAAGGCTTTGACCAGCTTGGCCTGGCTCCAGCCTGGACCTGTTAGGACAAGTCATGACCAGCTTTGACTAGGCTCTGACCAGCTTGGACAAGCTATGACCAATTTTGACCAGTGGCCTTTAAGTGGAAACACTCGGGTCTCCCACGTTAATCGACATTGTGTCTCATCTTGACTTAGTGGGAGTCAAGTAAATACCAATTCTTCCGGCTGATTGTTTGGTCGGGGTTTTTAACAAATAATGGAACGTTTCTTGGCCTATGGCTGAGATTCGATCAAGGCTTTGACTACCTTGGACTGATAGGACAAGTCATGACCAGCTTTGACTAGGCTCTGACCAACTTGGACAAGCTATGACCAATTTTGTGCGGTGTTCTTTAGTGGAAACACTCGCGTCTCCCACGTTAATCGACACTGTGTCTCATCTTGACTTAGTGGGAGTCAAGTAAATACGAATTTGCCCGGCCGATTTTTTGGCTGAGTTTTTTGACAAATATTGGATCGTTTCTTGGCCTATGGCTGAGATTCGATCAAGGCTTTGACTAGCTTGGACTGGCTCCGCCCTGGACCTGATAAGACAAGTCATGACCAGCTTTGACTAGGCTCTGACCAGCTTGGACAAGCTATGAACAATTTTGGCTTTTTGGAAACACTCAAGTCCGACACTGTGTCTCATCTTGACTTAGTGGGAGTCAAGAAATACAATTTCCGGCCGATTTTTTGGTCGGGGTTTTTGACAAATAATGGAAAATATTCGACTAACCTATGGACCTGAGATTCGACCAAGGTCTCCCTTGGACTTTTGGAAACGATTTGTGTCACATTTTGACTTAGTCATGACCAGTCAAGTAAATATCAATCCTTCCGGCTGATTTTTTGGTCGGGGTTTTTGACAAATAATGGTTTAATAAGTGGAAACACTCGGGTCTCCCATGTTAATCGACCTTGTGTCTCATCTTAACTTAGTGGCAGTCAAGTAAATACCAATTCTTCCGGCCGATTTTTTGGTCGGGGTTTTTGACAAATAATGGATTGTTTCTTGGCCTATGGCTGAGATTCGATCAAGGCTTTGACCAGCTTGGACTGGCTCCGGCCTGGACCTGATAGGACAAGTCATGACCAGCTTTGACTAGGCTCTGACCAATAATGGACAAGCTATGACCAATTTTTGACCAGTGGCCTTTGAGTGGAAACACTCGGGTCTCCCATGTTAATCGACCTTGTGTCTCATCTTAACTTAGTGGCAGTCAAGTAAATACCAATTCTCCCGGCCGATTTTTTGGTCGGGGTTTTTGACAAATAATGTATTGTTTCTTGGCCTATGGCTGAGATTCGCTCAAGGCTTTGACCAGCTTGGACTGGCTCCAGCCTGGACCTGTTAGGACAAGTCATGACCAGCTTTGACTAGGCTCTGACCAGCTTGGACAAGCTATGACCAATTTTGTGCGGTGGCCTTTGAGTGGAAACACTCGGGTCTCCCACGTTAATCGACCTTTTGTCACATCTTGACTTAGTGGGAGTCAAGTAAATACCAATTCTTCCGGCTGATTGTTTGGTCGGGGTTTTTAACAAATAATGGAACGTTTCTTGGCCTATGGCTGAGATTCGATCAAGGCTTTGACTACCTTGGACTGATAGGACAAGTCATGACCAGCTTTGACTAGGCTCTGACCAACTTGGACAAGCTATGACCAATTTTGTGCGGTGTTCTTTAGTGGAAACACTCGCGTCTCCCACGTTAATCGACACTGTGTCTCATCTTGACTTAGTGGGAGTCAAGTAAATACGAATTCTTCCGGCTGATTTTTTGGCTGAGTTTTTTGACAAATAATGGATTGTTTTTCTTGGCCTATGGCTGAGATTCGATCAAGGCTTTGACTAGCTTGGACTGGCTCCGCCCTGGACCTGATAAGACAAGTCATGACCAGCTTTGACTAGGCTCTGACCAGCTTGGACAAGCTATGACCAATTTTGACCAGTGGCCTTTAAGTGGAAACACTCAAGTCTCCCACGTTAATCGACATTGTGTCACATCTTGACTTAGTGGGAGTCAAGTAAATACCAATTCTTCCGGCTGATTTTTTGGTCGGGGTTTTTAACAAATAATGGAACGTTTCTTGGCCTATGGCTGAGATTCGATCAAGGCTTTGACTACCTTGGACTGGCTCCGGCCTCGACCTGATAGGACAAGTCATGACCAGCTTTGACTAGGCTCTAACCACCTTGGACAAGCTATGACCAATTTTGTCCAGTGGCCTTTAAGTGGAAACACTCGGGTCTCCCATGTTAATCGACCTTGTGTCTCATCTTAACTTAGTGGCAGTCAAGTAAATACCAATTCTCCCGGCCGATTTTTTGGTCGGGGTTTTTGACAAATAATGTATTGTTTCTTGGCCTATGGCTGAGATTCGCTCAAGGCTTTGACCAGCTTGGCCTGGCTCCAGCCTGGACCTGTTAGGACAAGTCATGACCAGCTTTGTCTAGGCTCTGACCAGCTTGGACAAGCTATGACCAATTTTCTGCGGTGGCCTTTGAGTGGAAACACTCGGGTCTCCCACGTTAATCGACCTTTTGTCACATCTTGACTTAGTGGGAGTCAAGTAAATACGAATTTGCCCGGCCGATTTTTTGGCTGAGTTTTTTGACAAATATTGGATCGTTTCTTGGCCTATGGCTGAGATTCGATCAAGGCTTTGACTAGCTTGGACTGGCTCCGCCCTGGACCTGATAAGACAAGTCATGACCAGCTTTGACTAGGCTCTGACCAGCTTGGACAAGCTATGAACAATTTTGACCGGTGACCTATGTTTGGAAACACTCAAGTCTCCCACGTTAATCGATTTTGTGTCACATTTTGACTTAGTGGGAGTCAAGTAAATATCAATCCTTCCGGCTGATTTTTTGTTCGGGGTTTTTACAAATAATGGTTTGTTTTATGGCCTATGGCTGAGATTCGATCAAGGCTTTGACTAGCTTGGACTGGCTCCGGCCTGGACCTGATAGGACAAGTCATGACCAGCTTTGACTAAGCTCTGACCATCTTGGACAAGCTATGACCAATTTTGACCAGTGGCCTTTAAGTGGAAACACTCGGGTCTCCCACGTTAATCGACATTGTGTCACATCTTGACTTAGTGGGAATCAAGTAAATACTAATTCTTCCGGCTGATTTGTTGGTCGGGTTTTTTAACAAATAATGGAACGTTTCTTGGTCTATGGCTGAGATTCGATCAAGGCTTTGACTACCTTGGACTGGCTCCGGCCTCGACCTGATAGGACAAGTCATGACCAGCTTTGACTAGGCTCTGACCAGCTTGGACAAGCTATGACCAATTTTGTGCGGTGGCCTTTGAGTGGAAACTCTCGGGTCTCCCACGTTAATCGACCTTTTGTCACATCTTTACTTTGTGGGAGTCAAGTAAATACCAATTCTTCCGGCTGATTTTTGGCCTCGGGGTTGAGCGACGAGCTCCCCCTCTCACCTCCGCTGACCACACGAAGCAGCTAGAGCCAGCCAGCAGCAGCAGCAGCCCAGCTTCATCATCAGCAGCGGCTAGAGCCAGCAGCAGAGCAGCCCAGCTTCATCGGCTACATGATATGCACTAGCCTACACTCGGCTACATGTTATGCACTAGTCTATCCTCGGTTACATGATATGCACTAGCCTTTCTTCGGCTACATGATATGCACTAGCCTACACTCGGTTACATGATATGCACTAGCCTATCCTCGGCTACATGATATTCACTAGTCTACCCTCGGTTACATGATATGCACTAGTCGTTTTTCCAGACTACGCCTGGTTACATAATATGCAATAGTCCTTTTCAGGACTAACCTAGCCGCGTTATTACGAACGTCCTTTTATTAGGACTACTAAGCTGCGATCCTGCACGACAGTCTACCCAAGGACGAACTGACTACGCCAGCGCTGTCCGCGTCGATCCTCTCTCTCTTCAAGCGCCGACGCGCTCTTTACTCAAGTACAGACATCCAGGGATCGACTGGACCTCGAACACCGCTGTTCCATCGGCCTACTTCCAAGCTGTCGCCTTGAAACCTGACAACGCTCCTTCAAAACTACACGACCGAACTACCCAAACGATTATTTGTATATACTTGTGCCAGATTATTTAATACCTAATGGTGTTGATCTCAAATTTACTAACTGCTCACTCTCTTCAGAATCACTGTCCTGTGTATCCATCGGGACCCATCCCATAAAAGGACACAAGTCCTTCACATGATGCGGAACTCCATCGACGTTCACTGACTGTGGGCTATTAATCTGAGTCACGTGACCCATTCTAAATTTAGTCATGCATCTCCCGTGGGGAGTTTTCACCCAAACGACGTCTCCCACTTCATATCCTCCTTGAATATTCTGAGATTCAATGCGGAACATAGCCTCGATGCCCCATACATGGGTATGGTACCTATAAAATGCATCAGCTGGTGCAGTAGTAAGCGAATGATTATGTTTAGGCGTAACGTTATACCAGTAAACCGCCTCCGGTATAGAGCACTGCTTTCTAGCTGCAATGGTTTTGATGCTTCAGTGACTTCTTTCTACTATACCATTCCCAGCAGGTGCATAGGCACACAGGAACTGCAAACATACACCGCAATTACTCAAAAGTTTTTAGAAATGTTTGCACGTGAATGCTGTGTCATTGTCGGTCAATATCTCGAGTGGTGGACCCCGTTCGTAAAAAATTGCCTCTAACTGCCGAACTACACTAGTAGAATCTTCTTGATGTAGTGGGCGCCATATCGCGAACCGAGAAGCCCCACCATAAATAATTGTCAGAAAGTGCTTACCACCATGGTGAGTGATGTCCATTGCTGACCTATTCCAATTTAGCTTTCCTTTTCGTCAATGCAATGGAGCCGAGTCAATGGTTTGGCACGCCTCACATTCTTTGACAACTGCTTTTACAACTTCTGACGATACTGAAGGGTCTATCAACCTAACAAAGTACAGTGTCCTTTTCATGCCCGGGTGTCCGGTTTTCCGGTGGACATTAGCCACTTGGTGTTTGTCCACCTTGGTCTTTGCAATGGCACATACTGACTGCACTTGCTCCATTCCCTCTTTGTGTACGTTTAACCACCTCTTTGGCACCCTGGTCAGCCGGTCTGACAGATTCATGACAGGATTATGTCCACCATCAAGCCATATTCAGCTACAAGCTCGCGAAGTGTGTTCAACCGTCTTCGCACTAGCATTTCCTCAGACGCCTTCGTATTTATTCCAGCCTTGCCAGTTAAGGTGTTCGAAATCCACTGATGAACACATGCTGAATCAGTAAAAAGATGTATTGTCGACACCTGCCATTGAAGAGCCAAATTGACACCCTTTATCGTTGCATCTAGCTTGGCCAAATTGATGTGCTTAGCATCTCCAGCCGGGCGCAGCCACAACACATCCTCAATGATGTTCCCATCTACCTTTAATATGACACCTGTGGCTACGGAACTTGCATCCACCCACACGTTCATTTCGCGGCCACTCACACACCAGTCTCCTCCTACTGGATCGGCCTCGCGTATTCTGGAAATTATGTCGGCTAACATGCAATTAATAGAGGCATTATCAACTTCGTCATCCCATCCTGTGGTTAGAGTGCAGCTGCAAACAGGAAAGTGGCCCACAAGTTTTCCACATAACGAGAATACGCGCCGGCGAGTTATCCTCACAGGGATATCGGGGATCTCTCCACCTCGCCTCCATCAGAGAGTACCATTATCACTCCAGACCTTAGCTCCGTCTTCTAATCTTGTTGGTTTCTTGCACACTAGTCCATACTTGGACAGGAGCTCTCTCACATGTGCAACAGGAATTAGACTCTTGTTGACATAAATGTCGTCAACATATGCCGATGTGGAATTCGCAATGGTTTTGTCTTGCGATAATACTGCGTCAATTATGGCTTTCATAATGAGAGGTGCCACATTTAAACCGAAACCCAATCGGGTGAGGCAATATCTTTGCCCCTTCACTATGATAGTTTGATAGGGCCACAGCGCCTTCTCTACATGTATCTGCAGATACGCCTTCCGCAAAGCCAACAAAGATACATCGGTCCCCAATTGTCGCCATTCTCGCAACTTATGTGCACAAACCTCTGCGTTAGCAGTATATGTTTCTACAAAACCATTCAACTCACGGTAATCCAGTACTGGACAGACCTTTTGCTTGCTCTCTTGTATCACTGCCATTAATGGGATTAGACACTTAGGTGGACCAAGTTCGTCTTCGGGGTATGGTCGCAGCCATCCATTATCCAGCCATGACTGAAATTCCCTTTCATATTCGTCCATGCATAGTCAAGTACTGAATATTCTGCCACTCTATTCTTCAGGGTTATAGGCGGTTGTTCATTGGTTCACTTCCATGAGGCTGTCCATACTTTGTTATGACGGTCAAACTCTACATTAAAGTCGGGTTCAGTGATGGAAATAGCACATTGGGGCTTACTTTCTTCAGAAAATTGACTTCTCCTGAGGAATTGATGTGCACTCCTCCTAATTCTTTAATTGCATCAATCACAAGAAGAAGATCGAACCCAAGTAGAGGTCCGTCCACAATTAGGGCATCAATGTACACGGGTTGATCACAACTAACATTCAACGCAATATTGCCCTGTCCATGGCATTTTAGTGCCTTACCGTCGGCAGTTAGAACTTGTGTCTTCATTGGTCGCCAATTGCGACATGTGCATTTTCTCACCAATGTCCATGAGCAACCAGAATCAACCAGGGCCGTGCACTTCTTTCCGTCTCCGGCCACCTCAATGATAGGTAGCGCCGTGTTTTTAGTCGCTTGGAGAAAAGACCGGTGCTGACGTCTGTTCCCCGGATCCGTTCCCCTGGCACTCTGAGGAAATGTGCTCAACTTGGTTGCACCGAAAACACCATATCTTACAGCGGGATCTTCGGGTCCCGGTAGCTGTCTTCTCAAGTAGGCTTGCCTGCAATCCCTTGCCAGATGGTTGGGACCAAAACACTTAAAGCACACAATGCCGTCCGTCCATTGAGCTGCTGTGGCAACTGACTCATCCGGCTCTTTGCTATCGGTCATAACGGCCCGAGCGCGAGTCAGGATCTGGTTCAACGTCATAGTGTCCATTCTGGATGATGCGAGGAGAAGTTGCTTGACTTGTTTTGGCAGTCCAGAAACGAAGGTGCATGTCATCCATCGTTCAGGCAGTAGGCCGCCAACCAACAAAGCTAGCTGTTTCAACTCTGCTAAAAATTCGTCCCCTGGCCAAAATCGTCGTGACATAAACTGATCATACGAAGTGAATGAATCCACCACATATGCAGTTATAAGGGCTTGCTTAATCTGCTCTGGATCTGACCTCTGCTTCTTTGTCAGTTGCCGATATACAGAGAGAGCCCTGGCTTGTAAGTGCAGTGACAGTACCCGCTCGACTTTCTTCATCTCGCAAAGTTCACAAACCAACTCCACATTTTCAATCCATTCTACAATTGGTAGATCGGTAGCAGCTCCACTGAATTCAGGTATCAGCCTAATTTCGAAGCTTCTGTCTGCCATGATTAGAGAAAAGGACGAAATAGCTTGTAGTTTAAATAAGTCTGTATTGCTGCAACGTCACTTGTACAAATCAAAATATCGCTGGTTCAATTCACCGTCCACACTTTCTGAACACATCACTACATATAGCCGTTATTTCAATATTTATTGCATTAATAAATACAATTATGGCACTAGGCCAAAAAAGGGGAGGGGTTGAGTCTGGTCTTAACTAACTATCCTATACCTAGCTAATCCGATTCACGACCCATTCATACATTACAATTTCCACATTCACCACAAGAACTCATCCGTCACTAATCAATCCTCCATACACCATAATACCACATTCTCATTAGGGCACCTAACTGCAAACCGGACGACTTGTTGCGGTTAATCTTGACCCATGTCACCTTTTCGAACTGATCAAGTGCCTTCAGTACCGCCTCAATGTCACTGCGGGACGACATGAAAGCAGATACATCATCGACATACATAGAAACCCTGGCTCTAGCCCCTCAAGGAACGATGATTCCATGTAGGGCCGGATTGCACGCCCTGTCCCTCAGTCTGCGAAAGCTCCAACGCCAAAGCATAAAGTAGAGGCAACAGTGGACAACCCTGACAAACCAACCTAGACAGCACAAAAGCACCCAACAGCTTCCCGTTCACCTGTACCACAGCACTGGGAGAGCAATACAGGAGGCTAATCCAGCGGCAGAAGTCTGGTGTGAATCCGGCGGCCTGCAGGATAGCAGCAAGGTAGCGATGGTCAACCATATCAAATGCCTTGGACTGATCCAAATTGATCAGCACAGCCTCATCGTCGTCTTTTACACCCTCTATGATCGTGCGGATCAGATGCAGGTTGCTTTGAATTGTTTGGCCCCACACAGAACAAGTCTGCTCAGGACCCAACAGAGACTCGGCAGCTGACTGCAAACGCTCCTGCAGGATCTTGGCCAAAATCTTTAACCCTGTGTTTAGCAGAGTTATGGGCCTGTAGTCACCTAGTTTCCCCCAACACCCTTGCCCTTTTTCAACAGTGTGATCACACCCCTGGAGAACTGGTCGGAGAGGGACCTCCGCCGGAACCAGTTGTTGAACACCACAGTAAAAATCGGGACAAAGATGTGCGACAGCCTCAAGTACAATCCATAGGGCAAACCATCCAGACCGGGCGACTTCCCTCTGCCGACCCTATTCAGTGCCGCGTAGACCTCGCCTTCTGTGATCTCTCCCTCGCAACTAGCCACTTCAGTCGGCAAAAGCCGAGGAAAGTCAGCCAAATAGCTGCGAAATTCATCCTCACGAAGACCAGGCTCCTTGGTAAACCGTCTCTCAAAATGCCACCGAAATGCCTTGCACATAGCCTGAAGAGTATGCACCTCCGGGGTTTTGATTTCACGAATGAAGCCCATGTTCACAGCTTCGGTAGACATCTTGCTTAACCTATGTCTAATTACTTGGCTCATGTAGCGCTCACTATTCAAACACTCCATGGCTTCCCTAACTAAGGCTATCTCTATGGGGATCCCTCCCAGCCACCGCCTGGGAAAGACTAGCTCTAAGCGTCTTCACCTTCTCAGCTCTATCTAGTGGTGAAAGACCTAATCCTACTCTTAACTCAATCCCACCATTTATTCCCAATAACCGCCCCCACTAGCTCCCGCTGCACTAAGCTAGTTAGCTGCTCCTGGAAGTCCCGCCTGTCCAGTAAAGACAGATTGAATTTCCAGTAACCAGCCATTCTAGGCCTATGATCTAATGCCACCCGGGCACAAACGAGTTTGTGATCCGAATAGCATACCCAGTGGAATGTGGGACAATCTAACAGATCTATGTCGGCTCTTCTAACTAACATTCTGTCAAGGTAGCTAACTACCTTGTCACAAAGCCAGCTAAGAGCCCACATTCACATTTTCCCCCTGGGATCGGTATACACAAGGTCCACCTTTGCATCAAGAGTATGTCTAACCAGCAAAGAAAACTCCTCTGGCATGTCGGTCCCCATATGCTGAATAAACGACAAAGTCGTTCTCCAGCACACATGCATCGACACTACAAACAAACTGGGTGTCTTCAATCGCGGCGACATCCACGCCAAAAGACAAGAGATCACAAAGCAGGTAGGCCGCTTTACCCCGATCCCTCAAGCCCTTCATGTTCAGAGTGGCTATCTTAATAGACATCTTCTAGGTCTGAAAAAGAAAAAGAGAGAAAAGAAAAGACCTACTCACATACAGGCCGGAAATCTAGACTCCCCACATCTAGCTCTGATGACATTTGTCCTTCTAGGACAATCCCGCCAATGTCCGTGGGATAGGTTCATTTAACACACCTATATAGGGAGGGATAGAGTAAGACGGGGGCCCTCCTGGAACAATATTGCCTTAATGTTCTCAAATTGTGATCCTCTATTTTCAGCATCTTAATTTTGGGGAATGCTTCCTTGCACTGCCTCCAGGTGCACCCAAACTTTTAGGTAGCCACCCCTGTCCCTTACACAGGTGACTACTCCAGGAGCATCTGGAAAGTTCTTGGGGTCCTCAATAGATTTCCCATTCACCGACGACATTTTCATCGGGTAAGCCGAATAACGATATCTTATGGCTTGACAAGCCTTTTTTAATTTGCTCTATATCCACCCTGCAAATGTTCTCCGCGTCAGGGAAATTTCTTTTCTTTTTCTTTTCCCTGACACAGTGGGGAGGGGAAGAAGTGGAAGAGTGAGGGGGAGTGGATATTGAACTAGCAGGGGAGGTAGAGGGAGACGGAGCTCGAGTGGGTGAAGTGGGGAGGCTCCTGGCTTTTGCCAGTTCTTGTCTAACTTGTCCTGGCTTGACTGGTTCAGACAACAACCTATATTTTGGCAGACATTTTTCTGCCCTGCTTCGTCCAACACACTTCTCTACTGGTTTTTCAGCATCCTCCTCCTCTTCTCTAGTTCGTTTCAAAGAAGAAGAGTAAGGGGGTGGCATTTCCCCCACTACCATCTCCTCTTCCAGTTGCTGCTGCTGCTTTTTTTAATCTCTTTCCTCCTTGTGGTTTTGCTGTTTTGTTACAGGTTTTGGAGATCTGTTGTTGTTCCACTTGCAATTTCATGTCTCCCGTTGCAATTCCTGATTTGCTTCTGGCTGCGCTGACCTCATCAACTTGCCCGAACTTGGCAAAAAAGGCTCCAATTCGATCCTCGGAAATGTCTATGAGTACACCATGTACCGCGATTCTCGTCTTTCTTGTCCCCATGTACTCCATTTGGAGTTGCAAAGTAGATGTAGATAGCTGTTTCGCTTCTTGCTTCGAGCTGAGAAGAATATCCCACATAGCATTACTTCTTCAAGCCAGAATTTTCAAGTTAATTTTAAGGCTTTTTAATGCCTCTTCCATATTGTCTCTGCTGACTCCAATGAGTTTTGACATCTGTGGTCAGCAACATTGACCACCTCCAATGCCTACGGAATTGTAAGTAACTCGTTACCATGTAGATATTTCTCATACTTTTGCCGTTGTTCCTCGTAATAACGATTATGTACAGTTGAAATAATTCTTTTACTCTTCTACATGAGTGCATCATACATTCGTTGAATAATGGTGGAATAGTATTTATTGCTTGGATTCCATTTCTGCTGAGACTTTAACAATAGGATTTAGTTAAAAAAAACTAGAATGAACCATTATGTACAGTTGAAATAATTTGTTTCCTCCTCTACATGAGTGCATCAGATACTCATTGAATAGTGATGGAATAGTTTTTACAGCTTGGAATCAATTTTGGCTAAGGTTTTACTTTTTATAATAGGATTTAGTGAAAAATTTGAATGAACCATTATTAAC
The DNA here is from genome assembly GCA_903632075.3 of Acanthosepion pharaonis. NCBI lineage: Eukaryota > Metazoa > Mollusca > Cephalopoda > Sepiida > Sepiidae > Acanthosepion > Acanthosepion pharaonis. Next base: position 247,698 of record CAHIKZ030000195.1, on the reverse strand, counting down.
ATTAGAAATAATTCTTTTAATCATTTATATGAGTGCATCAAGGATTCAGTAAATAATGGTGGAAAGCTATTTGCTGCTTGGAATCCATTTCAGCTGGGAATGAATGACTTGAATGAACCATTATTAAGAATTGAAATAATTCTTTTCCTCCTCTACATGAGTGCATCACACACTCATTGAATAATGGTGGAATAGTATTTATTGATTGGAATCCATTTCTGCTGAGACTTTAACAATAAGATTTAGTTTAAAAAACTTGAATAAACCATTATGTACAGTTGAAATAATTCTTTTCCTCCTCTACATGAGTGCATCACACACTCATTGAATAATGGTGGAATAGTATTTATTGATTGGAATCCATTTCTGCTGAGACTTTAACAATAGGATTTAGTAAAAAACTTGAATGAACCATTATTAAGAATTGAAATAATTCTTTTACTCCTGTACCGTAGGTTTGAGTTAAAAAACAAAAAACTCATTACATTCTGGTGGAATAGTATTTACTGCTGGGAAAACATTTCTGCTGAGACTACTTTTTACAAGGAGATTTAGTTAAAAAAAACTTTAATGAACCTTTATTAAGAATGGAAATAATTGCTTTACTGCTGTATATAAGTGCATCACACACTAATTAAATAATGCTGGAATATTAGTTAGTTTTTGGAATCCATTTTTACTGAATCTTTATCTTTTACAATGGGATGCAGGTAAAAAAATTTGAATGAACCAATATTAAAAATTGAAATTATTCTTTTACTGCTGTACATAAGTTCATCACACTGATTAAATAATGCTGGAATTCTAGTTACTGTTTGGAAACTATTTCTCCTGAGTATTTAACTTTTACAATGTGATTTATTTTAAAAAACTTGAATGAACCATTATTAATAATTGAAATTGTTCTTTTACCGCTGTATACAAGTGCAACAAACACTCATTAAATAATGCTGGAATAGTAGTTACTGTTTAGAAGCCATTTCTCCTGGTCTTTACATTTTACAATGGAATTTAATTAAAAAAATGTGAATGAACCATTATTAACAATTTAAATAATTCTTTTACTGCTGTATATAAGTGCATCACACACTCATTATATAATGGCTTAATACTATTTACTGCTTTTAAACTATTTTTCTTTAGTCTTTAGCTTTCACAATGTGCATTATTTAAAACCTTGAATGGACTATTATTAACAATTTAAAATTTCCTTTATTCCTGTATATCAGTGTATCACACATACATTAAATAAAGTTGGAATAGTATTTACTCTTTTAAAAATATTTCTCTTCTGTCTTCACCTCTCCCAATGAGATTTAGTTAAAAACCTTGAATGAGCCATTATTAACTAAGAAAATTATATCAGAACCTAAATTTAAAATGCAGGGGAAAATTTAAAATCAAAGATAATTATGGAAAATTTTGTTAAGATGAGAAGTAAATATTTGCACATATTCTGTGACAAACATGTATAAACATGCCTGGAATAATTGTTTCCCATGACACCACTACCTTTATTCTTCATCAATGTTTGTTTAATGTTTATTTTTTCAGAGATGATTAGCATTTGATGAAAATCTAAAGATATGATGAAAGTGAATTTATACATTTTTTTTCTCTTAGTCCTTTAGATAAAAAATATTAAACATTACAATTGTAATGATATCTTTGTAAATAATAAACATTGCTGAAGAGTAAAGGTAGTTAAAAAAAGTAGTACCATGGGAAAAAACAGTCCTTTTGAGTAAGTCTTATTGTGGGCATGTTTATCCACTTTTGCCTGTTTGTTTTTATAAATAACCTTTTTGATTGTGAATAGTTGAAATACACTAACATTCATCTCAGGAAGTAGATGCAGAGAGCACAATTCTTAGCCAAAGAACAGTTACTATGACCATTAACTGATAAATATTGTGAAGACATGCCTGATTTTACCCACATTTGTACAGGTCTTAAAAACAGAATGCCAACATTAGCATTTCCACCTACATGGAAAACCAACAAAAAATATATCTACCTATATATCTCTACACCTGCAAATATATATTTATATGAAAAAACCTTTGAGTTTAAACTACACAGACACATACCAAGTCATCAGCAAAATGAACAAGTACTTAATCATAAAAAAATAGAAAAAAAGATAATATTGTTATTGACAGAATTAAAATAGCTTATGTTGCTAAGCAATTCTTACAATAAAGTGAAAAATATGATCATTCACACTTAAAACCTACACAAAAGATGGATGAACAAACATCCAGTAAAGCAGATGACAATCCATCAGAAACAATAACAAAGAACAAGGTCTGGAAGACAAGTACATTGGTCACAACATAACAAAACACACTTTGGATATTAAAGCATTATTTTTATGTAACACTAGAAATAAATTTCTAATGATCTGGAGGGCAGTTTGTCACGGCCATAAGAAAATACATAAATAAAAAATTAATTATCCTACCAGTTTTGTGTCCATAAATAATAAATTAATATCAGTTATAGTTTTAAAAAATAATTATAATAAAATAATAATAACAATTATAATTATCGTTATTTCACTCATTCTAAACAATGAAAATCAACCCCACTACACACACACAAACACATGATATTCTATCAGACAAGCAGTTCACATAGACAGGTCATCAAAACATGCATCAATGAAAATTTTATCTCCTTTCCAGGCCATAATAGTAACATTTATCTTTTAGCACTCAACAAAATTCAAGGTAAGAAAACCTCAGACACTTCTTGTATTTTCCAACTTAATTATCTGGACACTCATTGCACACATCTATAAAAGAAAACATACAAGTATATCCTTTGCTTATTCATTATCTTATCCTTTTGTCAGATTCTGATCCATATTTGATCTACATTTGACCACAAACTCACAATTTTACACAATATTACCGTCTCCCCTTTTTTCCAACAATACATAACAACCAGATAATAAATAATATTTGTTTTGTTGTTTCCATGTCTTTTGCTGTTTCACATTTTTATGAGTATTTTTGTTTATATAAATGTTAGGAGATTTATAATTATTTACTTTCCTACAAATATTTTGAAATTGTAAACAAAAAAATGTACTAAAAAAAGAAAACATCACCCTTGTACACTTTGGGTACCTACATATTCAACTGCAGTCTTGTCCCATTTTTTTTTTTTTTTCAGGAACTCAACAAATTACTAAGTTGGCAATAATGTAAATGATAGATGGCTATAAAAAGTAGTTTTATTATGGCTAATTTGTTTAAACAATGTACTGACTTCTTTGTGTCACGTGGCAATAATCATACTTATTATAAAACCCAGGTTGCGTGTGTGTGTGTGTGTGTGCCGGTTCGTTTATATATTGGATCCGATTTCCTACATTTTTCAACCGATTTCAACAAAACTTCACAGGACTACATAAAATTACCTTGCGGTGGTTCTGACAGCGCCAAAAATTGGAAAAACACAATTGTTTTTGCACAAAATCAATTTGAAAACACGATTAAGAGGCATCGCTGTCACGAGAATGAAAGGGGAACAACTCATATCGAGTTATACTTATAAAACCCAGGTTGTTTGTGTGTGTGTGTGTGTGTGTGTGTCCGTGTTTGTTTATATATGGGATCGGATTTCCTACATTTTTCAACTGATTTCAACAAAACTTCACTTTTCTTTGGCAGGCAGTGTTTCTTATTGTCTTGCACAGTTTTTTCTTTATTTTTACATTCAGAATGCTTTAAAAATTCCATTTACAAGACAATTGTTTATAATAAAATTCTATTCAATCGGTAGACTCATAACGATTGAAAACAATGTTTTTGTTTGAGTTTGGGTTTGACCAATTCGTAAAAGAAAAACAAAATAAAAAATAATTAAGACATGTGTGTCCGTCAACCTTAAACAATAATCTTTGTCAATTTTATTTTTCAGTCTTTATGATGGTCGATATTGATCTATCTCTTACTGTTACATCCCCGGGCTCTACTGCTAGTTGTTAATAAAATGATGCATTAAAATAAGTAACCAAATATTCGTTTCAAATTCTCTGAAATCAGGACCTTCATAAAATGGTCACTGGCACAGTAATGTAGCGAGCATGGAACACCCAGTGAGGATCAAACTCACTTCTCAGTTGTATTTGATAGAAAGACAGGTTTACTAACAGTGGGGTTACACCATGTCGAAGTGACCTCTGACACACTATGTTGAGATTTATTTAGTAAGCTTAGTGAGTCACTTATGTCCCATGCCTGGTACACGCTTCGGCTTAGGCGATCATGTATTTTTCGATACATGACTGACGAGGCAGATTTTTTTCCTGCAGTAGGTTGCTGTTTCTTTCTGCAGTAGACCAGTTGCCATCCAAGGCTATAGAAGCCGGCCTGTCCTGCTATTTACCTATAGCTGGTGAGAGATGATGAGGATTCAAGCATGTAAGTGAATGTAATGGATTCGACTGGAATTTGAACTCGGCTCTCCGATTCCTCAATCTGAGCCACTATTCATTCTCCACCGTGCCTCCCTAGTTTTTAGATCACTCATTGCGAATCGGACTCACTACACATTTCTTATTATGTAATTGATTTAAGCTTGCTAACCGTTACACCACGTCGAAGTGATCTCTGACACTAGGTAATTATTTGGTGAAAATTAGACTGCTCTAGTCCATTCGTAAAAAATAAATAAAGAAGGAATTTTTTTAAAATCGGCATCCTTTAATTCTTGGCCACGGTATTTGTCAACTCAAATCGAAAAATATTGATTTTTTAAAATCTATTTTTATTTAATTAGTGTGATTTTGTTCATAAACATTTAGTTTGAGTACTGTGCAAAAATAAAATCGATCCACAACTTTTACAGTTATCTGGATTATTATTTTTTTTTACTAAAAGATCTTTTAATTTTCAAAATTGACATTTGTAAATAAAAAAACAAAAAAAATCAAGGAGTCATAAAAATTAAATAACTTCAAAGTCAGGGGTTGAGTTTTACGCACTGTATCCATAACAGGACCCCTCTTAGTCTTCTAAATCATTAAATCACTGATTTTTAAATTTTTATTTTTCAATTCTAACAAGGAAAAGGAAGAATGACCAAACCACATACAATTTTTTTTAATTCTCCATTTTTTATGAAGACCAAAAAGAAAAAAAAAACTACTTACTTAGTGAAGAATAATTTTTTAAAATTAAAAATAGCTTTCCTTTTTTTTTTTTTTTCACTCATTGTAAAATGTAAAATGAAGTTCAATTTTAAAAGGAAGAAGTATCTTTTTTGTTTTTATCTTTTTTTAGTAGTTTACTTTTTTTACCTCTGTATGTAAATTAGACTATAATTAAAATGTGAAAAAAAGGAACATATTTTTTTTTTATAGAGCCTCATAACCTTCTATATAGATTCGTAAATGTCCTCGTTTTTTTGTTTTTTTTTAAACAGGAGAAAATGATTAAAGCTAAAGCAGCTACCGTAGTATCGGCTAAATGGTTGGCCAGAAAGATCAGTGAAAAATCAAGTATTCGGATATTAGATGGTTCATATCATTTACCAAATGCTAACCGAAATGCAAAAGCTGAATATCAACATGAACATATTCCAGGGGCATTATTCTTTGACATCGATGAATGCTCCGATGTTGAAATTCCTTTACCGCACATGTTGCCATCAACAAATCATTTTGAAAATTATGTTGGAAGTACATTAGGCATTGATAATAACACGCATGTAGTCATATATGACACTAATGAAGATTTTGGTCTTTTCTCGGCACCAAGAGTTTGGTGGACTTTTCGGGTATTTGGCCACGATAATGTTTCCATCCTCGACGGCGGTATTCCGAAATGGCGTAGCTTAGGACTTCCTGTGACTCAGCAACTAATCACTACACCAAGACGAGTCTTTTCTGCCACTTATCGTCCCCACTTAGTTAAGAATTTCGAGCAAGTTGCACAAAATATAAACACCCAAGAATGTCTGGTAGTTGATGCACGATCTAAGGAAAGATTTGAAGGTACTGGTCCAGAACCTCGTCCGGGTAAGGTTATTTTTTTTTTTTTTTTTCTCGTCTATATTTTGTTTACGAATAAATTGACATAGTATTTATTTTGAAAACAAAACTAAGGATTTGGTTGAACTAAGTTTTTTTTTCCCTATAGTTTTTTTTTTTTTTTTTTTTTGCTGCAGTTTTTCTTTTTGTTTTGTGGAAGCGAACGAAGTGGCACTTTAAATAATTTTAAAAATGTCTTCTTTGACATTGAAAAATGATTATTAATTAATAATATTTTGTTTTATTTGAAAGAATTATTTTAAAAAAAGTTTTTGGTACCACCAAATCGGGGAATTATAAGTTATTTTATTAGAAAACACTGGAAATATTTGACTTGGTTGAGTATCCTTCCTTTTTTCGATATTTCTTGTGAACTTTTTAATTTTATGGATGTTCATATATAAAGAAATCTCTGAAAAAATTTTCAGTAAAAAATTATGCAATATCAAGTCAAGTGTGAATACACGGAAAATTCGTCCCGCATCCAAAAATAATTAGAAAAACTCAATTTTTTGAAGAATTAGTACTTGCATAACCACGTTATTTTCTTTCAGTTGATACATAAAGAAAAATAATCTACTTGTCCTACACTGAAAAATTAGAAGTAATTTTTTTAAAAATTACTTCTAATTTTTCAGTACTATTTTGAAGAAATTCATCCAGTTGCTGTTTGTGAAACTTTTTTTTTTTTTTTAAATAAAAAACATGTTTGAAGAATCGAAAAATGTAAGCGAGAAGAATGACATGTGAGTGAGGTTCTTTTTTTTTTTTTTTTTTAAAGAATTTAAATAATTATTTATTTTTTTTAATTTGAGCGACTTTTAGATTATTTTTTGTGTGGATGTTCAAAAAGGAAATAATTCTGAATTACCGTCTCTGATTGAGTTCGTCATGAATTCATGACGATAATTCAATAACTTTTAAAAATTCAAAATAAAAAAAATAAAATAGGTACAGTTATTTAGCAAATTTTATATTTTCGTTGTACCCCATCCCCCAAAAAAGAAAACTGTGTGTCAAAAAGGCGCTGTTGACATCGCTGTTAGTGTTGTACTGTACTCTCTTTATTCACTCGGCAATTTGTTTAAAAAAAACAAAAAAAACAAGGATAAGTTAATAAAACCCAAACATGAAAGTGTATTTATACATTTTCTTTGTTCGTGAGAATTGATGACAAAAAAATATTAAACATTTATTTATTCACAAACATTCACACAACCAAAAAAAAGTTATGCGAGATATCGAAAAGGGGTGGGATGATAGACCCCCCACCAAAAAAAAAATATTTCCATATTCAGTACAATTCATCCGTTAATGAATACTTTTTTTTTCTACCCTTTCTTTTATTTTGGAAAAGAAACTCAACCATTTGTGACTTTGTCTTGTCTATTATAGACAAAAAAATGAAAATAAATTTTAAAAAAAAGTCATTTAAAAGTTCAATATTTTCCTACAGCTTTGTTTCAAAGTAAATTTAAGGATTAACTGAATTTTGTAAAAGTGCTTACTTCTTGCTTGCAACATAGCGAAAATAATATTGATTTATCATGGTAGCCCATGTGCTGTTCAAGGTCGACAACAGTAGTCTTCTATTGTCACCCGCAACTTTTAAAAAGTTTGTAAAATTAAAATAGTTTTGAAGAACCAAAACTACTACAGTGTAGAAATTGGTATTGTTTGTTTAAAAATGAATTAACCATATATAACAATAGTTTACCCTACATGCAAGATGCTAATGGCCTGCTGGCAGACCGCCAATGGCAATGCCAGCAGTCCTCTGGTGTCAGCCAATGGTGGGCCACTAGCAGTTTGCAAGTGGTAACATTGCCAAGATGAACATGCCAGCAATTCGACAGCAGGCCACTAGCAGTAAACACTAGTGGCATACCACCCAGTGGCAGATTGGTGGCTTGCATGTAGGGTAAACTTTGTTTCAGTCACTACTTCTAGCTCAACTAAAAGTAACCAAGCTTTTCACATGATGGGTTGTCATCATTTGTAGAATTAAAAAGAGAAAAGGAATAATTTTCAATCAACATGGAGATATTTTTGTCTATTTTTTGTTAAATGATTAACTTAAAAATATACTAGTATGTACACAGTTGAAAAGGAAAAACAATAAAACTTAACTATTAGGAAATGTGTGGATGTAAAAGTTCATTTGCATGGTGGTAAGAAATTTTCTCCAGTGGTGACTTGTCTTATGGTAGCATTGCTACCACATTCTCAATAGAAAAGAGAAGAAAGATGAATGTTATGTCTAGTCTTTTATAATATAAAACAGCATCACTTAATGGGTTTCTCAGCAGACGAAATGAGGGTAATCCCCAAAACTTTAATTTTATATAATAATATTTGATGGTGTAGCAATATGAGTTAAATTTAAGACAACTTGATATGGAACACTTACTTTTGTCCCATGGCTATCAGTAATTGGAGACAACTTCAACGTACAAGAGGCGCAGACTGAGAGGAAGTGATGGAAGTAATATTAATTGTTTTTTGGGACAAAGGTGACAGGACAAAGCAGCCTGTTGCCTATCAAGCTGACCATACTGCACAAAGGCAGAAGAGAAGGAATGATGCAGACCTTGCAGAAACACAGATGATGACTACTGACTGCACAACTCCCTACCACCACCTCACTTACGTCTCAACTTAACTTCACTCGCTTATAGCATTAAAGTCAAAGAATAACATCTGGTTTACTGCTAGAAAAGTGTTTTGTTTGTCACTCGTGAGTAACAATTTGGCCAAAGGGTAATTTTCAAGCCACAAGCATTTGACTGAAAGAAACTGCACCCTGTTAATGAACCTGGTGTCTGGTCTGAACTGCAATGCAACAATGGCATGAACTATTTAATTGCATTCAATAAAGTCATTTTTATTTATTCTGATTTTACAATTTATTAAACTAAAGGAAGTGTAGCAAAAATATGGGTTGGGGATTGATAAAGAACTGATACTATAAATTGGTTGCTGTCAAAGAATTATTTGCTTCTTGAACTTAAACAAAAAATAATCTAACAGTTGCAAAAATGAAAAAACAATTCTTTTAAAAAATGTTCACATTTTGAAAATTTAATTAAATTTTAGATTTTTTCTATTCTTCAAACCACTTTTTAATTCACCATGAAAAGGTATTTTTCTACAAAGTTAAAAGAAGTTATTAAGAGTGTATACAATGTGACTTGCTTCAATTTCATTTGTTAACTGATATATGTTAGGATGAAATGGAAATCAGCTCAAATTGAAATCTGAAAGGAATTTGAATTCCAGTTTGGTTCTAATTTTGAGAATGGCCTGAATCAATTTCACCTCAGCTATGGGTTGAATAGCAGAACAGGCTGGGTCCTATAGCATTGGTCAGCAACCAGTCTACTGCAGAAAGATACGGTAACCTACTGTTCGATTTTCGTTTCATTCCGTGGACATAAAATTTATATGAAAAAATTTTACTTGATTTCAGGAGTTTCGATGCCATAGAGTCTAAATCTAAAAAGTTCTCCAGGTGAGAATTGCGCATTTTTTTATAAATTGCATTTTAAATTGAATATTTTATCGGTAAATTTGAGCATAAAAATCAATAAAGGGAGGTAATAATTGAGTAAATATGACGTTTCTTAGGCTAGTAGTTATCTCCCTTAAATTCAAAAATTTTAAAATACGGCGAAAATGAATTCCCCAAATATTTGTGCAATACATTTTGATGGCGATGAAAGCAATAGGTACAATTTGTATCATACTAGCATGTATTTAAGAAATCAGATTATTTCTGTGGAATCACCAACATCTTGGCCTCCTAAGAGCAATAGTGTAACTACAGAATGTGCTATGAAGATAATTCCTGTAGAACTTTTTAATGCATTGGCATTGATGTGTGGTCTTTCTGATGAAGTTGAAATGAAGAATAGATTTATTACTGTGTCTGAGAAAGATAAGAGAAATCTACTTGCCATAGCACAAGATATTCTGAACCTTTCTCACAGAGAAAATTTGTTTTTACCAAAGCATTATGCACTGGGAATGGCTGTTCGACACTGGACTGGTCAGTCAAAACTTATAGGAATTTTTAAATGGGTTTGGGCACTCTATAAGCCACAGCACAACTCTAGAACTGGATACGGCTTTGGCTGAACAACAACTATCAAAAAGTAACATTCCAGAGGGTCTTAAAAAGAAGACTTTTACACATTTAGCCTGGGATAATAATGACTTTGGAGAAGAAACTCTGAGTGGTAAGGGAACAACCCATAATACAAATGGGATCATAGTGCAGCAGCTAACTTCTGATCACTTATCACATATTGAAGATGTCGCAATAGAAAAAGACCAGCCCCAAATGATCAGGAGTAAGAAGCGCAGTGTGATGCTAAATGAAACACCCATACCAGAATATTATGTGGCAAAAAGAGTAGGCCCTTTCCTACCTTCAGTTTCAATTGACAGCATTCAAAATGCTTTATTTAAATCATTTTGTGAGACCAAAACAAGCATTACTGATTTGGCTATGACCATGATCAATATGCACTGTGAAAGTGACAACCAAAACACTACTCCAATTCCAGGTTGGACAGGTTTCAATATTGTTTTATTACAGGACCAAATACCACCAAAAAGCAATATTGGATATTTGCCTGTGGTCAATGGTAACCCAACTTAGCTAAGTACTGTGAATGCAGTATTTTTGAAAAGTCTTGCTATTGCTGATGAGCTTGAAACTGAATGTATTGTATTAACATTTGATCTTGCATTTTATGCTAAAGCACAGCAAGTACGTTGGAATGATGCCATGTATATGCAAAAAACAGTTGTCAGACTTGGTGAGTTCCACACCTGCATGTCATTTCTCAGTGTCATTGGAAATCGCTTTGAAGATTTGGGGCTAGCTGATGTCCTACTTGAAGCTGGAACAGTGGCACAAGGATCACTACCTGGAGTCATGAAAGGCAGGCACTATAATCGAAGTGTCAGTCATGAAAATTATGTCTGAAGCCTTAAGGAGGAAACTCCTATCTACTTTTATTGAAACACAAAGTGAAGAAACAAAAGCTAAATTCATTGCATTGTCTAAAAATTTATATTATGCTTTTCCCAAAACACAATTCCAAGATCTCTGCACATCAAATGATTTTAAAAAGTTTGAAAGCAAACTATCCTTATTTATTCAAGAGAGATGCAGCCAATTTCCAACTTTTGCATTTTGGATGAGTTACTTGAATATGGCAGATTTGTTTTTAAATTTTATTTGTGCTACATGGACAGGAGATTGGGCCCTTCACCTTAAATCAGCAGCAGAAATGGTACCTTGGTATTTTGCATATGACCATTTGAACTATGCTAGATACCTTCCTGTTTATATCTATAAGATGCTTGCTGTTCCAGATACCCACCCTGCAATAGCAAAGCATCTTGCTGCTGGGGATTTTGTAGTTCAGCAACAAAACCAGTACCCCTTTAGTCAGACGGCAATGGACCAGATGATTGAACAGACAATGAATAGAGATAGCAAGACCAGAGGTGGGCAGATTGGATTCTCAAATAATGACAATGCTGTTCATCGTTGGATTTTATCTTTTAATCAATGTGCTCAAATCTCTAAAAACTGTACTGAAATGGCTGGAAAAGGAGAGGGCTGCCATAATAAAAAAAGACCTGAGTAGTTCTCGATATCAAAAGGATGAAGCAGATATTCAGTGTCGTGCAGACAATTGAGTCTATGCAAAATCCATTTGCATATTGTGAAAAAGAATTAATTAACATTGCATCTGGCCAAGTAGCATCTTCTGAAATTAAAGATGACATTTTGATAGCACATGAACAAGGCTGTAATATTTCTAATCAGTTTGTTCAACAACGACTAATTTTGAAAAATGTGGAGTTGAATGCACCATTAAAATCAATGAAGATAAAAACTTTTAGTGATCTTCAGAAAAAGCATTCACAACAAAAGAGCAAGAAGGAAGCAGATAGCTTGAAAGCAGATAAAGACCTTCTCACTAGGCTTCTTATAGTAGCAAGAACCCAAAAGTTGACCTGGAAGAAATTTTTCACATTGCCTTTCAGAGTTCCCATCTAGCCTAAGTAACATTGATGGTTCTTTGCAGCGTACCAACAAAGCTGCCTTATTTCATTATTTTCTTGTAAAGTTTCCTGATATGAAAATTAACAATATTCCAAAAAATGCAGCACTGATATTAGATGGAATGGCAGTAATACAATAGCTTGCAGACCATGTTCCATCAAGGTTTGGTGAGCTAAGTATTTATGTTTTTAGATATGTAATCAAGCTTGCTTCTACTTGTATGTCATCAAGAGTTGACTTTGTCTGTGATAAGTACAATCCATGGAGTATTAAAGACTCTGAAAGAAGATGCTGTTTGATTACCCCATGCCACCTGTTACGTGCTCTGAATGAAAAACAGAAAACACCGGTACAATTTCAAAAATTCCTCATGTCTGGTGAAAATAAAGAATCCCTCATCTTATTTATGTTGATGCATTGGAAAAAACTGCCAGCAGAAGAATTTCATGGAAAAACTGTGATTGCTTCATTTAGCCAAGGATGTTTCATGCTGTGTCCTCATAGTGACACAAATGAAGTAATCACAGAAACTTTGCCAGAATTAACAACTGACCATGAAGAAGCCGATACCCTTCTTTTGCTTCAGGCAAAGGATGCATCAACTGCTTTCCCTTCCATTATCATTAAGACTCCAGATACGAATGTTTTTCTTCTTTGCCTTGCTCATCAAAATGAATTAAGCTGTGATTTATACATGGCTACTAATACCAACCGATCATCTTGTTTGATCTCTATTAAATCAGTTGCAAAGAAATGTGGACCTGCTCTTTCAAGTGCCTTACTTTCTTTGCATGCATTCACTGGCTGTGATACTGTTAGCTGCTTTAAGGGAAAGGGTAAAATAAAACCCTTTGAGTTAATGAAAGAAACAGAGGAATTTCTTAAAACTTTCACACTTTTAGGCTGCAACTGGCACCCGACAGATGATTTGTTCCAGCAACTAGAAAAATTTGTGTGCTGTCTATTTGGACAGAAATGTTTCTTCTGTAAATACTGCTCATTTTAATATTTTTCATATGTCTGGAAAATTGGATAATACTCTACCACCTTGCCAAAATAGTTTACGGTTACATGCAGAAAGGGCAAATTACCAGGCTGTAATTTGGCAACAATGTCTTCACATTAATATTAATGCTCCTTCTGCAACAAATCATGGCTGGAAATGTGAAGATCAAAAACTCATTGTTCATTGGAGAAGTCTTCCTAAAACTCCATCTACCTTGATGAACTTAGTAAAGTGTAACTGTAAGAAGAACAGCTGTAACTCCAGGCGCTGTTCTTGTGTTCGTCAACCACTGCCTTCTACCGACCTTTGCCAGTGTATAGATTGTTTTAATGTACTTAAAAAAATAATGAAGTGCAGCAGATTAATGAAATAGAAGATTCTGATTCCTCAGAGGGTGAATGATAAGATGAGCTTGCAGGATTAGAGGACAATCAATTATTTTTCAATTCCTTTTATAAATGTATTACTTGATAACAATTATTTTAACTTAACTGAAAAAAAACACTTATTACAATATTTTTTTATATATATAGTCAAAGTTAGTCTAAACATTAAGATTTCTATATCAGTCAATGTGTATATGTGACAAAATTACATCAAAAAGTAAATGGCAGTCCAAAATGAAGAAAAGTCAATCACCATAAGTATTTGAAAACAGTTCTTCCATCTATGATTTTTGGAAGGCACAAGATTTGGAAGCATATATAAAAGGTTTTTCATGTTTTTTATCAAATTAATGTACATTGCAATGTTTTACGAGGTTATTCAATTTGAGAAACTCACATGACAATAGAAAGTAACGTTTTCATTGTTATGGCTTTATGCAAGTCATTTTATTTGCTGAAAATTCTGATTAAATAAATTAACACATAATATAAGAGCATAGATATATCAGCTTCTTGTTGATACACTTAAATGTGCTAAAAAAACTTATTTAAAGTTCATTTTACATGAAGTAAACCATGAAAATGGACTTTTTCCGTAAATGACATACCCTGTATTATCTCCCCTTTTCTGAAGCAGTGCGTACATTTAGCCTGGAGATCTCTTCAGATTTGAAATCAGCACGAAAAATACTCCTAGAAACACTTGAAATTTTCTCATATGAATAAAATGTCCACGAACTCAAAATCTAAGCCCTTTTTTGGCCTCTGGCTCATAGCCTATGTTGGAAAATCTTCTATCTAGTCAGTCACGAATCAAAAGAAACATGATTGCCCAGGTGTTTATCACGTATGGCACTTAATTGACTGCATAGTAAGGTCCAATTCATTTTAGAATTAATTGATATCAGGAATTAATATTTTAGGTACTTCAAATACTCTGTATTTGTGTGTTTAATCTCTGTCCCTCTTTCTAATGCCTGGCACCAGGGTATTGTCAGATGAAGACTACATTGGAGGTACTGCTACTGTTTTTATAGTAGTAGTTGTATGAATCAATCAATGTGAAGTGTGAGAGAATAATTGTCCAATGTACAAACAAAATATACAAAGTGAAGAGCCATTAGAAAAGATGTTTTGACAGTTGTGCAAAATAAATGCTTTTTTCATCATTAGCCTGCATAGTGCCACACAAAAGTTTACAACTCATTATAAAAAATGATTTTTTTTATTTATTTCTAACACAGATTAATGTAACTTTTACTGCTAATAATACATATGTTTAAGCCTTTAGTCAAACATTCAGATTTAAAAAATAATAAAATAATAATAATATCCCACAAAGAAAAACCAATATTTAATAACAAAAAAAGTTTACAATACATTTATTAAATCATTAATATTTCATAGCATAACTGTTATTGCTAATTACAGCATGCAGGTGTTTAGATTAGTCCCCTCTGAATTTCTTGCATGTTTCTTGGCTAATATTTTTCCATTCTTTATGACTAAAATCCTTTAGTTCCTGCAGGTTTTGCAGGTTCCTTCTTTGAGCTCTCTCCATAAATTTTCAATCAGATTGAGATCTGGAGATTGACCTGGCCATTTTAGAATGTCTATTCCATTTGAACTTAACCTTGATTTTGTAAGCTTTTCAGTTTATGATCGTTGTCTTGGTTTCAAGCCCAGTGAATGTGCACTCTGACATAAATTTCTCCCAAACTATCCCTATAATATGCTCCATTCATCCTCTCTTCTATTATTTCAATGTTCCTTACACCTCAGGCACAAAAGCAACCCCAGATCATGATTGATCCACCTCCAAATTTAACTGTTGGTATAGTATTCTTTAGTGAATATTCAGTACTCTTCTTTCTCCAGACCTTTGCCACAGCATTTCTGCCAAAAAGTGCAATTTTTGTTTTGGCTGACCAAAGTACATTTTCCCAAAATGCTTCAAGTTTGATACAATACTTGTTTGCAAAATCCAATCTAGCAAGAATGTGTTTTCACTTAAGAAGAGTTTTTTTCCTTGGAGTCCTTGAAAAGATATCATATCGATGAAGTGAATGACTAATTGTATCCACTTACTTCTAGTCCTCCCTGAAGTTATTTAAGTGTAACTTTGGACTTAGTTGCCAACTTTTCTCGCCAATAATCTTGCTGTACGTTCCGTTATCTTTCGAGGATGACCAGATCTTTCTTGGGGGGGGGGTGAATGGAAAGGCACATCTTCCAGTGACAAACTATCATACCAACTTTGTTTGTGAGGAGAGGTTGCAGGATAACTATCCTCCTAAACTGCTTCCTTCTCACATTGGTACCTCATACCTTTCGGTAGGTGTTAGTAATTTCCCCGTCTTTCTTACCAATTTACCTCTGCCTATCACCATTGCTACCACTCGACCAATGGCATCTCAGTCATGCAGGTGTGGCTAAGCTTGCTTCATTAATCAACCATTTGACACCCCTATTTATTCAGGATTTCTGAATTCCAAAATTATCAAGGTTGTTTATGAAATTCCCTTTTTTGACTTACAAACCACACATGGCCCCCGTGGCTTGGCCAACTTTTAAAATCTGGCAATTTCAAATGATATCTCGGGCACTCTTTGGCTATTTCATGTTTTTTTTACAATTATCATAAATCAATTGTTAAAAGTTTGCCACATGGCTTTTTGTGAATTTATCGTTTAAGAAAAAAAAGTTGTTTGCATTAAATGACCCATTACGGTTGATATGCCATAAAACAAAACAAACCAAACGAAATACACTTGCAAAAATTATGAATCCACCTTTTCTCCCACGGCTATGGGTTAATTAGTAAAACTTGTATCATGTAGTAAACTGTCACAAATTCACAGAGCTGAAAGTCCGAATAGTCACAAATCTGCTCGTCCATTGCATCAGTTTCTGTCACTTGTTCACTACCACTAAGTTTATTTGAATTCAAAGGTAATTCGTAGCAAGAACAACTTGGCTATTCCCTCAACTCTGTAGGTAGCACATTTGGGCCATTCCATTAACTATTTTCTTCTATAAACGATGGAATGAGTCTGCCCCAGTTTATAAAAACTAATATCATCAAGCATGCATATATCCTCAGTCTTTTTGAAGATAAGAGTATTTCTTCTATACACTACCCCCTGATCTCTTGTTCACAAAAATGGTAGCCATGTGCTGACTCTTTTTGCTGTGTGCTTCATTGTAGGCGAGGCAGTCTTTGACTCTTCCATAGAAGTCTACCTTACTCCTGGCCTTCTTTGGTACATAATTCTATAAGGAGAGATAGTACAATTTTCTTCAGATGAGTTGTCTGACATGCTAGGACTAGTAGGTAGGTTGTCAGGAGGACCATTGGGTATGCATGGCCTGCAGTGGAGCAGCATCCCACTGTCAGAAGATTCATCACTGCTGTTGCTGTTTGTCAATGAAGTTCCCCTGAAAGTGGGAAGGAAATTCCATCGACCAGGATCTCTAATAGTGTATGGCCTGCATACCTCCTCATGAAACTGGCATCACATTATACCAGTACACAACTTTCATTACAGTACATGCCTTCCTGGCCACAATCTTCTTCACACTCTTTGCCATGCCTGATAGCATCTATGCACATTACAACTGAAGTTGAACTTCCCACTCATCTAGAAAATGCTTGACATGTCTACTACAGAAAGTGGTGTCATTGTGAGAATCGCCTCTGGTGGACCTCACTCAAAAAACATTGCCTCCAATTGGAGAATGTTGCTTGAGGAGTCTTGTTGAGGCAGTGGTCACTGCAAATCAGGTGGGACCACAGTCAATAATAGTGAGGAAATGTTTGCTCCTGTAATGGGTGATATCCATGCCTACTCTACTTCAGGTATCTCTCACACCTAACTGATCACATTGCCAGTGTACTGAGGAAGGGTCTATAGACTGACACACTTTACATTTTTTCGACTACAGTCCTAAGGCACTTTTTGACATAGATGGGCTGGCTTGGCGTACAAAATCCCATGTCCGTCTCACCCGGGGATGACCAATCTGATAATGGATGGCTATTATCTGGTGAGGAGTTAGCGCTTCTAGGGAGACAACACATAAAAGTTTCAAAGGCTCACTTCATTTCTTGATGGTATCAAGCCAACATTGTGGGACCCTAGTCAGTTTGCTTGATTGTGGTCAGACTTGCTCATTGGACACTTACAGTCTGTACTCCTTAACAAGCTCTATGAATGTATTGAACCATTGTTGTATGAGCATCTTTGATTGCAGCTTTAGTGTGAAACCTGGCCTTTCCATTTATAATATCAGAAATCCATTTATGTGAGCACGCAGAATCAGTTAACAAGTTCACTACAGTCGTCTGCCATTGGAGAGTAAGATTAGTGTCCTTTAGCGTTGCACTTAATTCAGCTAGGTTCATGTACTGCGTGTCATTCACTGGATGCAACCAGCACGCATCCTCAATAGCAGATCTGAGACCCCAGTGGCTAAGGAACTCTTATCAATGCAGATACTGATCTCATAGGCATTCACACACCTGGTAGCTTGCACTGGGTTGCTTTTGATGGTTCAGATATGGGAATATCAATAAAAGAATGGATTGAGAAATTTGAGCTGATGTGTGATCTCTGCAAGGTGAAAAGAGTAAACATGATGGTGTCTTCTAACATGGTCTTCACATAGGGATCATCAGTTACGTCACCCCCATCCTGGGGTAACTGCGTTTGATGAATGTATCCATGCAAAACCAACCACGCATAGGAAAAATGTCCCATGAGCTTTCCATATACAGATAAGACATTTTATCTTGTGATAACATTGGGGATTTCTGGAATAGTGTTTCCATTGGAACTTACTATGCTCTCCCCCCACTCTAGACCTGCAGATCCAACACCCATACACTCTAAATGCTCTGGATCCTTACATTATATATATATATATATATATATAGTGTGTGTGTGTAAATGTCGTGCTTCTGCTGGTTAGAAGTTGCTGAAATCAGGTTCATCAATTTTGAGTGCTGCACAGACAGGTATGCCATCCATGGTGAAACACACTTAACTTGTTCAATTAATGTGAAGTCAGCCTAATGCTTTGGTGGCATCCATCCCCAGCAGAAGGTCGAAATCATGTAGTTTTCCCTCCACGACCCACATTTAGACTGTAACCAGATTCACACTTAGCTGAACTCCACATCTCAGGGTCTTTCTGTCCACTGTGAGAACCTTAACCTCCCTTTTCCTCCAAAGACTACAAACTGACCTACTCATGTGTGCGCGAGAGCAGCCAGTGTCCACTGACGCTGCGCACTGTATTCCATCAACATGCACCTCCATTTATGGGTAGTGTCATATATAGATATTTTTGGGAGAAGAGATTGGAGCTGACATCTTATTCCCTAATCCATTTCCCAAGCAGTTTTGGACCAATTGATCTAATTAGTCATATTGATAGCATTGCAATTGCTCAAACTTTCTCTGACAACAATATATGCTTGCTTCTCCTCAATGACTGTCTCTTGCCAGGTTATTCAGCACGCCATTTTTTTTTCTAGGCGATTCTCTGTGCAACATGATTCACTGTCTTTGTATGGTAGTTGCACAGCAGTTGCAGCCAGTTCATTTGCCAAAGTTTTGTCTTTCATGATTGCCTTGACCTGAGCTAGTATTTGATCTCAGGCCATTGTCTCCATGTATGAAGATGTGCGAAGGAGCTGCTTAATTAACATGAGTTTGCTCCAGAATGCCACTGAATAACTGTGATAGCTGTGCAACTTTCCTAGATAAACATGTGTTGTTTCACCTTTGTACAAGCATTGCATAGTAAACCATTTGTAGGCTATAAAGGAGTCAGTGGCAAACACCTCAACAATGGTATACTTTATCTAGTCCACGTCAGTTCATGCCTTTGCACATAGCTGTTGGTATACTGCAAATGTGCCACCAGTAAGTTGTAATGAAATGACTTTGTTTACTCTTTTCACCTTGGCGAGATCACACACCAGCTCAAATTTCTCAATCCATTCTTTTATTGATATTCCCATAATGTGAACCATTAAATTCCAGGAGTTTGATGTTGAAACTTTTGTCCACCATCTGATAGCCAAAATTGTTTGTAGTAAACTGTCACAAATTCACAGTGCCTAAAGTCTAAATAGACACAGATCCGCTCATCCACCTACTCAGCTTATTTCACTTCCACTGGCTTTATTTGCATTCATAGGTAATCTGTAGCCAGAGCGTCTAGTTATTCCATCAACATCATAGGTAGCACATCAGGGCTATTCCATTAACCCTTTTCTTTTATAAATGATGAAATGAGCTTGCCCCAGCTTTTATTTGTAGCATGAAACCATTGGCATCAGAATGTACATGCCTTCAATCTTTTTGAAGGCAAGTGTATTTCTTCTACACAAATCATTATCTCAAAAAAAAAAAAAAAATTCTTACAATCTAAAAATATTTTCTGGCTTTAAATAGCCTGCAATGGGTTGATAAACTGTAGAAAACAAATCAATCAAGTGATAAAATAAAAAGAATCTGCAATGTTATAAGTCCTGACATTGCATCATGGCTTCAGTCACTTTCCCACTGAGTGATAAAGCATAGCTTCCCTGGGACTTTTAATAAATATTTTCATGGTAATTGTTCTGATAAGCCTTCTTCTTTGGTACCTCACCTTTACAAATTCAAGTGCAGTACTAATGTGAAACCTTGCTGCCTAGATTGTCAGCAATGTTTCATCATTTTACTGTTGAAATGGTTAGTTGTAACCATAATATATTTTTTGATTTTTTTTTTTTATTATTATCATTTTACCCCAAGTAAGGTGATAATGCCACTAAGATGCAAGGGGCTACTGAGAGTGAAAGAGAATGAGAAGACTTTAGACGGAACCAGTAACCCAATCCGAAAGAGGAAACCAGGGATAAACCTTTACTCCTGTTCAAGAGACTGGGGAGGAGGGTGAACTGAACAATAAGGTGAACTTATCTTTTCTCGCACTTCTCACTTTCCAGCTAACTTTGATCTTCAAAAATGTAAATGCAAAATCAGTCCTTATCCTGTTCTTTTATTGTCTTCACAATGATTTTCTCACATTCTTTCACTCTTTTATCTTAATTCCTGTCCTTTTATTGTTCTTTCTCCTTATTAATGTTTTCATTTTCTCATTCTTTCACACTCAGCAATGCATTGCTTGAAATGAAATAATTTAAAAAAAAAATATTTTTCAAAAATGTTTTACATAGATAAATTCAGTTTTATCAGGTTATTATGAAAAAATTATGTCGCTTGAATTTTAACATTTTAAAAAAATTTTTTTTTTTTTTTTTTTTTAATATATATTTGATAAGGTTTTGCAAGAACAATTTTAGAGACATTGAATACTGGTTACAAATGACATAGTACAGGGGAATTACCTCCTAGTAAAATCAGTATAATAATGAAATTACTGTGAAAGAAATATATTAATTTTCATTGTTTACATGCTTAATTTCAGGTATAAGATCTGGGCATTTTTCTGGTGCTCGTAATATTCCATTTCAAAGTATCATGGACCTTTCAACAAAGACTATCATGGACACAAATCAGTTGATTAAACTGTTTCAAGAAAACAATGTGGATTTAAATCAACCATTGTTTGCTTCCTGTGGAACAGGTAAGAGATTTGAATTACTTAATTACAGTTGTGTAAGTTAAAAATTTTTACAATTACTCTTCTTGAGAATTCTCAATGTTGTCAATATTGTAAGCTAAGCATTTCATCTCAAATGTTGAACAGGGCCAAAAACAAAATAAATGAAAAGTAATGTCTAAGTTTGTTACATATATTCGTTCATTTGTTTTTTTCTGATGTTCTGCAAATTTTTGCTTCTTAGTAACTCTGGTCATTTTGTGAAACTTGTTTAAATCTATGGAAATTTTATTTCAAATTAGACACCTCTTTGAGATGGAATGTTAATCAGACAAGAATAAGCAGAGCATGTTCGACATCTTTTTTTGTTTTTAATCAAAGTCACAAAACTGCTTGAGACATTTATGCTGTATACGGAAATGACTTCATTACGAATAGAATGGCACAAATGGTTTTCCTGTTTGAAAGAGAGGAAGTTTGAACTCGCTCTCACGCTCACAGAATACTCTCTGTATTCTGGCTGACTGGTTCAGTTGAATGAGAAACAATTGCACATGCTGATTAAAGAAGAAACTTGCACCAAACCACTAGGGAATTGGTACAGAAGATGGCAAGCTCTCCTGTTACTGTTGCAGGTCATCTTCACTCTAATCGGTGAAGTTCATGGGTGTCACATACATTGACCAAGAGAAACAAACTCCATCACTCCTCCATTGTTTCCAGTTTACTCACTCGACAACAGGCTACTCGTGGTTACAAAGCTCGGTTTAGAATTTCTGCCACAACCACCCTATTCTCCTGATTTAGCCCCTTCAGACTACCATCTTTTTCTGTCGCTTTCTAACAATTTGAGTGGTATTTTGTTCAACAACAATGTAGAGCTTAAAATGTGGCCGATGAATTTTTCAAGTCAAAACCTAATGATTTCTATTGTTGAGGCATTGAACAGTTAATGGATCGTTGGTAGTTCATAAACAATTAAGGAGAATACACTGTTGAATGATTCATTAGAACTATTAATAAATAAGTATTTAAAAAAAAACAAAAAAAAAAACAAACTTATGTAACAACCTGAGCTCCTCATTATCTCAAATAGAGTAGATGATGAGTATGACTGATAAAGCTACATTGTTTTGTTATGAAAAGATTATACATCAGTCTCAAATTTGAAACTAAAATTACTCTAGTTTCCAAGAATTATCTGAAATTTTGTTTTATTTATTTTTTCTCTTCTAGGTTTGACTGCTTGCTGCATTAGCCTGGCTGCTTTTTTGTGTGGTAAAGAAGATGTTGCTGTCTATGATGGCTCCTGGACTGAATGGGCACAAAAAGCTAAGCCAATTCAGATTCTATCTGGACCATAGTTTATATTTAAAAATTCTATGAAATCTAATATTCTTTAAAACTGACCCAATTTGTAGGATATTTCAGCTTCGTTTTTAATTCCAGTTTACCTGATTATTTGATTTTGATTTTTTTACAATTGTCACACACAAACACAAAAGTGAATCAATAAAACCTATATTTTCAAACAAATTGACAAGAATCCTTTTTCCTTTAAGGTGGGACTATTTTGATATGTGTAGGGAGACACAACTGAGTGCAACAGGTTTTAAAAACAACTATGAAATTGTCAACTTCAAAATGCAAAAAGTGCCAGCTATCATTGAAATAATGACAATTTAAAGAGATGTGGAATAAAAACTATGAGAAAGAATTGTATCTTTCTAAAGAAGATTAAATTTTATCAAAACAGCTTCACTGACAAGATATCAGCAGGAAGGAAATTTCAGTATTTTGACACGTTCAGAGTATATACTAGGGCAGTTTGGGATACCTAGTAAGAATGCATGCTTTTGAAGTAGTACATTTTTTGACAACTGTTGAGGAGTGTGTTTTGTGGGAGGGGCTAGGGTAGACAAGGTGCTCTATGGAGTAGCTATATCAAAGAATTTTTTTATCTTATAGGGTAAAGGAAAAACAACAACTAAAATCTGAAAACAAATCAAATATATTTATAATGAGATAGTATTATTTAACATTGTTAAAAAGGAAAACAATTATAATCAGTTTGTTAATTTCATCATCAAAATCTTTATAATTGGTGTGACACTATTTAGCTATGGTAATTGACTAACTAATTAACCATAGAAATTAAAACAGGAAATACTTAAGGCAAAAAAGAGCTATCCCGAAAGACTGATCGATGTTAAAAAAAAAGATTTTGTTCTATTTACAAAAAAGATACTTTTTCACAAAAGACAGTAAACCCATGGAAAAAGCCATATGTGAAGTCTTGTCAAATTGATTAATGTCTCGCCTGGTGAGATAGGAGGAAAAGCAAATATTTAGGTATGAGCCAGACCATGAGACAATTGTTGATACTGGCAGGGAGAATCAATGTTAATTATCTTTCCAAGATATCATTTATTTTTTTCTTGGCCACGGCAAGGAGAAGCAATGTGGCAATTTTTGGCATTGTCTCGACATAGGTGAGAGGATTGTTATTATTTACCTTATCAATGTGTCGCTTCAGATGTTGAGACGTTGAATGGCAATATGGTGTTAATAAAATTTTGGCATGAGACAGAAAATAGAGTGGAGAATTGAGATTTGGCGAGATAAAAGAATTTAATTTCTCAACAAGCCAAGGATTCTATTATAAATCTAACTTCATGAAGGGAGCAGATGGCAAACTTTGACAGTGATTGATGGAGTCGGTATAGAGGGCTGGCTAAGTGCATTCTGGGTGGCCAAAGGATATGATAGAAATTACATGGCATATGGAATTCATAAAAATTTTGGCCAATGGGGGAAAAAGGAGAATCTTGTAAACAAAAATTCTAGATTATAATTTTAAGGAGGCCAGCTTAGCCACACCCGCACAGCCAGGATGCCATTGGTCGAGTGGTAACAATGGTGATAGGTGGAGATGAATGGATGAGAAGGAAGGAGAAATTATTAACGCCCACTGAAAGGATTGGTATGAGATCTCAATGTGAGAGAGGAAGAGTCTAGGAGGATAGCTCTCCCCCGACCTTCCCTCACAGACGAGGGAGACCCCCCCTCCCCGAAATGGAAAGCGATTATTTCCCATTTTTGGAAAATTAATCAATTTTCCTGGCCTGACAACAAAGATTTCTTGTTGGGAATCAAGATTTACCGAGAACCCCAGGCCACATCTGGCCCCGCACCGGATTTTAGTCGGTATCCATATAAATGAACGTCCTCTTGGTGTTGGAATCGAACCAAGAGATTCCACGACCTCCAAATTTGCCTATCCTACCAATAGCAAGTTATACTGACGAACGAAGACAAGCCAACACCTAAATCAGTTGATTTAAGATACCAACTTGCTTGAAACATAGAAGTGTCACATTTCATAGAAAACAGGCTGGGAGAAAAACACTCCTGTATATAGCAGAAGGATAAAGTTAATTTATTTCTTAACATACTTGAACCTCTTGGGTTTTTCTTTTATTTATTTCTTTGCGCTTGTGCGATACCACCTTCAGTCAGGACTCAGCTTACACTACGGCCCGACGCCTGATTGATTTCATCTACCTAAGATCAAAGTCACAACGTGGGTAGGTTAGATTTGAGATCGAAGCAGTTACTCCAGTTACCAGATGTTGCAAGTGAGCTGGGAACGATAGAGCTGTTATTGAACTGGTACAGCTGATGAAGTTGTTAACATCAATGACCAGAATTCGACCCTTTACGTGCCAGTGTCCCATATTGGTATCCTGACCAGGGGACGCCGCCGAGTAGCGCTGACCACCAATCAACCAGGACACAGGCTGGTGGCAGTGACAAAGAGTCAACACCAAAACGCTGGAGAAGAAACATTACAGTTTCACACCGTAACTGGGAGATGACCATGGGCGAACGGTTGGGTGTCACATTGGTAAAATTTAAAAAGGTAAAGGAGGAGGCAACAGTAGACTCTCACTGGTTAAGACACTAACAGCACATTACCAAAATGGCAGCTGGTTTAAATTTATTTTAGCTGTTTCATTGCATAAAATTACATTTTTAAAAAAGTTTTAATAATCTCTCTACCTATTATTTTACTTTTTCTGGGTAGATGAAACTTGTGCACTCGAGGAATCATGAGCATATGATCTTTCCTGGGTTATTTGCCCCTTTATTAAGGTTGTGGGAGGTAAACATTTCAATAGTGTCTGGTAGGGCCTCTTGATGCTATGATAAAGCGTATAGTTACAGCTGTAATTCCAGATGTCAATCCAGCTTGCTGATGCATACGCAACTATTGGGTGTGATAGTTTCACTATACCTCATCTTCCAATATCTTATGTTACCATGACCACAACAAAATCAACCAGAAGAAAAAAAACCCATCACCATATAAACAACATCCATCTCCTATAGCAATGTGAGGAGTCTACAATCCAACTTTATAGTCCTACCATCTTCTTACTTTATATTAACAATCTTTAATGAATATCTATGCAGATGATACAAATGCACCTCTAAAATTCTAGATGACCAAGCATAAATTCAGGGTCTGTTTGATAATGATGGAACATTACTAGTTTGTTTTTGAGGTATTGAATGTGACAAGCCTCTTCTGCCCAAGCTCAACTGGCTTGTCACATTCAATACCTCAAAAACAAACTAGTAATGTTCCATCATTATCAAACAGACCCTGAATTTATAAACGAGTGTTCTCTCTCGGCACAGACCCTTACTTTGAATACTTATTGGGACTTAAGCTCTCCCAAGACCTCAAGTGGGACTCTTATATATGATCCATTGCTAGAGATGCTGGAAAAATGGTTGGTTCCTTGTACCGCTCTAGTAAGTACTTGACTCTTCCTGATATGCTCTTTATAAGAGTCAGATCAAGCCAAAAATGAAAATCTTCTGATGAGCTATATTCTTTAGTTCTACCAATTGTAACCCTCACAGCTAAATCCTGCCATCCATCCCCATTCTCTTTGTATTTCGTTAGTAAGAAGGAAGTTCCTACAAACTGCTACTTTGTGTAACTGACTACCAAGATGATGCTTTCCCAACCACTACAATCTTAACGTTTTCAGGGGTAGGGTTAACGTATCTTTTTAAAATCTTTATAAACTGCACTTCTTACTGTTCAATATAACCTCCTTCAATAAAACTTTACTTTTAGGCCTTGTATAAGGTGAACATTAGTATTAAAAAATACACTTTAATATTAAAAAAAATACTAATATTTTTTATCTTAGGAAAATAAACCGTCATTTTGTATTCAAATGCTAGAATTTCAGGATTTCTATTAATATTCAAAGCAATTTATTTTGATACTTTTAGACACATTTCAGGTGATCATTTACCAGTATCCCTAGTTTCTTCCCAATTTACTGGGAAATCACTTCATGAGAAATCATAATCAAATACTGACACATATTTCCTTCAATACATTTTTGTTTTTAGAAGCTATTAAACAAATATAGTTCATTTCAATTTTCAGTCAGTATACATGGAAATAGAGAAATGTATTTAGCAATAAATCTTTTATTTTCTTTCCAAAAACTGCATTTGTAATTTTTAAATAATTAAAAACAATTTCCAATATATACATAATTATACTTTGGGGATATGGAACAAAGTAATTTTAAGTTAGATTTGAACTCACATCCCATTACTGCAAGATATGATGTAGCTATGCCTAAACCATTTTTGCTATTTGTGAGTTTTTATTCTTCTGTGACTATCCATGTCTTTAATCTGTCACATTTACATGGTTTTGTTGCATTTTGCCACACATCACATCATTTTTATGCTTCGAATATATACTTCAATGACAAAGTAGGTCAAGATAAACTAGCATTGTAGGTATTCTTGAAATTTAAAAAAAAAAACAATCCAATTTGGTAATGAATATACTGAATGTATTAGTATGTCAAAATACCAGATTTTGTGGATACTTTTGTCCTGCATTCTTTTGAAAATGTATTTAAATCTTGTTTACATATTAAATAGTACTAAATGGTGAAAATATAAAAATGAGATTGATACATATTAAAAATTTATTGAATGCCAGAATAGTTCAGTGGAAAACTAATTTTTAACAAGATATTTTAAAACAAAACAAAAAATAAGAGAAATATAATCACTTTTTCAAAACAAACAATAAGAAATAAACGGGAATCAGTTTATAATACCCAAGATGTTTAAAGTGTTTACTGTTTATCTTTAATTCTTAATTTAAGAATTTTTTCTGTTAAGTTTTGACTCAGTATGCAATGCATAAATATCTAATATATATATATATATATTGTTGAAGCACATTCAAGATTTTTTCAGTAATACACAAGATGGAAAAATACATATACACAAAAACATTAAGAAAAGAATTTCTGCCAAATTATGACTTTTCATGTCACTAAATAATTTACCATAACACATCAGAGATGGGTAGAATAATGGATAGAATAACGTGTTCATTTGATTGAGAAACAATTAAATTTTAGTATCAACAGTCTCTTGCTTCTTGTGTTGATGGAAACATCAGATTAACCACTAAGTGGATCTTCTCTACAGTTGATAGCATATAGTATGCGTTGAGTCATAATTTCCTGAGTTGAATATTGTGGTAACTTGATCATAAACATACAGGTCTCCACACGAATGTAGCGATTATCAGGTGAACCTAGAAGAGAAAAAAAGAATAAAATTTGAAAAAAACTGATATTTCAATTATTAGAAATTACAATGAAGATAAAAATAAACATCAAAAGGCATTTTACTATTTGATACTTGAAATAATTAGAAGACAGATAAAACACCACAAAAATTTTAAATCTGTGATAGTTCTGATAAGTGTTTGCATTGGTTAAATTAAACAGGAGTTTTTTTTTTTTTTTAGTTTTATCCTGAAATAATATTGTTTGATTTTTAATAATTAATAAAAAGAACTTTCTAATATTTTGAATACCATTAAAATACACAGGCCTCAACTCACATTCAACATTTCTATTTATCAATTACTATTTAATTCTGCAAATCTGGTATCGCTGACAAAACTAACCTGACTGTTGGTCTCGAAAAGGACCTCCAATCTGTGGTTGACTGGGGGCAAGAAATGGCTGGTAAACTTTAATGCCTCAGAAACAAAATTCCTCTCATTTACCCACCACAGAGAACCCTCCCTGCCTCCCATTAGAATGTTTGATGTTGAACTCCATGAGAGCGCCTCTCTGCGCCTGCTTGGTCTCACACTGTTCACTGACCTGAGATGGAATAAATACATGGAATCAATAACTTCATCTACTGCAAGTTGGTTCTCTGTATCGCACCAGAAAGTTTTTCTCGACGAGTCCATCCTTCAAATCTATAAATCAACCATTTGCCCTTGCATGGAATACTGCTGCCATATATGGTTTGGAGCCCCTGCTGTTCATCTCAAGGTCCTCGACAAAATCCAGAGATGGATATGCAATGTGATTGGTCCTGATCTGGTATCTTGTCTACAGTCACTTTCTCACAGATGTGTCATTGCTTCTCTCTGTCTTTTCTACAAATAATTTCATGGTAATTGCTCTGATGAACTACTTTTGCTGGTTCCCAAACTGCATAAATTTAAGCAGTGCTACTAGACTGACATCTCAGTCCCACTCTTTCACCGTCAAAACGGTTAAATGTAGCCATCTCTTCTACTCCAATAGCTTCATATCTCACACTTCCCGTCTGTAGAACTCCCTTCTTCTTACTTGCTTCCCTGATAGCTATAATCTTCAAATATTCAAATGCAATGTCAATAGACATCTTCAGATGCTTTGATCTAATTCCCCGTACTTCTCTTCATCCTTTCCTCTTTCACACCTCTTGCTCCCACTCCCTGTAACCCTTTGTGTGCTAGTGGCGCTTCTGCCATGCTTGGGGTGAAAAGTAATATTTCATTTTTTTCATTTTTTTTTTTTTTTTCATTCCTATCTTAAAAACTTAATTATGAAAATATACTCTTATGACTACATCCAATCCAAATTAACTACATTCTATTCAAAATCTTAAGTCTCATATTTTATCTGATCAAATTCACTTGAAGATAATAATTCAAAACTGCCAAATCATCAAGTTTGTGATACCATGGACATCCATGTAGAAAGGGAAAAGGTGGTTTTATCTTGATCTAAGATGTTTCTCTTTGATGGCCAGCAGAAGTTTCCTTTTGAAATTCAGTATTTGAAATAATTTGACTAGCAGGAATGGGGAAATAAAAGTGTGGATGAGAAGTTTTTTGGAGATCAAGTGAGAACAAAACCGGAAATAGGTTGTATCCAGGTACAGGTCCATATTAACAGTCATGTTTAGGATCAGATGAATTCTGGTCTGCCCTTGGGGAGACAGGCTTATTTATTGTGTGGGTACCAATGCCATCTATTAGTATTGTCAGTCACCACATCAGGATAAGTAGGTAAGGAGTTGGTAGGAGAAGAGATACATACAGCAAAAGTTGTCCAGTTTCATCTACCTACCCACCTGGATGAGCAGGTAAAGCCCTGAATAAAACATCTTCATATAACATGGAAAATGGTTCATGTTCTTATTTTCCAATGTGGCATTTGTCTTTCATTTTGTTACTTTGTGGGCATGCAGTAGGCCCTTACTGACAAAATTAAAATACAATGTCGGGTAATCATTGGTCAATCAGTGAAAAGCTTGGGCAAGGTTCATGTTAATATCTTTATAATTTAAGTAGGGTTCTTTTAAAACATGATAGAAATTGAAAGTAAGAACTTCAAGTACTGAACTTATAATCTTTAATGCATATTTAATAAGATGTTCAGTCTAAGCAATTATATATTTGTAGAAACTCAATCTTATTTCAGTTGTTAGTTTTTATTGTCATTGCTTTCAACTTTCTCCTCCTCTTATTCTTATCAAATTATGACCCATCATTTTTTTGTGAAAATGAGCATCAAAGTAGCTTTTATTGTCAATATTTAAGAGTTTAAATTGAAAATTACATTTTTTTTTTTTTTTTTATGTTGATATTCAGAAAATCTGTATTTGTTTGATAAACTGTTTTATAGTTTAAATAAAAATTATTTTTTTTTTAATAAAATGAAATTACCAAAACAATAGATAATAAATTATGCAGTCTACCAATTAAAATTATTCAATAATTAAATCTAAAATCTTTGTAATATTTGACCTTTTTCGAATTTTATTACAAAATTAGTTTACACATGTCATAAAATATTAACAATTTTTGAAGTACAATACAATTAAAAAATGACTATTTATCTGCAAGCTAAAAATAATTTATGGCATAAATAAAGTGTGGCAGTTTATTTGTCAAGTTTTAAATAACAAAACCTTTTGTTTTTACTATGTTGTTTGGCTGTAACAAGATGAGAAGAAGCCATGTTTTGTTGAATTCTCAGTGAAGCCTAACATGGGACCATTGGGTATGACTTAATGTGGAAATGTTTATTTCCTATTATGAGATCAGGTAAATGGACAAAACAGACATTGATACATACATAGATGAATAAAAGATAAGATGATTAGATAAATGACATTCACTGGATTTGAGCCTAAATTTAATACAAAGTAAATCAACTACGTTGCGTTTACAACCACCCAGGCAAGAAATGAAAATGGCATGTTTGATACTAGTCATCTCATTCATCTCCAGATAAATCATCCTGAAGACAATTCTGGAATTTGTTTGGTAAACTGATCTCATAAATCAGTTGCAGCATTGATATGGCAGCTCAGTAGAAGTGATCTCTCCATAAAAGCTGTGGGAAGTAACACAACAACTAAACTGATAATACTAGGTAGGAACAAAGAACCATGAGGAGGGTAACCAAAAAAAAAAAACCCCGGTGTCGCACGTCCAACCTTCTCACGAGCCAAAAGCCTGCTGATCCGAAACAGCAAAACGCGCCTGCTTTATACAGCCGAGGACCGACCACGATTTGCATGCGAATGATGAGACAACGAGATTTCGCATTAACTAACCGAGACCGCCCGGCATAAAATATGGGTGCCGCCATTTTGGTTCCTTTTACAGCTGGAGAACTGGAGTTTTGCACACCGCACAGATTCGCAGGCGTTTCCGAGGTAGGCCATTTTCACAATTTTCCCCCACAAAAGCAATCTAAGCGAAGAGGTTGGATGCCTCAATTATAGTTGGCTGCAGAAATGTGCCAACAAGTTATGTAATAAAAAGAGCTAGCTCATGGTTAGTCATAGGGAGGTAAACTTACTGTAGAGAACCTATGGGGAAAGAAAGAGCGATAATTTTGGTCAAGTGGTTTGGCCTACAGGAAATCAAGATGTCAGTGAAGAAGTCCCATTCTTGTTCCTGTCTAACAAGAGACAAGACAGTTTTGAAAAAAAAACTTAATATTTCTGTATTCCTTCTTTTATGGAGGGAGGGAGGCGACTGATCTGCTGACTGACAGGAAATTAGGCTAAGCTCTATCAATATTGAATGATGGCTTATATTTTAATTGGAAAAGTGTTCCCTTGTGAATTCTTTAAAACATAGGAATGAAGAAATTAAACCATGAATAGAAACTAAACTGAAGGACTTCTTATGAATAAATGCAATGCTTGTTAATCTTATTATAATTACTATGATTTATTTATTGATGAAGAAGAGTGTTCAAGTGTATGTTGAACCATGGCAAAAATTGTGCTGTGATCACAGTTCATTGTAGCAGTCTAATGTCTTTTTTTTTGTAACTGGATGACCAGTCCAGGTTTTGGATGATGATCGAAAATTCACTGTTGGGTAAGGAGGAAAGCCAGCACTTCCAGGTAATTTTTTATGTCCCTTACTGACATCCATACATTTACAAGAAGAGTAGAATACACAGACATGAACTATTCACCCATCTCTATGTAATAGAAACTCTTGGTGATGTAGAAAGTTGTTACACACAAAAATTCATAAATCCCAATAATAATTTTGTTACAAATGGGGAGGAAAGTTCATTCTTAATGATTTGTAAACTTCTGTTGAATACTTGAAATACTAGACTAAAAACTGAATGGGGTCATGTAAAATGACATAAATTAGTATGATCCTAATCTACCGCCCCCCAATAATGTGAAGTGGTAAGCTTGAGTTAAACATTAAATTTCCTATGTGTGTGCTTATTCTCAGTAAAACATTTGTGTTTTTCTCATAACTATAGGCTGGTCATGTTTGTTTATATTACCACATCAAAGAACTGATTTTTCAAAGATTTTACTGAAGTGAAGCATATAAATAACTTATTTATGCATAAAACTTAGCAACTCTGTCACAAAGTATTGTTCCATTAAACAAAACACAGTCGAGTTTGAAACTGAATAGAAAGAAATCAAGCATGTTTACAGAATGTAGCAATTGGCATTCTTCTTTATGTGCTGTGTCCCTTCAGGATATGGGCGATCATGGCTCTCCACTTCCTCCTATCTCTTAAAGCTCTCAATACATTTTGTCTTTTTTCCTGTTCTGTCATCCACTTGCTTAAGCCTGCTAGATATGTCATGCATTGCTTTCCTTTGTCTCTCTTTCCCTCTATTCGCCCTGTGAGTATCAGATTCTCCAAGCTCTCCTTTCTCATTATGTGTCCCAGAAATTTCAGCTGCCTCTTCCTGATATTAAGTATAAGCTTCCTCCTTGTTTGCATCCTCTCCAAAACCTCATTGTTGCTCACACACTCGATCCATGATATCCTTAGCATCCTTCTCTAGAACCATACCTTTGGTGCCTCGAGTCTCTTCATCTTTGATGAGGAGACTGTCCAACATTTGTTGATGTAAAGGAGGACAGATATCACATAGCAGTTCAGTACTCTTTTCTTTGTTTCCAATGAAATCCTCCAGTCTTGTAATAATATTCTGCTTAGCTTTTGGAATGCATCATTGGCCATTCTAATATGGATCTGTGTTGCACTTACCGTCCTCTGTTAGTACACTTCCCAGATATATAAATTTCCGCACTTGCTTGATTTTAGTGTCCCTTACCTGTAAATCGCATTTCAGGCTCATCTTTTTATTGATTCAATTCAGAATTTAGAAGAAATCTGAAATGATCATTCATTGAATAATTCTAAAATGCTTATTTTAAATAATCCAAACATTAGAAATTATTTTTATTACATGGATTTTCTTACTAAAATTTGCATGTAAAAATTTTTACCAATTTCAACAACTAGATTTATTTTGAAAACTTTTCAGTTATAAAAACATTGTATCATAAAAAAAATGATTAAAAAATTAATCTGTAGAAGAGTTTGATTTAAGAATTTGCTTTCTTACATTTTGGAGGAAAGACGGAAGTAAGAAATAAACAAGATGTTGTTCACCTCCTACTTTCAAATACGTATATACCCAAATAGGGAGGTGGGTTTGTTTTAATTGGATATTTGCTACACTTCTTTTTCACATGAAGCTTGTGTATATAAATTAATGTGTGTAAAAATTGTCTTTTCCCATAATCATTTGTGCAAGAAATCCACTATTTAAATTAATTTAGTCTGAGATAATTATTTGAGTTCTGGCCAGCTATAAACATAAGTTCATTTAAGATAGACAAGAAACTTTCACCGATTTATGGCTCTTGGTCTGAAGCAGGGCTAACATAAGCAGAAATGATTCAGCCAGAGAATCACTCCACAGAACAGATGAAAATTCCAGCAAGAAACAACCTGTTTATTCTAAATAAAAACATATCCAGTTCTTTGAGAACCCATTTTGTTTTGTTTTTTTTAAGTTGAAATTATTACCCTTTCAGTTTATTGGTTCTGAAAAAGCAAAATTTTTTAAAATAAATCCTGGTATGATATGACCCAAATATTTGAAAGAAAATCAAACATATGTAAAAGCTTATTTTTATAATCGCAGAAGGGATATTTGATTCTAAGGGCCAAATAATAATTTTCTTTCTGTACTGATATTCCAAGGAAGAGGTTTCAAGTCATTTCTATTTACAGATTAATTTTTTAAAAAAATTACTCCTAGACAAGTTTACAAAAAAAAAAAAAAAAAAATCTTAAATATATAAAAATTGACAATTCACAGTACAACATTGGTCAGAGATATTTTGGAGCACAAATAGGCAACATTTCGTGCAATTAATTTGATGGACAATTCAACTGTTTAAGATTGAGTGTTTTACATTATATTGACTTATTATAATTTTTTTAAAGAGGATTTATAAAATAAGTCATTTCAAGTCTCCTTTACTTTTTAATTTGTCTTTTCTTTTTCATAATTACCACCATGTCAGAAGAGGGGCTAAAACCAAAACTATAATTTTCTATAATAATAAAAACTCACCTGGTCCATCTGGAGGAGCAATTTTCATGGGATATGGAGGAACATGGGCTGTATCTGACGATCCATCACGGCATGGACAAGTCTGAGGAATTCTTTCTTGATTACATGCAAACTTGATGAAGCGGCCTAAATCATCCTGGCCAAAACTTTCCAGTGCAGTCCAAAAGAATTCTATGTGCTGATCCGTTTCAGTTAAACCAACTTGATACATTGTGTGAGCCTAAAAAAGGAAACAACGTTACATTGAAGTGGAACTATTTCCAATATCTTAGAAATACACCTGTTCATCATGCAAACATCTCTATAAATTTTGCTGCAGATTAAAAATATATTTAATTTAAAATTATATATATATATATATATATATATATTTAACCTCATTGAATCCTTACATATTAAATAGGAAAATTCTTTAGAAAGAAATTTTTATTTTCAAAGGCATTTCATGGTTGGTGCTAAGTCTGAATTCAGACTAAGATGTAAAACTTTTAACTTTCATTCCATATCATATTGACTCTCTTGAATTCTACTTATATGGTTTGGGTAGGCAAAATACTGTTTGAAATTTATGTTTGAACAATAATTCAGCAGAAGCTCCAATTGTTGAATGTAAAGTAGATCTGAATGAGAACAAGAACCTGTTTAGTTTCAAGTGACCCTATTCTTTCAATTTTCTTTGTTTCTTTGGATGTGTAAACAGTTCAGATTGGCTATTTGAAGATAGATTATATGAAACTATAATTATATGTGCTGAAATACATTGAAGTTCATAATTTATACTCTTCATTGATGAAAAGATTTTTTCCTGATCCATCCTCAAACCCAAGTTTAACAAATGATTTAGTAGATCAGCAAAAATTGACCATTTGGGTAAATGATGATTATAATATTTCAAAGCTCCAAGAAAAGATTTAAACTTTGTAATGTTCTTTGTAGTAGGAACCTTTTGCATTGCAGCAACTTTCTCAGGAAGTGGAATTCTGCCCTCCTTGCTCATTCTAAATCGCAGAGAGGTTACCCCCTGGAAAAATTAACTGACATTTGGTCTTGACATTCTGAATATTCATAAAGTGACTAATACTATCAAACTCCTAAACCTGCATTTTACAGAAAGGAACATCCTCCAATTGCTCAACCATTTCATACTGAAATATGCCTGTGGTATTATACACACCAAATTGCAAGCAATTGGAGTTGATACAAACTACAATAAGCATTAATCTTGTATTTCTATATATAACTGGAGTTGCTGAAGTGTATAGGTCACAGAATTTGTCTTAAAATAAAAAAAAAAAAAAGGCAGCAAACAATTTCTTCAATATGTGGTACTGGATATGTCTTATATGCTGCAAACCTGTTTATGGTTCATTCATGTCCCCCCCACACAATTGAACAACTTCAGTATTGCCCTTTGGGTACCAATTTTAACATGTGCAGCCCAAAAAGAATATTCAACTTTTTTAATATCATTTTATCTTTCTAGTTGATCAAGTTCCTTCTTAATTCTGTCCTTTAGTGAATAAAGTACTGGACTAGCTCTACAAAATCATGATGATGATGATGTCTTTATTAAATGGTAAATTCACCTTTTAATTGCTCATCACTAAGCAATGAATCAAACTGAGCCAGTAACTTGAATTTCCACTTAAAAGAAATGTGGCTCTTCAATCTAACTTCCACTTTCTGGCCAATAATGTGAGAATGTTACCCTATAAAACTACAAACAGCATATGGCATTCATTTCCCTCATATCACATTGCTTCAGCAACACTCTCCTGATTATACTTTCAACCTTACCAATGTCTCTTCCAAGTCTTTTAAATTTCTTCAAATTCATTGTTGAATACAAAGCTCTTGTATCTACCTTCATCATTACTGTCTGCTTATTCAAAAACAATTCAACAACCTGCACAGGCAATGAACATGACACACTAACTATATACATTTCTAGGCTTTGACTTAAACAAATATCAATGTTATTCACTGATCTCTTTCTATTATCTTTTCTTCTACTAGATTTCATACTTTCATCTTGTCTACAATTTCAATAAGTATGTCATGATATGCTTGTATCTGAACCATCTTTTATTTTGAAAAGGACACTCATCATGGCTTATGCTTCCACACTTCTTTGGCAATCTATGAACATGGTTCATTCACTGGCAGGTTTTGTTCAATTTGAATATCCTTGAAAAATGTTGTGACTAACTCCATTGCTCCAGATATTTCAAGTTCTTTCTTTAACATCGGTGTTCTCTCACTAAACAATTGCTGCTGAATTTTTCATTACTTAACAAATTTTTTTTTTATTACTCAATGATCCTAGCAAGCAGGGAAATGACCATGTTTTTGTTTATCTTTTGTGATTAGATGATCTGCCCAAATTTCAGATGACACTAACATTGGGCTGAAGATTTCTTCAGAAAAAAAACAAGAGCAAAAGGAAGACTTTGCAAACTTAGTTGTATCTTATTAGTCGATATTTTATACATTTCTTCATGATAAAAGTCTCTAGTTGTACAACTGTTAATGATCTGAAGGGAGTAATTGCTCAAACATCATTTTAACTGAAAGGATTAAAAAAAAATTTAGCTATGCAACACAATGAGAAAAAATTAATAAGACATGGTTGAGTAATAAAATAAACAATATTGTTAACATTTGAATTTGGAAATAACTAAAATTTAGCTAGTATAAACAGCTAGCGTAAATAACCAAAAATTAGGAAACTTTCCAAAACTTTAGAAAATAGATTAATAGATTTAAACTGAAAGAAAGCAGCCGTAAATTCACTGTTCTATTCTATTAGAGCTCCAAATAATGATGTCCTGTCAGTGACTCTGAAATTACAAATTTAATTGTATATATGTACAAATAAAGAGAAAGAACAGTCAGGCATAGAATCCACAGTTCTTTAGCATTTATTATTTAAAAAATGTGCTCAATACAATGTAGAGCATAATATTATAATATTTTTTATTTAAAAAATATTTTACATTGTGACACGGAAATATCTATGTTCGGAACTTAAATCTGTTCCATTATCAAGTGATGTTGGGTACTTTTGAAAACAGAATGGTATTTTATTTAAGAGTTAAGAAGGATGGAGGAACAAGATTTCAAAATTTTCATGGGTATGTTTTCTTTGACTAATGAAAAGACAGGTCAAAACTAAAGCAGAAAAGTGAAAAAAATGTAGGTTAGGGTGTGTGTGTTATTCAAACTTGTCTGGATGAACCATCATTTTTAGATGTGTCACCAATTACATTAGTCTTTTCTGCACTCGTCAAGAGGAGAATGTTCTCCTCCTTCATGACAATACAAGGCTCCATATAGCAAGAATAACACAGGAAAACATTTTGGAATTAAGTTGGTCTGTTCTATCCCCAATGTATCATATTCACCTGACCTTGTACCAACCAATTATTTACCTTATTCAATTGTTGCAAAACATTTTGATGGGAAAAACTAGTCATTGTAAATAATGGTGACTATACAATTGAATAAAAACTCAACATTATATATATATATATATATATATATATATATATAGGCCTTGTAATAGTAAAATATACTTATAATTTCTATTATTAATAATAATTTAATCATTAAATTTAGAGCCAAGAAAATGACATTTTCTTACTGAAATGTGGAGAACCTTAGAAGAATTGATTAATTGGAAATATAAAGTATACTTTTTATTAACAGAGACTGAAAGTCAACTAAAATGACAAAGAATAACTAACCATTCATTTAGTAACAAACCTCCACAGTTAAAAGATTTTAAATGCTAAGAATTTTTTTTTTTTATTACATAGCAATTTTTTAAAATTAATTATGATTACTTCTCGATGCTCATATATAATTCTGTAGTTATCAGAATAAAATATTTTACATATTTTTTATTTAACACATACAGAAAAACAATTAAAAATTAAGTCTTTAGCTTTAAAAATGAGTACAATAATGAACATTTTCACTATTCCATCCTAATATTATGATATATATTTTAAAATATACTCACCTTAAGAAAGTCTAAATCAATGTAAGGTAGTCCACAAACTCTTAACTCCATGTTGGCTGGTGTCATTAATGTTAACAGTTGGATAGGTATAACTGAAGCTAAACCAGCTTTCAAAGCTTCCATCCTCTCACAACATGTTAACTCTTGGATTCTCAAACGACGGATTTTATCTACATAATCATGGCGGTTTTCCCAACTGCAAATACAATTCAAGTAAAAATAAATTTCAGTCACAGTTATTAAACTTATTCTTTTATAGATATCAAAAATACTTGTTAAAATTCTCAAAACAAAATTCAAGAAAGAAATGAAATAAAATAATAATACTCATTATCTCTAATATAAATGTGAGTTGTTTGTGTTTATCCAGGATTTTCTCAAAAACCAGATCCATAAAATATATATTCTAATTCAGCAAAGGAAAGAGGTGTAAATATTTGAGAAAGTATCCTAAACAACTGACAAAAGTGACTCAAGCTGGTGAAGATTGCTTCTTTACCATAAAATCTTTGGCTATATTTGAAAAATTCAATAGCACCTTAATCAAAAAAAGATCAATATAAATTGAAATTAGCTTTTTTCATTTCAAAAGTGAAAATAAAAGATACATGATTTGGGGAACTGGTAATTTGATATTAGGTTCAATAGAAATCAGTTTTGACGATTATTTAATTTGAAAATCAAGACAGGCCTTATAATTTGACCATAAATTACACCTGAAAATTGAAAAATGAATAAAACTTGAAATCTGATCAGGTTTTAATATGCAAGAGAAATGCATCCTGAGAATGGTCAAAAAATTTTAATTAAATCAGAACTTAAAAAGCTTGTTTATTCTAGGTAATTAAATAAATTTTATCAATCTTAAGGTATATGGTTAGTATTCACTTTCACTGAAAA
The DNA here is from genome assembly GCA_903632075.3 of Acanthosepion pharaonis. Lineage (NCBI taxonomy): Eukaryota > Metazoa > Mollusca > Cephalopoda > Sepiida > Sepiidae > Acanthosepion > Acanthosepion pharaonis. The sequence goes on along the minus strand of CAHIKZ030000195.1, from coordinate 208,344 downwards.
ATTTGAAGGAAAATAAAAATTATTTGGGGATAAACAATCAATATAGGACATAATTGAACCTAATATAAAATTTGAGCTCTTAATCAGATTAAATCATAAAAACCTTCCCAATGTCAACAGTTCTTGACTCAGGGTTTATACAGATGATAATTATTTACACCAGTCTTAATAGTAAGTCTGATATGCTTAAATTGGTAGCTGGTCTTAAAAATGACAATCTGTTGTTAACTAGAGCAAGAAATGGCTTGTTAATTTGAATGCCTCCAAAATGAAACTGCGTTTTTTTTTAATCATCTTAGAGAACCTTTTTGGTCTTCCATCACCATGGCTGATGCTAGTCTCCAAGAGAATAACACATTGCACCTTCTTGGGCTAACATTTTTCACTGACATGAAGTGGAACAATTATATTGAATCAATTGATAGATCTGCTGCTAGGAAAGTTTGTTCATTAAATTGTGCTAGACAATTTTTCTCACCAGAATCTATCTTACACATTTATAAGCCTACCATTCATCCATATATGAATATTGGTTTATTGCTTCTCCTATGTATCTAGAGATTCTTGATAAAATCCAAAGAAGAATCTGCAGTGTTATTAGCATTTCAGCTTTACTCGTTTTCCCACTGCCATAACGGAGCTTTCCTGTGTTTTCTATAAATTTTTTCATGTTAACTTTTCTGATGAGCCTTCCTCTTTGTAAATTTAAGCACAGTACTAAATTTGCATTCTAGGTCTCACCATTTTAAAGTTTATATTGCTATATGTAACTGTAACTGGCAGAAAACAGATTCAGACGTGTTTTGCATGTAAAGTATCCTAAAAAGAAAATGTCAGCTTTACGAGCCATATATTTAAGAAAAGATAGATAAAATGATAAAGTGGACCTGTCACTCAATGTATAAAAAGTGCTTAACAAGGCGACATGTCAGTCATTAATGTGTCTCCTTGAATCGTGTTCTTTTATTGTTTTCTCTTATTAATTATGATTTTCTCACATTCTTTCACTTACAGTAACCCCTTGCATTCAATTTTGTATCTATTTCTCTGCTGTAAAGAAAATAAATATCCTGTCAGAATTATAATTCAGTTACAATTATTATTAATTTTTTTTTAAATGATTTATTTCTTAATGAAATGGTCAGCAAACTGAGTGATTCAGTTCCCAGGAAATACTGGTCATTTTGATTGTTACTTTATAATAATATCTTTATTTTTTAAACATTTGAATTGCTATATCCAAACTAAATACCTCAATTTTTTAAAATACTATGTACATGTATTGAGAATGTTATGACATTTTTTTGATTTCAATAGCAATATTCTTCACCATTTGACCAGACAATATATATGGTTGTACAAATTCATCATAGAGAAAGTTTTAGGAGTACCATAAATAGTTGGGGGATTGATTTAAATCATTGTTTTGTACATGTTTGCTGGAATAAGATTATTTTGATATTAGCATCATATGGCTTGCTTAATATTAGTGTAATAATTCTTATATATTAGGAGACATGAACAAAGAAGAGTGTTGAGATTTAAAATTAGTGAGAAGGCAAAAATAATCAATATTCAAAAAGTAAATGCATAACAAAAATGTACTGACAAAACCAAAATAGATTTCCCATGTGGAATTAATTCTACTTCTTGGCCTGTTAGACTGCTGTAAGTGAACTGTGAGTAGACATCAGCACACAGTGCCTGCAACTCTGATTCTGATTCAACCTGAAAACACAAGAGATAAATGAAAAAGAAACATATTTTAAGTTAATATTTTACTATGAGAAATTTATCAGTGACATTATGGCTTTCACAAATTGAACAAATGTTTTTTTAGATTCTGTTTTTCCTTAGAGAGCACATTACTTTTAAAGGAAAGTATATTGAGTATTATTTAAAAAAAACATTTTTTGTAAATCAATAACATTAGTTGCTTTATGAATAAGTAGAATTATTTAAAGGAAGATTTAACAGTCCATTTTCAAAGTACTATTACATATATATTGCACAATAATATTTCATTACAAAATGTATTCGTTATAGTTAAACTATACATAGGCAAACAAGGTTTACAACAAAACCATTTCATCAAAACAGATTTTGTGTACCAATTCAGTTTTGTTTATTATGCAAATGTGCACTCACAAGTTATTAATCATTCTATAAAAAATAGCCCAAAATTTAAGAATGATAATTTTATATTGGCATGTTTTGATCTAAGATTTAAACATTTTTGAAGCATTCCTAACTTTATATTTTTGGATCATATTCCAACTAAGATAAATTGTAAGAATAAATTAAAACAGTTCAAAATGTCTTCCTTAAGAACTTTTTGAAAACCAAAAATTCAAATTAGACTTGACTAGTGCAACATTTGACATATTCAGCAAACAGCAAGTAACCAAATGTTCTTTAACTCTCTCTCCAAGCAAAATCTCTAAAATATAGGACATATTTAAGGCCTTCTTATGCCTGGATGAGTTGATAATGCTTTAATATATACACCATTAAATAGTTGACTATTTCTATAACCATTCTACTTAAATAAAAATGATCTAAAATTCTTGGTCTGCTTCCAGATCTTTAACTGAAAGAGGAAAAAAAAAAAAAACTTTACTGTTAAACATTTTAGCTTTGCTCTCCAAAGTATTTTAAATTCAATTAAATAATTACCTTGAATAAACATACACTGTTTTGGACACATAATGATGACACTTTTTTTTTTATGAAGAACAGTATTTAAGCATTGTAAGTTATCACTTTCCTACATATTTAAAATTTACAACCAAGTAATAAAATGAATATTAGCATTTGCATGAAGAGTTTGTATCAAGAGTATTCTCTCTGATGTATCTTTGAATGCAAATTAACAATTCCTTTCAAAATCTACATTTTTGTGTATTGTTTCATTGTACCTGAAAAGTTTTGAACCAAATCTGAAAGAATGGAGAGTTAAAAAAAAAAAAACAATTTCATGTGGCATGAGCTTGTTAAAAATAATGTATGGAGGTTGCAAATACAAATCAAAATTTCACGACAGAATATTAATAATTTCAATACACTACATAGGATTCAAAGAAAAGAGAACAAGAAAGTGTATTGTTAAGAGCTTACCATTTCTATTTTTTTTATATAATTATATGTTAAAATATCAGCTTCCTGTAAGTCCATAACCTGATCCAAATTTGTTTTAACCAAACATTTCCAGAATGAACCAAGCAGATCTAACCCAATTGGAATATCTGCTCTGATAGTCACGCCTAACAACTGAAACAGATAAAAATAATTTTAATAGAAATCATAATTTGACTTTATTTTTTATTTACAATGCTTATTTTTGGTTAATGTCCAATTTAAAAGCCTTTTTGATCATTGTAATAATATAAATTAAGTATACACTCTCACTCACCATCACTGCAGTAGCAACTGAAAACTAGGGAACATTCTACAGATTCTATAGTTACTGCAGTTAGTCTTTATCATAAAAGTAAAATTTATAAAGCTGTCAGTAAAGAGGTATAATTTTTCTATGCACTGTTGAATGAATAGTTCACAAGTGGAAGTAACATAGCACAACAGTGTGCTGTCCTCAATCTGATGACCCAAAAATTTATAACCATGTGGTAAAGCAGGATAGTAAGAATGGTAAAGAAGTAAACCAAGTAATTTGCAAATAGTTAGTAAATGATCAGGGACAACAGTTACACTTCAGCCTGTCAGCAACACATTCCAAGAGCATGGTTTGTAATTGTGTAGAGCCTGAAAAGTACTGTCTCTGAAAAAAATCACATGCAGAAGAGAATCTAAAGTTTGCTAAGGAGCAATTGTGTAAGTCACTACTAGGATAATAATCTTTGGTCTGATGAGACCAAGATAGATTGATGAGACCAAGATAATTTATTTGACCTCAATTCACATTATCTCATTTTGAAGAGGAGGAATATAGACTTCAAACCAGAAAATACCTTCCAAACCATGAAGCACAGTGTCACCAATGTAATGGTATGAATTTCTTTTTTTTTTTTATCACATCACATGAAAACTTCACATAATGAAAGAATGAATAGAGCCATGTAATGAACAAGAACCTTCTTACATCAATCAAAGCTTTAAAACAATGCAAGCAAACAAGTAGTTTGAAAATAAAAAAAAAATCAATCTATTGAAGTGGCTGAGTCAATCCCTTGAGATTGAATTCAATTGAAAATTTATGTCCATGCTCATATGCTTAGTAATTTAAACTGAAGATCTGCCATAACAAGTAATCCAAAATATCAGCAGAAGTATTCAAAATTAAAGGCTTTGATTTTGCTTTGTCAACTACTGAATATTTTTTTCTCTATCTTTTTTTAAATGTTTTCTTGTATTTGTTATTGTAAAGATGAAATTTATATCTGGTGTAAAGTTGAGATAAATTCTAGACATGTAAGTAAAATAATGCAATAAACTTGCTTTTGCGATGTATATTGAATACTTTACTTTCACCTACTGTAGCTGTCTTCAATATGCATTTTATGGTGTTTCATAAAATTTATCTTTAAAGATAAAATACTAAAAGTTGTTATTTTTCATTTTACAACATTATTTATGAAATGGAAAAATTAAATTGTTTCTTAAATAATATAAAGAAAAAACATTAATATTACTTGGCCAAGAAATTCCAACAATCTTTCCTCAGAATAAGTCATTGGTCCTGGTTTCAAAACACACTTTCCCTTGTTACGACTCCCACTAGAGCTAGCACATGGTATTAACAAATTTAGTAGAGGGCTTGACAGTTCCTTTGCAATCTGACTGAGGAAATGTCGAAATGAACCACCTAAAAATAAAAAAATGTCATCATTCTTAAAAGAAAAATTGAAATATATTTTAAGCAATATTTTAAGTTTCAACAAACAAATTTGAAAATAAGAAACATATTTAAAATATTTTTTATCAAGAAAAATATTGTATAAAGTTAAATGAATTGAGATTATTTCATATACAGAGTGTACAATGGTCAGCTGAAAAGCTCATAGGCTGACCAAGATACTCTGATGAATTGTGACCAAATGGGGTTTATTTTTCAACATAGTCCCTCTTGTAGTCCACACACTTCTGACATCAGTGTTGCAGTGTTTGGATCCCATTGGTGAAGAAGCTTTTATCTTGTTGGTCAAAAAAGGTCATCAGCAGCAGATATGACATCATCACTTTGATACTGGTTCCCAGCCAAGTATTTTTCATGTTGGGGGACAAACGATAATCAGATGGGGCCAAATCAGGAGAATATGGAAGGTGATCAACTAGTTTAAAGCCAAAGCCATAGTCACATGCAATAGCCATTGAAACCAAAGACTTGTATGCTAGAGCATTGTCCTGATGAAACAAGATCACATTCATCAGTTTTCTTAGGTGTTTGGTCTTGATAGCCTTCTGTAACAACCTCAGCAAGTTGGCATAATACTCTTCATAAATGGTGTAGCCCCTTTAAAGACAGTCAATAAACATAATACCTTTTCCATACCAAAAACTGAAGCCATCACCTTTTCTGCAGAGAAAATTACCTTGCTCTTCTTTGGAGCAGGCAAGAGGGGATGTTTCCACTGCATGGATTGTCTCTTTGTCTCTGGCTTAAAGTGATGAACCCAACACTCATCCTGGGTTAGATTTTCCTGTGATATGATCAACATGTGCACTTTTGATCAGGTGTCAGAAGATGTGGCATTCACCAAGCAGAAACCTTTGTTATACCATATTCATTGTGCAAAATATTCTCAACTCTCTCACAGGATATGTTAATAGCATTAGTTATTTGATTTATATTCAATTGCAGGACGTCTAGAACTTCAAGAATTTCCCTTCTTTTCCTAAATTCAGCTGCCCACTTTTGCACTGTTGATAAAGCTGGAATGTCATCTCCTAATGTAGCAATCATGTCAGCATGAATGTCCTTGCGGGCTAAACCCTTTTTCTGCAGGTAACACCCCAATGCCAAATTTCGTCCATAAGAAACACTTATTAATAAGAAGAGTTGAATTTAATGCATGCAAGATTTCACAGCTCTGGCATCACTCCTTCATAGTCAGCCTATGAACTTTTCAGCCTACACTTTTAATAATTCATAACTGGGAGTATATTAATCTGCATCTTCAATAAACTGCTATCATAAGCCAAAATGAATGTGACTGCATAAGCTCCACTCTTTAATGGTCCATTGAATATTAATTTGAACTAAAATTGACTATTTAAAAAAAAAATATATACAAGGTCCTGATGAAAATTTATTGAAAAAGAAATCCATAAACAATATGAGCAGGAACTTATACTTCAGTGATTGATTACCTTCTTCCGAAGTGGAAGTTAGGCAAGGATATTCCAGATGACTCAAGAGTAGAGTATAACGAGAATTTATGGGTAAAGCATTCAGTTTTATAAGCAGAGGATGATAACATCTCAAATTGATTGAGGTGGTGGGGATAAAGACCTTATTTTTATTTAATACAATATTAGAGAGCAACCAGTGATCACAAGAATTAAAGTTTTTAGATACAATGCAGTGCCTCATTCTCAGAGTTAGCTTCTTCGAGAACTTGTTTACATTTATTACGAGCAGCAACGAATAGGTGTGATGTGATAGAAGTTGTCATGTTGATATAGCCAAAAATAGTTGTTCCTGTGGGCTATAGCAGCAGAGCATGCTGGTGTGAATCATGAAGAGGATTGAGGCTTCACTTGGTATTTCTAAGAAGGAATGAAAGTATCCTTGCCGACTTTGGCTCAAGCGGAAACCTCAGTGGTGCCATTCTCAATTGGAAGGTTAAAGATGTCAGACCAAGTGGTGTCACAAAGAAAATAATGTAATGAGTTTTAATCAGCATGCTAGTAACAAAAAGAGGTTTTATAAATAGGAGGTTCCTGTTTAATAGATCATGGGAACAAAATATTAATATATACTACAGAGTGATCTGAGTTTCCAAGTACAAAATTAAAGTCAAGATTTTAAGTTATGAAGTTGTAACAGAGCTTATATATCTTAGCAAAAAGTAAATTAATTCTATTAGAATTTTTTAAGATTATTCTAAATAGCTTGGTTAGAAATCGGTTAGCCCAACTCATGTTATTAGAATGATAAATGAATGTTTATTAGTTTCAGTCTCAACAACATTTGTTCATTATGATTATGAACAGTAAATTTAATTAAGTCAACATTTACATTTTTTAAATTCCAAATAATAACCTCATCTTTGTTGTTATTATTGTGCCCTGCAGCCTTCTTCAGGTGTCTGCCCCGATCAGGGAATTTTAATATGAACCATTTAATCTATGGTAGGTAGATTATTGTTCTGCTGTCCATGTCCAATGGTATCTTGTCTAGTTCTTATTTAGTACTGATTAATTATTGCTCACTCTGTTTATACTGACTTTAAGTCTGTACTACCTAGCATAGGGATTGAACTCACAATTCTCTAGAAAACCTAGATATTTGGGCCTTAAAGCTAATGTTGTTCTTTCCTTTATGCTGATGCTGTCATGCTTGACTGCATTCTCTGTTGCTACACGTTCTTAAAGCCTTACTCTCATTTCTCTTTATATATTTATTAATTGCTCTCATGTGGTATTGAGAAGGCCATCATAGTCTAGCATATATACTGATCCATTAAATGTTTGATTTTCCAGTGTTTTTTTTTTCTATCTAGTATTTTTTACTTCATTCTACAGAGCTTGGTGACCACCCTTTTCTCTCCATACATTGTCAATTATATTCGATTTCATTGTCTCACTCCTAATTAGGGCTTTTTGAGGTTCCTCCAGCCTTACTTTTAAGGAGCAGCTTGTTTTTCTTTTGTATTCTTTGCTACAACTGCAAGGGATGAGATATACAAAGTTCTTGGACATGTTTTCCTGTATGTTAGGCTCAATTTGGCAGAGATTTCTCCATAAGGTTGAGCTGCTGAATATTCTCTTGTTGCATGAACTGCAGATCCTTAGAGTCCTTTCTGACAAAGTGTGGCAGTTTTTTTTATGCTCTGATTTGAGCTTTCTGTTTCTGCCTGCAGAAGCTGATGTTACATTTACAGGATAGTAGTTATTCTTAAGGGTATGTTTTACTCTTGTTGATATGTGTCCGAGTTGCCAGATTATTTTTGCATGTTGTTTTAGGCATTAGTTAATCTGTTTCTTTATGCTGTATAGATGATAGGAATTGGAGCTATGGTATAGTCTGGTGAAAGTTGGCTTGTTATATATGGATGTCTTGGACCCATTCTCAGTAAGATTAGTACATACAAGACCAGCTGGTTTTTGGCTTCTTCCATTGTTAACTGGATCAAAAGTCTTACTGGGTTCAACTGGTCCAGCAGTATTTGTATGACTTCCTGATGGGGCCAGAGTATGGAAGGTGTCATCATCAGTTTTAGTAGTGCTGTTACTAAAGCCATTTTCTCAAAGTATTCCACATATATGTTTGCCATCAGTGGTGATAATGGTGAACCCATAGCCAAACTTTCCTCCTGCTGGTATATGTCAGACCCTAGTTGGAAGAATGTTCTCAGAGAATATCAACATTTCCATCAGATTATATATTGAGATACTATTAAATTCATCAAGGGAGGGGTCCAATTCCAATTTGTTTCAAATCACTGACATATGATGAGAGCTTCCTTGCTAGTAGGCTGACAAGATTAAGAATTGTCTCATGACATATTAGTCTCGTGGATTAAAGCAATGGTTTATAAATTTGGTGACATTAGTAATTGGAGACAGGGCAAGTAATAATTGAGCAGATGAGATATCCCTGGATATAGGCAATGGAATGAGAACAATCTATCGCCATAGATTAAATAAACAATTCATTTCAAAATTCCCTGAAGGTTACAAAGATTGACATACACCTGAAGAAGGCTGGAGAGCACAAGAGTCAAAATGTTGTGATAACAACAACAAAGATGAGGACAACGGTCAGCATGTAAATAATTATAACTCTTCATCCCAGATATTCAAACAAAAATCAACATTTAAAGTTGAAACAAAGCTATATTCCTTGAAAGATAGTGAATTAAACCACTCAGGACATTTATATTCTTAATAGTTCGGACCAAAATTTGTCAACCATAATCACAAATTATTAAGAAGTCAAGAACAAATGAACATTCTTTTCTGCTGATACATTATTACTTGTTGGTTGGAAATAGACTTGACTGATGGCTTACTTGGGCTCAGTTGGAATCCCCACATACACACAAGTTATATTCTTCTAGGCTAATGGTTAGCAAACTCTTCTCATAAACCAATTTGCTAGGGAAGTAGGTGGGGTTGTACCAAGCTAAGATAAAGTTTGTAAATAACTGTTAGAAAATTAGTGTATACTCCCCATTAGCACCAGAAGTCTGTATCTAAATGCTGATTTTCAAGACAGGTATTCCACATTTGAAAGAATGGTAAAATGCATTAGTTTCTTAGTAGGATTAAACTAAGCTGAGTGAATGGCAAGTGCTACATTCTTCTATGCAATATAATTGGCATTAATATGCCTATTATCTATCATAGACCAACATCATAAATCTCATTTTTATGAAAGGATTTCAAAATAGAAAACCTTTCTTAGAAAGAAAAATAAAAAATATTCTAAGAAATTTGAAATTTACTGCATTTTATTTATTTTTACCAAACAAATAAAAATTTTGCATAATTGTAATATTTATTTATTTTCATTTACCAGCATGAATATTTGACAGATGTTATTAAAGAAAAATATGCACTCTTCTTTAATAAGATTTCTCAAATATCTAGACTGGTAGCTGTAAATAAATAAATAAATAAATCTACTGTTTAATAAATAAACAAAGAGTCTACTCAAATATGAGTAGACACTAAAAATAACATTTAAAGTGGTAAAATAATTGTAATACTAAAAAATTCTGTGGGAAAGTTTTTCTAGTAAAATTAAAAACAATATTTTAAAATAAATGTTGATTCTGTCACAAATATTACCGTTCTTTTAGGTTTTCTGTACAATGAAAACTGGTAGAAATAATACAAAAAACGAATACAAATAAAAATGACAAAAAATAAAACATACTTGTGCCATGAACTTCTTCTCCAATAAGTCTAACATTGAATGAAAAAGTTGGATCACCTCCACTCGCAAGTCGCACACACAGTTGACTGGACGGTATGCTTGATAATTGGCGAAATGCTTGACAATATGTAGTTTTTACGCTTTCTTTCCTTTCAGCTATTAAAATAAATTTGCACAATATAAAACAGAACTAGAAATTTGTTAATCAAAGAGCAACGTACAATAAAAAATGTATTCAATTTAGGAAAATAACTTAGTTTATAATAAGAAAAATGGCAATTGATATAAACTTTTCCTAGTTGTATTACATACGACTAAAAATTATACATCAGAAATAATCAATATAAATTTGTTATGTATATATTTAGCATTAAGAAATATAGTAATTTATCTACTGCTGATGTTATTTTTTCTTTGGTAACAGCTGATGCTAAAATAGCAAGGAAATGCTATAGAAATACAAACATGCAAAAGACCCTTGCCCAAGCTTTTCACCAATCAGTCAATGATTTTCCCAATGTTGCATTCTGCTTTTGTTCACATCAGTGTGCATCGAAAACTGAGAAAGGGCCTGCTGCATGTTCACAAAGTAACGTGAAAAACAAATGCCAAGTCAACAAATGAGAATGTGAACTTTTTTTTCCAATATTATATTTAAATGTTTATTCAGAGCTTCACCTGGGTGGATAGGTAGGTGACACATGGGACAACTTCTGTGATGTCAATCTCATAGTTCAACTCCTTCCCCCTGCCAAGATGGTATTGGAACCACACAATGGACAATTTCCAACAAAGGGTGAACCAGAACTAACTCCCCAATCCCAAATATGGCCATTAATATAAATGAGCAAACAATCAATGTCCGTTTGTTTGGTCTCCACTCTTTTTCCACCCCCATTCCCCTTTAGTCAAAGTGAATGCCACTTAGAAGCTCTAACCTCAAAAAGAACCATCTACTGACAATAAAACAGAAACATTCGAGATATCATATATTTTGATTTGTATCAGATCAAAAGGTTGTCTACATATAATGAACACTTAAACCTTGATTTAAGCAATTAACAATGTTGTTAATTTTATGTTGAAAAAACAGGAAGAATGCAACTTTGTGGAACTCCTCCTTTTTGGATTTTGAAAGTCAGAGAAAATGGATCCTAAATGAACTTTAAAACTTTTGTCTGACAAGAAGTTATTTATAAAAATTGGGCAATCTGCCCTTTAATCCATGGTGCTTTTTTGTTTTGGAATCCACCCTGGAGGTGAGTAATTAAACCATTAGTTTCCATGTACCAGTTCGGTCTTTTATTCACTATTTTTTCTAGGGTTTTGCATATGCAACTTGTTAATGTTATCAGTTGGAAGTTTCGGGGGTCTGATTTGTTTTCATCTGATTTTGGTATGGGGATCACAGTAGCTTGTTTCCAGATGTTCAGAAATTTGCCCTTATATTGTTAAAGATGTTCAACACATAGTTTAAGGATTTGGGTGTGAGTGGAGTTGTTTAAGGAATTCATACTGAATTTCATCTGGGCCAGTAGCAGTGTTATGTGATTTACTTAAGTTCATTTAGGGTAAAAGGTTGGTTGTAATCTTCTTTGTTGTTCGAGTCAAAGTTCAGCTTATTTTTTTTTCTGCATCTTGCTTAACTTTTTTTGAATTGCTGTTTGTAAATTTTGCTGGTGGAATTTTGTTTAAAGGCTTCTTTGAGTAGGTTATCTATATTCTTTTTATGTTTGCTTTTAGGTACTTCCACTGTATAATTTTTTGCATCATGCTTATGCCTTAGGGTGTTGTTATGAGTTTTTTGCTTGTCCAGTGGGTGAAGTGTCATATAATTTCTATGCTCTCTGGTTTGTTAGGGCTTTGTTTCTTAGCATGTTTTGTTCTTCGGAGGTTTTTTCGTTTCTGTTTGTCTGTTAGGGATAAAAGGGAAATAACTCTCTCATAAAAAGGGTGCAGTCATCTGCCCAGGAGGAGAATGAAACATGTTGACCAAATAAATCTATTATTGTTTCTATACGTGTTTCCTTTTTATCTCTGTCAATCCTTGTTTTCCTTGCTCCAAGTTACACAGTAAAAAAAGTCATTAGAACATTTATATATAGCATACTGAATTTTAGTAGTTCTATTAGTTTTTTAGATTTGTTTATTAGAGTTGTAAATTCTTGGTTTATTATTGTGTTGTTTTTTGTATGTCATTTTGGTGATTTATTATTTTAGTAGTATTTGTGTATGATGTTGGAAGTGAATTTTGACCTGTTTTCTAGCTTCTTGGAATAAGATGTTTTGCATGCATTCTTATTGTTTTTCCTTTTTCCAGGTGTTACACTCTTTAGGATCTGATGAGTGGTTCTGTTTGGAGTTTGGGCATGAAGGAGGCCTTTGACAGGGTGAATCTTCGTGGTCAGTTTTGAATTCCCCACCTCTTCAACAAACTGGTACTTTCATACATTGATCATGTTGATAGCCCAATATCTGGCAGTTGTGGTATCTATGCGAGTTAGGGATATATGGCTCTACCTTGGATATTGTGTATCCTATTTTTATTTTTCAATAGGGTAGGTTCATTTAAAATCAAAATGTATGTGTTTGTGTTTACTGATGTGCCATTTCTTTTCATTTGTATTTTTTTGACATCTGTTATGCCTTATTTTTTTTTTTTTTTTTTTTTTTAGGATGTCATCATTTTTAATTTCTTCTGACAGTTCTGTGCATTACCCCCTTAGAAGAGTTAAGGAATTGGTGGGAGTAAGCCTTTACTTTTGTTTGATTTTTAGTATGTTTTCTTCATCTTTTTTTGGTTTTTACTTGAATTAGAAGTGTATTAGTTTATTTTATTTTTTACTGATTTTGGTTCTGTCATAGCTGATATAAACTTTTGTAACACAAAAGCCAACATTTTTGTTATTTCACTCTCTATTGGTTCTATGACAATGAAAATTGTAAATTTATTTCCCTGATACTTCATTGTAACTTTCCATTTCAGAGTTTTCATACTGTTTCTTAGATTGTTTATTGGAGTTTGTTATATAGTTTTGTTTTTTTTTGCATTCACCATCTATACTCTCCACCCACCTTGGAGTTCCTTTTTCTGCATGACAAATTAAAAGTAAAAACAAAGAAGCTTTCACTAATTTATGCTATATTGCCATAAAGAATTAAAATGTCTGTTCAAAAATAGAATGACTTCATAAATGTAATGATTAACTGAAATAACCTTAAAGCAAAAATAAAAGTAACAAATCTTTCAGAAGTCATTTGTCCATTTAATATTTCAAAAAAATAAATTTATCAAATTTATAATATAGGACAATCAAAATTTAAAGGAAAAAATATATCATTACCTCCAACAATTTCCAAAGGATCAAGTGTAATTTCTGGTGCAGCCTGATCAGGTTTTCTTTTGGCTGTTGCATTTAAAATTCTGTTCATGAGATTCACTTTAGAATCATAAAACATAAGTCCACGAGCATGGGCCATTAAAGATGCTGAACTGCAACTAAAAGTCTCTACTGGTTGAAGGTCAATCAAGGGAATAAAAAAGGTTTCTAATGTGTTGTTCAAGAACTGCAGCAGAGCAAAACGCAATCTGATACTTTCTATTGGCATACCTAATAAAATAAATGACAAGTTTCTAAGTGCATACAATGAATAAGTTGTGATATTTTCTCAAGAAGCACAAAATTAATGATTAAAATGCTTAAAATACATCAATAAAAATGTCAAAATACGACATTTTTAAAGAGAACAAAAATAATCTGATAGAAACTAACCTTGTAGCAACATATATTTTTCATTTGCTAATTGATTTTCTGGAATGTAAATTTCATGTGGGTGAAGGCATGATGGAGAAATGGCAAGTTTTCTGCAGAATGAATCAATATAATCAACAAGAGCATTATCCATCTCCAATGTCCATTGTTTTGACATTTGGTGAGCTTGGCCAACATCAATACATGAGCAACTAAAAAAAAGTTTTACAAAACAATATTCAGAATTCATATTTGTAAGACAATAATTTTTGACAAATTTTTCAAAAGTGAATTTAACTTAAAATTTACTAAAGACAATAAGATTTTAACTTGTAAGATTTCTTGAACTAAATACCATGAAAAATGAGATTTAATAAAAATTACCGTTCAAAATGAAAATCAAATCCACAAGCCAACAATGCACGCCACACAGCATTTACATCATGTTTTGCAGTATCTATTACAAACTGAATGAAACCTTCTAAAGTAAGAAATTTTTCCTCCTCTTTTGGTAAAGCCTGAAAACAAAAAAAAAAAAAATCAATATAGTATAAATTATGAATCTTTTTTCACATATTTACAACTAAAAATAAAGGCGATATAAAAGTGAATAGTTGGAAAACTACCACAGACTTTACAGAGGCCTGTTAGAAATGATTCAGAAGATTTGTGGTCCGTATAATGTCAGCTCAGTATTCAAAAGCAGTTTCCATTCTTTGGAGATATCTTGCCAGAACCAAGTGTCCACTAGAAGAGAGTATGATTAAAAATTGTGCAGATTCAATTCCACACAGTTGTGTTCAGAGAATATGAAGGTGAGACAAACTACTTCCTAAAAGTAAAGCTGGAGGAACATCAGAAAGCTGTAATTTGAGAGGAAATTATAAAAATACAGCTGAGTAAAATCAGCTCAGAATAATAAAGAATTACACTGGAAAATAAGGCAATTAATAATATATATATATATATATATATATATATATATATATATATGCTGGGATCTAGTAACCTCCTTGCATAGAATTGTTATTTTTAGTGGATACACATGTTTTGAGTAGATGCTCAGTTTTTTAAAACAGTGTGAATTACAATTTCAATAATAAATCCAAATAAAGTTAATATCTTTTGTATTAGATACATTGAATGGAAAAATTAGACAAACCAGAATTTTAATTATAAGTGAGCAAAATATTGAATACAATATAAAAACTGCATATTTTGCTTGTGGCAGCAACAAGAACAACAGTGTCAGAAAAGGCAGGGCCAGCAGAAAATGGAGGTAGAGGTGGAGATGCAGCTCCCTAGACCATCCTCCTTGAAGACAAGATCGAAGAAGACCCTGTCAGGAAAAAGAAAAAAAACTGGGAAGAGCATGGCAGAAAAAAGACTGAAAATTACTAAGTCTCAATCTGCCCCTGCTTTGCTACCTAGAAAAGTTCTTACAGGAAAGACAAGGAGCCTCTCTCTAGGGCTCTGGGAACCCCATCCTCCAGTCCATCCCAAATTAAAAAAGGCCTTTAAAAAGGCTTTTCATATCTCCTGGTCAAGAGGGACCATTCTCTTAATAAAAAGACCCTCTTAAAACCGTTGTTGTTTAAACTAACCTCTGTTGACTTTACACCAACAGAGGAGCACAAGAACTTCTTGAAGGCTCCTGGAGTAATAACATCTATAAGGAACACTGGTGGCAAAGTATGGGAAATAATATCTGTTGCCAAATTATCTTTCCCCAAGTTCAGGATGGTGCATCATCTGAGCTACAAAAGTTATCTGTGCATTGTTCTGGGAGGGCCTTGGTTTGGCTCCACCTCACATTATATAGGGCGGTAAAATTTACCTTCACAATGTTTCTACTGAAGGTTACCCAGGTTAACAGACACCTGAACAAGGCTAGAAAGCACAATGGCCAAAATGAAGACATTATTCTGAATGTAAATAAGCCAATTTTTTTTTTTTTAAATATTTTATATTATGAGAAATACACTTGTTGTACATGACATCTATAAAATGATAAAACTTTTGTTAGAAACTGAAGGCATTTAAATATAAATGGGAGATAATAGAAGAAAGAACTATTTTTGGAAACCTTTTAAGGAAAAAAGAAAATTAGTTATTAATTTATATATGCAAATTGAACAGAACAATTTAAGTAATTTAAAATAAATTATATTAATTAGTTATATATTTAAACAATTTAATAAATAAAAATGAATGTTTTCAAATAATTATAGTAAATAACACTGATTTGTTGTAGTGATCATAAATGTTTGCCAAATACAAGTTATGTTTTTTCTTTTCAGAGATAATATAGCAAGATCCAAATATGTCACATTTCTGGGATCCAGAAAGCATGACTATGCAAAATTTCAACTCAATCTTTCTTGTACTTGTGCAAAGGTCTTGGATATACATAATCTTTTTAACTAAATAATTTCAATAATAATTTACATAATGTCCCTACTTTGATGTTTCATTGTCTACATATTTTTTTGATTGTATTAAACTGGTGAATCTATTGTAAATAAATGATTCAACCTTTGACTGAAGAAGTCACTTGCCTAAAATAATTCTCAATACTTCCAGTTAACCATTTTAGTTTTCAAAAATTAAAATTTTCTTATAAAAGCTTTTAATCCTCATTTGGGGATTTTCTTTCTGAGTTTCTTTTATTGTTTTAAGGAAACTTATGTCAAGAGAATCTAAATATTTCTTCTACTGGCAATTTCTTTGTCAGGTATATTCAGATTTGAAAGTTTTTGTTTATTATAAGAATAGGAAACAACTGTTTCCTTGTAAATAACTCTTTTCATGATAATTTAAAGAAGACTTTTAAAGCTTACTAGTAGGTCTTTTGATTATGGATATTACGATGGAGTTGTTATATGTCTAAGATTATTAATTTTGCAATATTCAACAAATTCTACTCAAGTTTAGTAAGTGTCATGATCCAAAATCAATATTTTCAATATTCTTAAAATGAAATACAAAGTAAAAATAACAATCATGAAAAACTGAAAGAGAACCCTTCTTTAAATAAAACTGAGGATAATCCTTTCTTCTTTCGAGTTATTTTTGTAACAATGCATTTTGCGTACAATCTTACAGCTGATAGCCTCAATAACTACTTCACCTGAAGGCCAACATAAAATTGATATTAACAATGATATACTCTCACAGCATAGGAGCAGGAATGCTCTTTTTTTAACCAAATATTGCTACTTATGGACTTTGGTTAATTAGAAAAATAAATTCTTGAATAATGGACCTATTTTTTTTATTGTAAAAATACTCGCTAAAACCTTTTTCAATCTGACTATAGTCTTACTTAGCCAGAATGAATGAAAAATATGAATTTTATTATTGTCTTCTGTTGCTTGTTACATGTTGATTTGCTTTGCATATATTGTTTGCTTGCTGGGTTGATACTATTTCATTTTTGCCCTTTTCTTTTTATTGCAAACTTTATTAATTCTGTTTGTTGGACAGTTGTGTTATTTAGCTTGCATTTTGACAATGGCTTCTAAACAATCATTTTACAAGTGTCATCATAACGATCATTTTACAAGTGTCATCAGATATAACTGTTGTGTGTGTGCGTGTATATATATATATAAGTTTCGTTAAAGATAACTGGCAAGGTACTGCAATTAAGCTTTTTATTTAATTTCTCTTGTGTTTATATAAGTGTTTTCTTTTCTGGACATAAAACATGTAAGAATTGTCCAAATGGTCTGTATATCTGAGTGATTTCAGCAATTCTTTTAGCCATTATCAAAAACTATTTTTATTTTTAACTGAATGTGTGAGTTTCTTATGTATGTATCTAGAATTATAGGAATGTTCTATAATATCAACTATAAACATGGCCACAATATGGCCATGTTTATAGTTGATGTTATGTGTTGGCCTTTTCTTTTTTATTGTTAGTGCTTCCATTATTTTTAATCTTATATGAACATAAGAAAAATTAAATAAAATGCACAATGCTTAATTGCAGTACACTGTCAATTGTCTTTAACAAAATTGTATAAAAGATGGATTTCTGCTCAAATACACAATTATATATATATATATATATATATATATATATATATATATTATATATATATATGTGTGTGTGTGTATTTGATAAATTCATAATATTTATAGCACTGACAAAAGTGATGACGTTAGAAATAGAGATGTTTTCCACCAAAAATTATAGTTAGGCATCAATCATATTTAAAACATTAAGTTTTTTGAGACTATAATTACACAATATTTGACTTGCTACAAGATTTTTCTGAGCAGCAGCCTGGCTTTTTACCATTTGTTCCAGTCTCGGCCTTTATTTTTAGTAGAGTTTTCTCAGAATTTGAACCAAGTTTTAAATGTTACACCAATTATCAAGTCATATTTCAACTTGTTTATAGAATTTATTATAGTATCTGATATAATTTACTGCCATTTGTTGGAATCTTAATTCCATAAGTTTCATTTGTTTTGGTAGTATTAACTTCAACTGTCCATAATTTGTTCTTTAATCCAAGTCCATTTTACCAATGTTGCTTGTAGATACCATGAATCAAAACTACAATTTTCTTGAGGATTAAACAAAAAAGAAATAATTGTCAACATACTGATTACACAATTTCACTCATAGCACAACACTGACAATTTTATATTTGTACTGATAGTAATGTTATCCTAACAGCAACTCAACAGTTCATCAATGAAAACTACTGTATACATAGAGTGATCATAACTTACCTTTAATAGCTTTGCAGTTGATTCAGCAGTGCAACTTTCACGAATTGCTTTCTCAGCAGTTTCTTTGCCTTTAGCTTTTCGATCTTTTGAATTACCTCTGATAAATCAAGACAGATATAGAATTAAGTGACTATGTGAACTATTATAAGTTAAAAATTTTCAATAAAGTTCTTAATTTTACATCCATATTTATCTTTCAGATTAGAAAAACAAAAATCAGTAGTTGAATATTCTCAACAAAACCAAATCTTATTTTTGAGTCAAAAACAGTTGTTACATACCGTTCTTGGGATCCCATCACATACTTTTCTTTTAAGGATTTTGGAGACTTCTTTATAAGCTTAGGTTTTCCATTCTTTTCTAATCCTGGAGATCTAGAAAAAAAATAATAACATCCTAATTAAAAAACATGTCATAAGATACTGTACAGTGTTTTTTTTTCTTAGATATTACAGTGCATTTTTTATCTAGTCTAAGAACTACACAACATTAATTTATCAAATAAAGTGAAAAAAAGAATAAAACAAAAAACCAAACAAATCCAATTACCAATTCATATGAGTAAGTGTTCTAAAGTTCTTGGTCCAACACACTTTCCAAAATCTGAAGAAATATCAGATTTTTCTTTTGAAAGAGTTTTTTTTTTTTTTATCAGGCTGAGAACTTTTCAGTACCTCCTCATAATTAGATATAATTTTCAATTAAATCAAAATTTAAAATTTTTGAAAAAAATAAACAATTTTTAAAATGAATTCTAATTATAAAGTAAAATTGTATTTATCAATCAAATAACTATATTAAAAATGAATGCATACTTTGTTTAGAGAATATTATAGTCTCAATCAAATGTCTCAGGCATATCAAGTCAAGTGCATTAAAATTTATATAACTTAGAACTGTGATTCTTGATTTAATCCAAAATTTGGATATAAACAATAAATCAGATATATTTAATCTACAAAATTTTTGCTCACAAAAATTTAATGCAATTTTTATAATAGTAAATTAAACAAATTTTTAAAAAATTTAATACACGTTATAACAAATAACCAGTACTTCTTACAAGATCTTTTATTATTTAAAACAACCAAAATTATTTCCTGTATTAATATGAATTCAAAATGAAGGAATAATCAATATTTTCAACTAAATATTCATGCAGTAGCGTGCAGAAGGGTGGGGGAGGGTGCAATGGCCCTGGGCACTATATTGGGAGGGCATCCAATCAAAGAGTGAAATAAAAATTTAGTTTATATTTAATTTGAACAAAGTGTTTATTTCATGTTTCATGCATTTTTTAATATTTAAAATGTCTTCCTTTCTCACATTTCTCGGAACTAGGCTCTATAGCCCCCCCCCCACTTCTACTTGAATCTTCAGGGGCATACAATCAAGGAAGAGTTGGCCCTGGGCATCACCAAACCTCTGCACGTCACTGTTTTCATGATCATCTAAAATTAATCAATAGTCTCTGGATGTTTATCTTTCACTTTTCTCTTTAGTACATTCCAACAATTTTTTGTATCAGGAGATTAGCTCAACCAATTTTCAAAATGTACAATGACCACCCTTTTTTTTTTTTAAAAAAAAAATAATTTATAGACAATTTTGAAGACCCACCATTTTGTTGAACAATGTAAAATTTTCACATATTTAGTGTATGTCTTCATTGAGTAAACTTTGAATATATATTTCTATTGCATAAAACCACACGTTTTCCATCTCTTCAAACTGTTCTATTTGTTTTAATTGCCAAGTGTTTTATAGTTTTCACAGTATATTTTTCATAAATCATGAAATAAGAAGTCTCCTCACCTATTCACCTGTATGAGAAAAAAAGTCCAATTCAACATTTATCTAAGAAAATAACCTGTTTCCATTGCAAGACTATCCATTCACTTTTGAAAGCACACATATCTTTGCAATTCATTTGTTTGGCAATTAACTTATGTTTTCTAGCTGAAATTTGACCAAATATATTATTTTATAGACAATGTTTGATAGTATCTGCACCCACAATATTTGTTACATTTTTCTTGGGTGTTTCTTCAAGTCAATAACAATTTGACTTTTGTCTCATTGAGATAATTTGCATTTATAATCAGATTTTGGTCTATAAAGAACCTTGTCCTTTAAAAAACTGTTGATAAATTTGTTGCAAGATATTCCTAAGGTAGAGGCAATTTCCATTTGGAATTTACCACCTTACAAAGAGTAACAACTTTCCCACATTTTTCTATGGAAACATGAAGTACGACTAAAAAAATATGTAAATTGAATAAAATGTTAATTTGTTTTCTAATAATGTTAAACTTATTTATCTTCTCATTTTATTGAGTTACTATTTAAGTTCTGAAAACATTTGTTCACTAAAATTCTTGTTAACATGTTTATTGCATATCCAAATTATGTAGAAAGAATTTTAGATTAATAACTAATGACTATACAATATAAATAAATTAGGATATTTTTTAATCTCCAATCAAAAATAATTGACAGCATAAATAGTAATAAAATAACAATACCACATTGCACATGGCAATAACAGATATGAGAGAGAAATAGAGTTTCAGATTATACTCACAAGCATCACACTTCTCTTCAATAGATAATTATCTCTAACTTGCTGAATATCCATCCCAGAGAAAAAAGTTAGTTACAACAGAGGTTCTGTTAATGTTTTTATTAATAATAATAATGTTGAAATAAAGTTTTCTTCAATTAAATATGAAAGTTATTTTATGTACATCTCTTTCAATTAAATACAATTAAAATGAAAAAAATTTGATATATTTAAATAATTCTAAATTCTTTTTATTATTAATAATAATAATAATTAAAAATAATAATTTGCATTAATAATAAAAATCAATTCAGCAAATTTACTATTTTGTCATGCATTTAAATAACCCAGTACAGTTTTAAGAGAAACTAATATTTTTTGGCTTATTTAGATAATTCCAGAAATTTTTTTTGATTTTACTTGCCTAATTTGTAATGTGAAATGTCAGATGACAACAATGGTTATTACAAACACTAAATAAGAAATAAGATCATTATAAATGTTACCAAGTCTAAAATCCTATGAAAATTTTAATATTTTTAAAACTATTTACTTTATGTCCGCTTCTAAAAAATAAAAGTTAATTTTAGAAGCTAAGATTACATTTATTTTGCATTTTCTTTAAATGTAAACAGATGGATACATTTTTTTGCTAACTTACAAGCAAATATTGAAAAGCAGATATAAATTCTTTCTATACAAACACAATGAATTAAAAAAAAACAGAACAGAAACATTACTTATAAATAGCAATTTTAAAAATTTATATTAAAAATTATATTAAAATATGCTTTTAAAACCAAATGTTATGCTGTAAACACCAATAAAATAGTTATATATATATATATATATATATATATGTATGTATGTAAAAGAAGCTGATAGGAAAATAATTGTTTAACAATGTGGACACAGATAAAACCTTATGCTAATTTATAAAAGATTAGCTTTTAGTGTTTGTATAGAAGAAAAGATACTTTTCCTTTATTTTTTATCATTACCAAAATTCTGTCATATAACTACAACATATACAAACATGTTTCTACTAATTTTATGTTTTTAATGTCAATAATTTGAGTAATTTTTCTACAAATATTTAAAAAAAAATTTTAAAAAAAGATTCATTTTAGTTACAGATAACTACTGATCCTCTGTTATATATGGGGAAGCCTAAATAATTGGTAAAGTACAGTTTTAAGAAATATTATTTTAAATTAATTTTAGTATATTAAAAATATTTTTCATAATAAAACATGATTGTGAATAGATAGCAACAGTGTCAACTGACTTAGCATCAATGATTCATTAGCAGTATGAAAATATTACTGCATTTTTTCTTAAATTGTCATTACTGTTCAATGTCTATTGCAAACTTTTAAGTTGTAAATGTATAATTATAAAAGTTAAATATGTATGCTTCAAATATAATGAAACAGACAAGTTTTCAATTTTAAAATAACAAAATACTTGTTTAATTAAAAGTATATCATTTTTAAAAATCAATGTCTTGGCATTTACAGAAAAGAGTTTAGCATTGTGCATCAGAAGTGTAATTTTATGGTATAAAACTTTGGCAAAACAAAAGAGAAAAAAAAGCCCTTCTACCAATTTCCAAATAACTGTTGTCATAATAACTGTTGTCATAATAACTGTTAAAAATTCCATCCATGGTGGAGAAAATATATCTTTATAGTAAATTATTACCATCATTAGAACTTAAAAGTAAATAGTAAGTTTATTTTTCATTAGGTGTTCCCTGTGACCTTGTAAATAACAAGTTAAACTTTATCCACATTACATGAAGTTAAAAAAAAACAACTTTTCAACACAACATTTTCTGATTGGAAATTAAATCAACCATGATTTTAAAAACTGAAGTTGCAAAACGAAAAATTATATTTGAAAAAAACCTCACAGCAAACTTTGTAAAATTGTAAAACATTCTCATACAAGTGCTGAGAGCAAGTCACCAAGCTTGAGGCTCAAAAGTAAGATTATTTCCAAGAGAGCTAATAGCATTTTACAGTGGGGAAAGTAAAGTTCTGATAAGTGAGAGAATACATCATGTTCAAAGAGTAAAGCATCATCTGGAAAAAAAATCCTATGAAAAAAGAAGCAAGCTCTCTTCAGAAAGATCACAGCTGATGAAGATATAAAAAGAATTACTGGAAAGGTATTACAACTTTGCTTTCAAAAAAGTTAATAGTAAATATCATATTTAGAACTAATACTAATATTCCCAATGGAAAAATGACCTAATGATTGGCTAAACATGAAACAGATGAAATAAGGTGGCAGTGTGATGAATTTGGAGAATTTAATACTAGCCCTACCAAATATCACCCATGAACAGAGAACAGCACATAAATCTCTACAAAGAGATGAAAAAAAAAAATCATAAGAGAGTAGATAATGACTGGTCACTCGTTTCTGAGTATGCTGCTCTGCAAGGATATCTATCCAATCCCTATTGCAGACGCATGCTCAAGCACATTTGTATTTTTCCAACACTCACAGTGGTTTATACACCAACTACACTGAGCAGACCTTAGTTGCAGTTTCTGGGAAAGAACACATCATCTTGCATGATCAACAGTTTGCATAAGGCCTGTATGCACCAATCCTCAGCTATGATGACTTGTGACTTTGTGCTAGCAAAACTTTTGATGAACAATTCCAACTATCCAAATTTACTCACAAGGTCCGGGTCAACTCATTATATGGTTTTCAGGCACTTTCCAATAATGCCACTTACTGAGATCCCCTCCCCAGGCCAATAACATCAAGAAGTCACCTTCTTCACAAATCAATCATGGACAGATTCAAATATGGTAAAAAAACAAATGTTCTAACCACTCAGCCACATGCTCACAATAGAGTAGAGTAGATAAGAGAGATACTACTAAGGGGATGGACTATGTATAAAGAAAACTATATCTATAATAGAGTCTAGGTATTAGAAGGTGTAAAAAAAGAAAAAAAAAATCCTATCTTTGACATTCTGAATGTAGAAGGGAAAACAGCTTACCTCCTAGAACAAAATGCACTTGTCTTGCACACAGTCATCCTTTTTTTTTTCTTTTTTTTTTAAACTAAAGAACATCATTTATCTTACTTCTTCAGAACATAAACAGTTAATATATCATCATAGCAAATTTTTGTTTATTTATAGGTAAAATACCATCACATGTAATGAGCTTTGCTCACTGCATGGGACTAATTGAACAGACACATATTTTGTAGATAATGGCTTATGATGACCTTAATTTTGTAAAGTAAAAAGTAAATTTATTTATTAGGTGTCCTAGAAACTGCTTTATAACAAAATCTGAAAAATGTGAGAATTTATTTTATCTCCTATGTTGATAGATTATTATTAACAAGTTTATATATATATATATATATATATATATATATATATATATATATATATATATATATATATATATATATATGAAGAAATATACTCTTAAGGTGTGCTATATTTATGGGATAAAGTGCTCAATACCAGAGATAGAGTGTGTGTAAATATAAAAGTGAATATAGAAGTCAACACTTAGAGGCAACAGTCTGTTTCATGCTAAACGCAATCGTCAGGCCACGAGTGCTGTTATTTTTCTCGGCTATTTATATACACGGGTCAGTGGTGCATTGTGGGTAGTCTATTTTGGCGGTTATTGTTTATGTGTTTATTTATTTATTTGGGTTAAATTATTTTGCTTGTCATTATTTATTTTTAACTTTTATTTCTTATCTTATATATTTATTTTTATTTTAATCGGTGTTTTTATTAACGTTATAAAAATTTGTTTATATCGCTTATTTAGTAGTTTTGTTTGTTTTGGTTTGGGAAGATAAAGCTATTTATTCAATTTTGGGGTTGATTGTTGTAGTTTATTCTAACTATTATTTTGGGAGCAGTTTTTAATTTGTTTATTACTTCATGTATTTATTTGGATTGATTATCTTTATTTGTTTTTTTCTAACTTAATTTATCGGGATCGGTTTGTTAGTTTGTTTATTTATTTATTTGGATGAATTTAGATTAACCTATTTTACTTGTTTTTTATTATTTATTTATTTATTATACTGTATATTTTTATTTATTTACTCTTTTCGATTTTTAAGTAATGTAGTATTTTTTTCTTTTATTGTTATATAACAGTTATAGCTATTTTTCTTGGCCGATTTTTAGTTTGATTTTTATAGTCTAACTAATATTTTGGTCATAATGGTTTGTTAATTTATTTATTATTTACTTTATTTATTTGGGTTCACTGACTTTGATTTTTATTTTTTATTTATTTATTCTATTTCGTCTATTCTAACGGGTGTGATTTGGTAATTTGTTTGGGTTAATTTATTTTGCTTATTCTATTGTCATTTTGTTTATTTTTTTTTTCAGTTTTTGATTTTTTTAAGTAACGTAGTAAAAATTTGTTTTTATGTCTACATTTTGAGATGAGCTCGGATCTTTTATTTAATAATTTATTTTGGTCTGGGAAAGTAATAATAGCTATTTTTTCCTCCAAGCAAAGTTTGCAAGTTTTTGATTGGTTGTTGTAGGCTGATCATCTTTTCCTTATTTTCCAAGATATTTTTGGTGTGATGTGCATTTTGTTTTTAATTTCCCAGATATACTTAGAAAGCATTGTGCTGTTTGCATATTTACTATTTGTGAAAGATGTTTTCTTTGTTTCTAGGGTCCTTCAGTTACTCCTATGTATACTTTTACTTCATTATCTGGTGATTTTAGCGTGGCTTGATAGATTACGTTGTTTTGTAAACAATTACCGTTTAAGGGACATTTGTTCTTTATTCTGCAGTTGGATGTGGGTTTAATTTGTTTGTTTGGTTTGTTGATAATTTTCCTGTTGTGCTTTTTTATTATTTGTACCATGTTCTCGGTGCAACTGTAGCTGATTTTTACTGTGTTTTTGTTGAATATTTTGTGTAGGGTGCTTGATTCTGGGAAGTGTTTGTGTAAGAGTTTGAAGAATATTTTTCCTACGTTTGTTTTTACATTTTTGCTGTACGGTGGGTTGAACCACATGATATTTCTTTTCCTGTTGGCCTTTTTTGTGTTCTGTGGTGAGTATGTGAGTGTTGCTGGGAATCCACTATCTTTTAACAGCCCTAACAATAAAATAAGCAAAATAAATTAACCCAAACAAATTACCTAAATAAATAAAAAATAAAAACAAAGTAAAAACCGAAGAGTAAATGAAAATATACAGTATAATAAATAATAAAAAACAAGTAAAATAGATTAATCTAAATTCATCCAAATAAACAAACTAACAAACCGATCCTGAAAAATTAACAGTTAGAAAAAAACAAAAAAACAAAACATAATCAATCCAAATAAATACATGAAGTAATAATCAAATTAAAAACTCCTCCCGCCAAAATAATACTTAGAATAAACTACAACAATCAACCCCAAAATTGAATAAATAGCTTTAATTATCTTCCCAAACCAAAACAAAACTACTAAATAAACAATATAAACAAATTTTTACTATGTTAATAAATATATAAGATAAGAAAAAAAAAATTAAAAATAAAAATAAATAATGACAAGCAAAATAATTTAACCCAAATAAATAAATAAACGACTTCCGGTAAAATAACTGCCAAAATAGACTACCCACAATGCACCACCTGCCTGTATATATAAATAGCTGAGAAAAATAACAGCACTCGTGGCCTGATGATTGCGTCTAGCATGAAACAGACTGTCGCCTCTAAGTGTTGACTTCTATATTCACTTTATAAATATATATATATATAGATATATATATATATATATATATTAGAAAATGCTTCTTTGCACAAAGGCATCAAAGAAATCAACACTGGTAGATGTGAACTGAATGCAAAAAAAGACAAAATTCTAAAAGATAATCTATGCAATGAACAAATACAAAACAGGATATCCAACACTTTTTATATCTACATTAGAAGGTAGATGAAATTAGGTTTTAATCTAGGAAAGAAGCAAAATGCAAATATAAAAGATACAGTATCAGTAAACTGGTATGTCAGACAACAACTATTAAAATCAAAGATAAATATTTTATGCTCTACAATTTATCACAAAATTTAATAACCAAAAATTGAATTTTACATCAACAAAAGATCATTTTCTTCAGACAAAGTGACTCTAGATTAATTGATCATTTATAGAATATGTATTGATTGGTTATAAGATTAAATAGCAATAGTGAAAGT
The DNA here is from genome assembly GCA_903632075.3 of Acanthosepion pharaonis. Taxonomy (NCBI): domain Eukaryota; kingdom Metazoa; phylum Mollusca; class Cephalopoda; order Sepiida; family Sepiidae; genus Acanthosepion; species Acanthosepion pharaonis. The sequence continues at coordinate 180,983 of CAHIKZ030000195.1, read as the reverse complement.
AATTAAAGAATTTTTTTGATTCTGTTAAAATCATTTCATTAGAATTCTTAAATACCAAATTAGAGCAATGTAATATATGTGAACTTGGTTGGAAATAAAAAAAAATGTCTTTATATAAAAGGTTTGTAGTTTTGGTCATTTTTCAAGATAAGCTTAAATTGAAGACAAATGCTTTATTTTTTAAATAATTTTAGAATAAGATTCAAGTGAATTTGACAGGATTCTTTATAGCATTACAACAATAATAGGAAGCCTACCTTTATGTCTGATCATTTAATAGGTTGTAAAATTTGATTTTGTGCTGGATTTATCTAATTAATTAATTTGGAGAATATGAAAGAAAAATATCAAGACTGCAGGAAAGATTCCGATATTTATTAGAAATTAAAAAAAAAAACAACAAAAAAAAAAAAATAAACATGAATTCAGATCTGATTTAAAAAAAAAAAAACATTTAAAAAGTTAATACATCAGTTGATGAAAAATAAATCAATATTTTGTTTTAAATGATAAAGAGTCTTAAAAAATGAATAAAAAAGAACCAATTCCAAATATTAAGTTGAAATAATATTAATTGACCATGTAAATTGCATCAGGTAGAGTAGTAAGAATGTAGAGGTATATATCTAGCAATAATGTATTGTTTTAAGTGACAATCATTGGATTTAATGAAGCATCAGAAACTGAAATAACTTTTGCTCTTTTTGGAGTTCAAGTTTTCTATCTTATGCATTGCAGCTAAGATGAAATATATTTTTTGTTTTTATAGTCCCGAGTGAGCAGAAATTTACCTATCCTGGAATAAAAATTTTTTTAAAGAACCTATAAAAATGATAACTAACAAGCTAGGAATACTATTAGACAACATTCACAAGTTGCAGTCAGTATAAACTTTACAATATTTCTGGTCTAATTCTGCTATGCACTCTATTCATCAGAATTCAGATAAGTTTTGTTATGTGGCTCATTAGGTTGATTGTTCAATAGATTTTGAATTCATTTGCATCTGGCTTCTTTGGAAGTGCTACAAAGATGTATCTTCTGGCATGTCACTACTGCTAAATATTTAAGTTATTATTTCTGCAATCTTGTAAATGCAGAAATTATCTAAGGCTGCCAGCATCTTTATTGCAATTTCATCTGGTCCTGTTGCTTTGTTTCTGTTCAACTTGGCCAATGCTGATTTCACTGCAAATTTTAATATTTCTAGTCCTTCCATATTTTTGTGTATTGCAAATTTCTCTTTTTTTGTTACATAAGAATTCTTCAACATATTTATTCCAGCTATGAATTTTATTCTTTCTGTTATCAGCATTCTCTCCTTTAAGTTTATTCTTTATGCATATCTACCTTATCTATGATTTATTTAAACTAGTAACTACATTTTTGTTTTTATGAAAATGTTTCAGAGAGTTCATTCTTTAATCTTCCTTGTGTGTAGAGATCATCTGGTAATCTTTTGAAGCTTTGCTCTCTCTTATTGATAGTTTCAAATTTGAGTAACAGTGTGTGTAGATAAAAGAAATTCAATAATCTTGAAAAATTTCTGACTATAAGTACTGAAAAGAACAACATGTATGTTTTCTTAGTATAAGGGGATGCTGAAAAGTTTTTGGCCTGACCCATTTATCAAAATCTGACCAAATGTCCAATCAATATATTTTTTTGAAAAGACATCTAGTTTGAACTAAGATCTTTTCAACACTCTCTCATATGTGAGAAATGTTGATGATATACTTTCTTAACTACAGATTATTCTAATATCTGATAATTGTTTTTGCTTTACATTTACAACTATATTCTATATAGTCTGATTATGCATTTCTTTGTTGTGTGTGTGTGTGTATATATATATATATATATATATATATATATATATATATATACTTCTTTACACTATACACTTTCCAGCAAGGTTTCATGTTATTTTGACTTCATACCAAAAATTAAAAAAAGAAAAATCAATAAATTTGATGTACAACCATGATATATTTTTGAATTTGCTTCTAATAAATTAAAAAACATTACATTTGAGAAAGAAAATTGTGAAATAAAATGTGTTAATTCTACTTCTAAAATCTACTACAAATAATAAAAATATTAAGCTACAGAAAACAATGCATAAATATAGGTACTTTATAAATGATTGGAATAAAAATAAAAGGCTGTATTGGTACTACATCAGTATCATTTTTCATATTATTCTCTTCTGGTTTATCATTTTAAAGCTCTGTCTCCTCTTTTGGCTGAAATTCTGATTTCTTTTATTTCTTTATAGATTATCAAAGCAAAGACAAATCAATGCAATTTTTATGCAATTATGCTCCATGACATTAAAGGTTCTTGTACAGGAGTCAGCTTCAGGTTACCTAGCTCTCAAAGATGAACCTCATTGCAATTGCAAGTCATCATTTAACAATGATGAATTGAGGGCAACTACACAGTTTCATGCAGCAACAAACACTCAGAGCTGGGAGCAGCTCTGCAATAATCAGAAGACATCTGACAGAGAACAACAAAGCAAAGAAAATACAGAAGTAGGTACTGATATTTAGCAGTCTGAACAGTTTTCCCTTTCTTGTGCTGTCCCTCATGTCTTCAATGTCCTGTGTGCAACAGATTTTCCTTGCCCTAGAAAAGATTGATATTACATTATGTTTGAGCACTCTGTTTTCTAGTGAAATTTTCCTTTCTTAATACTTTGTTTAGTTTTTGGAAGGCATCTTTTGCTATTTCAATACACCTTCAGATTTTGGTGTCACATTTTCCATCCTCTGTTAAAACACTTCCCAGATATTTAAACTTCTTTATTTGCTTGATTTTGACATTTTTCAATTCATAATCCACAACTCGGGCTGTTCCCCTTGCTGACAACCATATATTATCTTCTTAGAATTGATAGTCCTTTTCTCTCACTTTCTTTTATTATCTACTTTAGGAGTTCCTACATTTTTTCTATGTCGGCATAGTGTCATCTGCATATCTCGTTGACAAAATTGTGCTCACCAATAATAATCCTCTTAGAATTGCATCACTCTGAAGATTGAATAAAACCAGTGAGAAGACATCCTTGTCTTAGACACTTTCCTATTTTTGTGTAATCAATTCATTTTTTATTAATATGCAAGTGGTTTGCTTCCAGTATAAATTCTGGATTATTCTAATATCTTTCACCCCAAAATCAAGTTTTCCTAGCAGTTTAAACAGATCTTTCTGCTATACATTATCAAATGCTTTTGCATAGTCTATGAAACATAAGTAGACATAATACTGCATTTGTATTGCTCTCTCTGATATTATTCTAATCATAAATATCACATTTTTTGTTCCAGTGTCTTAAGGAAACCATACTGTTTTTATCCTAATTCCAGTTTAATTTTGCTATGCATGCTATTTATCAGAATTCAGATGAAAAGCTTGGTTGTATAGCTTATTAAACTGATTGTCTAATGAAGGTCATATTAATTTGCACCAGACTTCTTTAGCAATGCTATGAAGATGAATCTACAAAGATCTGGTATGTTACCACTGTTGCATATTTCATTTATTAATTCTGTAATCTTGTTGATGGTCTTGCTGTTTTGTTCCTGTTTATCTTGGCCAGTGCCAACTTCACACTTTAACATTTCAGATTCTTTAATGTTTTTGTGTATTGCAAGCTTCCTTCTCTCATCATGAAAGAGTTCTCTGATGTATCTGTTCCATCTTTGAGGTATTTTCCTTTTTCTATTATGACTGTGGTTCTTTCTTAATTTTATGCATCCTGTTGATGAGCACATCTTTTGTTCTGTTAATTCTTTTAGGCATACCTGTCTTATCTAGGATGTTTATTCTTTATATCACTTCACACTTTTCATTCCTCTTTTGTCTGTTTTATAATCTGTATAAATCCTTAGCAATATTTGCTGTTCCCTTTTCATCATCAAGAATTTCATATGTTTCCCATTCCTTTTTCTCTCCTCTCATTTTCCTTGTAAGCTTCTCTTAACATGTGAAAACTGGGATCTCCAGAGGTTGATCAAACAAAACGACAAAGAAAGAAGGAAGAAGAAAGAGTCTACTAACTGAATGGTAATTGTTGAACTTTGCAGGAAGATAAATTGAAAAGTTGAAAAGAAAATTAAAAACAAAATGGGTTGGAAAATCATGTTTTCAAGGAGAATCAAAACCCAAATTTAACTAGTCTGAATTCAGTAAGATTGAGCAAAACTAAGACTATCCATCTTTCCCCACTTCTCGCTGATGAAAAGAGACCATTAATATATCCGCAAAGATGTCAGGTAAAAAAAACAAAAAACAAAAAAAACATGTTGCAGATAAAGAGAAGATGTGGGAAGAGTTAAAACTGCTGTATACAACAAATCATATATAAACCAAATCATTGTTACATTTTTTAACCAGAGTTAATTCTTTATTTCAAAGGATTTTTTTGTGTGACACCCAGTTGTTGAACTGTCTTTACTTCAGATTTGGTAACCATGGTGGTCTGATGAAACTTGAGGATCAATGCAGGCATAGGGCTATGTTAATGGTGGCCATTGACGAGGACCAACTTGTGAGGTGAAATTATATGGTTAACACTGAGGAGGGTCAATGGACGAGAGGTGTTACATTATTGGTTACCATTGACCAGGATCAACTTGTGGGGTTACAAATATGTTCTACTTTGAATTTCCAGTTTCATTTGCTTTTTATAATTCTTTGCAATTTGGGTCATTCAGGAGTCTACTGTGTTGTAGTTTAAATGTTGCTTTGATTTTCTTTAATTTCTGTAATTTTATCCTAAGTTTGCATATTACTGGAAGGTGGTCACACTCCTACAATTGTTGCTTGAATAGGTTTTTACCTTGTAAAAATGATTTTCTGAATCTTTTATTAACTGTTATGAAGTTGATCTTATTCTGTGTCTCCTAGGTTCTCCATGTTCAAAAAGTATCTTGGGTGTTCTTTAATCTAGGTTTTTATTACTATTTGGTTGTTCCCATCAGAGACTCATCTTTCTCCTTGTTCATTACAGGTTCCTTAGTAACAACTTGCTTAAGTAACATCTTATTCCTTTATGACTTTGGCATTCAGGTCTTGCACGATGATGATGATGATTTCCTGGGATTTGCATTGTCCAGTGTGCTATAAAACTTACCAGTTTCTTCCAACATGCATTGTGTTGTCAGTGTGTATACAACTGATATATTACACAGCTTCCCTTTCAGGTTAAATCGAAGAATTCTGTAAGATAGTTAACAGTATCCCAGAACACATTTCTTTGTGCTTTAGTATTATTCCTAATCTCCTTTCATTTTTATCTCTGCCTATATATACAACCCTGTGCCCATTGCTGATTAAATCTCCATTATTTGCTGACCAAGTTTCACATGCTCCTAAAATATTAATATTTAGCCTATTCATTTCTTGCTTGATATTTGCAAGTTGACCATATTGATATAACCTTCTTACATTCCATGTCCCTATTTATATCCTCCTTTTTCTGTTGCAAACAGTTGCTGGATGACAGCTGAGTGACACCTGTCACTGATGACTCTCCTTGCTGGGCAAGAGGTCAGTCCCAAGGAGTATGGATTTCTGTCTTTAGACAGTTTTCATGCATTTAAAAAAATATTTTTAGTTTCCATTCATTTTTTTAAAAATCAATAAAGCATGGTTAAAAATTATCATTCAAAATAACCTTAAGCATGTTAGTAAATTACTTCCAAAATTCTTGTAACATTTTTTTTTATTTTTAGCATTTTGCATTCTAGGCTAGATTATTATATAATGTTAGAAATTAAAATCACATATAATATTATCATTAAAATGAGTGTAGTTACTTAATTCAATTTTCTTCTAAAATAAAAGTAAAATAGAAAACTGATTGACATTCATTAGAAATATTTGTTCAGTGAAGAAAAAGCAATAAGTGAAAAAGAAAATATATATATCACTAAAACCAGTATAAGAACACATGGTAACTATTATAATAGTAGAAATTATAAATAAAAGGCTAATTCATTTGTTAAAATGACAAAATAAAATTGATTGCATGAAGGGGAAATTTAGCAGGAAATAATGGTGTGACTGTAACATTAGTGAAAAAAAGCATGAACGTGCTCAGTGTATTAATGTTTGAATACTACTTTCCCACAATCAATTTGCTGTTGTTGGTTATGGCACAAAAGTAGAGTGAAATCCTGGTTCTCACACAAATTAATACCACTAGCATTATTACTGCATACATCACAACCAGTGTGGGTAGCCACGGCAACTGCGTTGGTGGAGGTGTTGGTGTTCATAGTTTCAGGCAGATTTCTGCTTTTGTTGCTACTGTTTTGGTTGTAATGTAAAAGTGGAGATTTTAGATGAGAACAGTGGTGATGCCACTGGTGACAGGCTTTCTCCTTATGAAAAATATGGGTGCAGCCAGTGTATGAAGGAGTAGCACATTCAGTATTATTGATCACATCTGGCATCAGCTGAAGGTAAAGGTTATTTAGACGCCTCATGGCTGCATTCAAAAAAGGCATGCATATGGTGGACACTTCAAATCTGAGGAGAAAACAATATGTTCAGCAATGGTAACAATAACACAAAACAATAGCAAACATTATCTCAAAAATTACTATTGATAATTAACACAGCTGAACAAAATTCAGACCAGAACATGAAGAATTGAGAATAATAGTAATATACACTTGATATTTTCTAAGAAAAATACATTTTTACTCAAACCAAGTTGAATCTCTGGTACAATAAATGTGAAAATAATTTCAAATTTATTGATTACAAAGCATTTTTTTTTTAATTTATACTTGAATTTGCTTCTTCAAATGGTTACCTTTTCATTTTTTTTTATTATTTGCAATGCTTTAATCACATTTTTCCTCTTTATAAAGCATGTATCAGGTGAATTATGTTTATAATTTAAAACACAATACAAATAATACTTCCAATAATGAATAAAAACATTTGGCAAAAATAAAATACATTTCTATATTTATAAATTTATTATATCTACTGAAGAGAAAAAATATACTGGTCAATAGGATTGAAGAAATGAAGATATTTGTCAATAAAATTGATAATTTTATTGTGTATTTGAGATAACAGATAACAATAATGAGACCCGGGTGTCAAAGATTTGTGCTGCAATGTAAGAGTCCCCAAGTATTTCAAAGCATAAAATTTTGATACTTGGATTCATAAATTATTCTAAATAGGACAGTAACAGAAATTGATAAAAAAGATTGAGAAAAACTGAACAAGATTCAAAGATTTTCATTTGCAACATATATCTGACAAAAATGGTTTATGCTGTCAGCTGAAATAGTGAATTACAAAGAAGAAAAATGGGGATACTGATGAAAATAATTCATAAAATAATGATAATGCTTTATATCAGAAGTTTAGATAATGCTAAATGAGGCTGACCTGTAAGTTTTCAATTAAATATGTTCACCTAATTTATCTGAAAGTTCCATGCCTTTGTTAAGAAAATAAAGGAGAGAATTACATAAATAAACCATTTTGAGTAACTTACAATATATACAAACTTTACATTTTGACTTCTAGTAAGTTCTATTTTCAGGATTTGTAACAACTGTCAGTGACAATAACTTTTGTGTTATTGTTCAGAATAGGGGAAAAAATATTTGGACTCATGTTTTGTAGTAAATGGAAGAGGCTGAAATATTTTTGTAAATGTCTATTAATTCTGGTGCAGTAAAATGAATTATTTTTAAACAATTTTTTTTATCATGAACAGAGACAAAAATATAAAGCTAATATGAGAAAGGAAAGAATTACTTCTTTTATATTGTTTTACAATCTTTGTGTGTGAGAAGAGAGATTTTATATATTTATCAGTACACGATCAGTGTTTCATAATTAGATATTCTCATATCAAGGCATTATGTAGCACAACTTGAAAGGAACATGCCTCATATTACCACATCAATAAAAATTTTCTTTACTATGTAATGAGACAATGGTTTTAAATACACTGCTTTTTATTTAATTTTATATTAGCTTTTTTGGATATGTTTATTTTTTAAGATTTAAAAAGCAGAATCTTTACTTTATTATCATCACTTATCAAAGAAAGTTAAAGTCAAAGAAGGCAAATTTGAATTGCAAAGTGTTAACTGGAATATTATATTGTAAAATAATATGACAGCAGAATTAGTAGCTAGGTCCTAACTCACATATATAAATAGCAATGTGTATATAGCTAACGCTGTTCTGGGTATGATGATAAACTAAATCTGCGCCCTGGGTAAGATGATAAATTACATCCAACAGCAAAGCCTCTGATCAGGAAGTTTTGAGGAGCATGGAACCACCTCTTAATTGCTGGTTTTTCCAGGTCCACCTTGACCCAGGGTGGTAGCACCTGCTAGGGTCCCAGCTATGGATAAATAGTTAACACCCAATCTTCAAAATACTATGAAAATGAAAAAATAGGTTTTAATACCAGAAATGGTTTGTAAAAAAATTATTACCAGTAATACTTTAAAAAAAAAAAAAAAAAAAAAAAAAAATATCAACTATACATTTTTGAAAAAAAAAAAAAAATTACCAGATGTACATTTTTTTTAAAAAAAAAAAAAAAAAAAAAAAAAAAATTACAAGAAATAGATTTTTGAAGGAAAAAAATATTACCAGCAATACTTTTTTGGGAAAAAAAAAATTACAAATAATAAAAATTGTTGGTATTAAATAACCCATTGAGGTTGACATGCTGTAAAACAAATCAAACCATAGCTGATGGAAATATTTGACATGGTCTGATCTTTAATTTATTGTAAATAATTACAAAAGTAGTTGAGTAAAGAGTTTCTGAAAAACAGAGGTAAAAAACAAAATCTTTTAATTTTGAAAAATTGTAACAAAAGAAAAAATGATTGTATGCCTCAAATTAATAGTATAAGAAAATTAATAGACAATTATAAATCCTTTTTGAGTTATAACTTATAATTTTTTTCAATAAACATCTACAGGGATATTTGACCACACTATGTTTTTCTTATTATGCCCAAAATGTTTTTTTTTGTCTCATCTGACAATAGTATATTTTCTTAGAATGAGATAGGCTTATCAACATATTCATTTGCAAATGCTAAATGAGATTTCAAATAACTAATCTTCAGAAAAGTGGTTGGCATGCTTGTAGACTTTCTCTGTGCAGGGCTCTACAAACAGTATTTCTTGTTACTTTCACTCTAACAGCTTCAAATATTTCTGACATCCTTATTTGTAATATTTGTGTTATTTTCAGCACTTTTTTGTTTACATTTTATTTTGGTTGACAGTTTCTACTAGGTTTATTTTCAAAAGTATTTTGTTTCTTTAACTTTAGATGGATTTTTTTGAACAGATGATTTAAGGATAATAAATTTAGAAATGACATCATTTAACACTAAGCAATTCAATGAAATGTAGACATAAATAATTTATAGACTATGTTAAATGTTTTCACCTATATCCAGATATAAAGATATGTAGTGTAATTTTCAAAAATAAAAAAAAAAATTTCAATATCATGTCACTGGTAAGCTAAAAGTCTATATAATATTTATTTTTGTGACTATAATACAAAAATGTGTGGCAGGACTACAAAAATTGGGAAAAAAAATGAGTGGTACTAGTCTTCACTATTCTGACATTAACCTAGCTGGTAACATTCAATGACCTAAATTTTCTTTATTATTCCTTTCTACATAACTTTGCATTTATTCAAAATCTTTCATGCAGCAGTTACCAAAATTTCACATTCTCAACAAAAATTCTAATATTCATATTTACAATTTATATAGGGAGGGGCAATGTCAAAAAATGGATAAGTATGACTACCAGAATTGCTGATGGCTGCTGTTAATAGAACGTTGTGGAAAAGAGTTAGTGTAGCTTCTGTATTTTGGATCCACCCTATGATTACAAAAGTCATCATGATGATGATGATGATAGGCAGGGGAGTAAAACAAATTATTTATATTTTACAATTTAAAAACTTTTGCCCCAGTGATTTGAATTGATACAAACAAGTGTTTAATAAAAAATGCATTAGCATGTACCCCCACCCAATTATGTGAGTAGGAAAAAAAATAAAGAAAAATATAGAACTGAAATGAAATGAAATATTCCCAAATATCCAAAGAATTCAAGAAAATACAGACTCTAAGAAACAATGGTTGACACTATCAAAAGCCTTGGATTTATCCAAGGTGATCAGTGCAGTTCCACTGTCAGCTTTTTCTAAAATCAGGCACACTAAATACAGATTATCTTGGATTATCTTGCCCTTCACAGTACAGTACAAGAATGTTCAGGGGCTATCTGATGATCCTGCACAGCTTACAAGTGTTTTTTAATCCCTTGGCCCAAATCCTTAACTCTGTATTTAACATAGTTAAGGGCTAAACATTACTTATAATGTTCTTGTTATGTTTATTATTGCATAACAACTTCACTACACACTCCTATGTTTCATCCAATTGTTGTAGATCAGTGTCAGCAAGGAAATAAACATGTACAACATTCTCAAGCACATTTCATCCAGATGCCTATCAAGACCAGGATTCCTATCTGTTTTGACTTTTTGCAACAGTTCCCAGATTTCATGGAACTTTCACATCTACGCAAGAAAAGGCAGCTAAATAGATGTCAAACTGAGACAAGCTCAAATTGGGCACTCTGGGAAAAAAAAAACTTGTAAGTAATCACAAAATTTCGCACAGATGCCTTCAATTACAATCAAGGTTTGTCTATCAGTTGATTTGGCAATGATCAAGTGACTGAAAGGATGTGTGTGTGTGTGTGTGTGTATATATATATATATATATATATATATATATATATATATATATATATACACACACACACACACAAGAAGGTACTGAAAAAGTTCTGTCTGAATTACTTCCAAAATGACCAAACATCAGAATTTTAGTGGGGAACCTCTTCTTGACAGGGTTCAAAACTTTTTTTTAGCATTCCCTCATTTCCATATACATTAGGGTTTTGACTTTTTGTAAAATAACTGATTTCCTGTATCATAATTTGATGAACTTTTGTCAAAAAATAATTATGAAGGGTTTAATTCAGTTTATTTAAAAAAATGTCACCAACATAAAATTTCTAAAACTGTATATAAGTATAATAGTACTATGACTTTCTGGAGTTGTCTAAAACTTTCTGGAAAATTATGACATGAATTTAGGTGGGACTATATAAGTGTGAGTGCTGGTTTGGTTGTCATTTAGATAAGGCAAATGTGAAAAATGAGTTGTGTTTGTGATCAAGTATTATCTTTTATTTTCAGTGTATATAATCTTTTTGATTGAGCAACAGTGATTGATTTGCTGAAAGATCTCCAAGTATTTATTTTTAGTCATAATGTCTAATAAAAAAGTGCTTCTATCACTGAAAGAAACAAGATCTGGATAAATAATTTCATAAGATTTCAAGAATCACATAAGAAAAGAAGAACTACTCCACTAGAAGAACAATCACAGGATACCACTCAAAATACAAATTTTTGGTTACTATTTGTTCCTTGGAGCATCCATAAAGGGAAGGAAAAAATGTATAAAGGAAATCAATAAAGTAACAAGTTTATGGCAAAAAAATTAAATTTCTCAACTCAAGTCATATATGCAAAATTGGATCAAGTGCATAACACCTACAATGAATGTGTGAAATGAGGAAAATATGGCCTACTGAATAAAATGTTTGACAAAAGAAAATGTTGAATAGCTGTGTAGTGAGGACAGACTGTTATATTATGTTCAGATCAAAAGCAAAGGATATGTTGGATATACAACTGGAAAGACTGCAAGTTCCAAAACTATTCATCCATCCAAAAGAAGAAAAGTGACTTTGGAGTAAACTTCAACAATAGTAACAACAACTTCAACTTTTGAATGAGAGATTGAATCAATGACGCAATCAGAGAGTGAATATGAAGAGTTCAAACTTACTGAAGAACAATCCACAAGAAAAAGAAGACATATAGCAAAACCAAAACTGCAACCAATTTAGTAACATCTTCAAACATATCATCTAGCAAAGTGGCAAATGTTTGTCAGCAGTTATCTGAAGAATGGATTGGCATTGAGACATCTTCTCAATCTGATATTTACAGATCAACTATTAATGTTAGACTTAAAGAAGAAATAAAGAAAACAATACACTTTGAAAATTGGTCATTCCATTTTGTTGGTAAACAAATTGATGGTGCTTGATATATAGTGCTTGTTTTGAAGAATGAAAGAAGAGAAGTTAAGTTAGAAGCATTAGATCAACCAAATGGAAAAGCAAGTACTGTTGTCAAAGGAATAACAGGTGAATACAATTTATGGAAGAGCATAAAGATGATTGTTGTAGATACTACAAATGTGAACACTGGAAGCAAGAATGGGATTGTCATTCAGTTACAAAGACTATTTGCTCAAAAGAAACTGGAAGAACCACAATTCATTGGTTATCAACATCATGTTCCTGACTAAGTCCTTTCTTTGCATAGTAATGGATGATAAACTTGGAGGAAACAACAGATTACCCGAAATCAAATATCCATGAACTTGTAAATAACTAACAGCTAACAGTTCAAGAATTTCAAGAATGGTAAAGAAGAGATTACTGGAACAGCAGGATGGCATGATATGAAATTTCTATTTCATTTAACTAGTTTTCTGCTTTTTCAAAGAAACTGGAAAATTTCCTAAAGTGAAGTTTCAAAAAATACTTAACTTAAGTAATTTTCTAATTGTAAGTTTCTAATTGTATATACAAGTGTTGATTTCAATCATAATGGGAATGATTGCAAAACATTTCCCCTACCCTTTTATAGGCAGAAGTCTACAAATGCATGCTGGGATATTTTTCTTTCACATGACTCAGTCCAGATCTGTTGTTTCAGGCAGTTCGGACTGACTTGTCAAACTCTCTGCCTGAAGGCAGAGAGGAACCCAGACAAGGCTATACTGAATCATGTCTGGGATGGTAGACAAGCCCAACCCCATGTATGCGAGGTCTACAGGGAATTTTTGCCCAAGCCTAAGGGCTCGGAATTGCCCAACATAAAAAATGGCCTTGTGCTACATCCTACCTCATGGGGAGGCTAAGATAAATAACCTCAGTCCAGATCTGCCTTGACTAGAAGACAGACCACTGCATTCGCTTGTCCAAACATGCTTTTGTGTGTCAACGTCAATTTTTAGCTTGTGAACATTTTGTCTTCTTACTGTTAATTTACCTTGCATATATTGTTTGCTTGCTTGCCTGATATTATTTCATTTTTCCCCTTTTTCTTTTTATTGAAAACTTTGTTAATTTTGTTTGTTGGACAATTCTGTGTTATTTCTTTTGCATTTGACCATGGGTAATCACTCAACAGCAAGTTTGCAATTCTTTTTTATTTGTATCTTATACTATAGCTATAAACTATTAAATAAATTAAAAATACATAGATACTATCCAATTACATCATTAGTAAATTGAAAAATAAAGCTTCTGCAAGTTTGTGATTTTTGTTTATTTGTAAGGTTGTCTGTTATTCTATAGCCATAAACTATTAAATATGTTAAAAAATATATAAGTACCATCCAATTACATCATTAACAAACTGAAAAATAAAGCTTCAGAAAAATTTTGATCTTTACCCTTATATGGTAAAATAAAATTTTCAGTTTGGGGTGACCTTTTTCGAGAACTAAAAAAATTAATACCTTTTTCATTACTTTTGAACAAAAGTTCATTGATTTATGACACAGGAACATAGAATTACAAAAATTTCATAACCCTAATATACATATATTAAGACTGTCACAACTTGGTATGGGAATCCATAATAATAATGACAACACAGTTTAGTCTGGTTATTTCTCTGCTGGCAGAAGTGATATTCCTGCTTTTTTATTTACATATAACAATATGGCCGACATGATACTTCTGTGTCTGAATAGTGGCTGAAACGATGCTTCTATTTCCTTAGTTCCCAGGTACAACAAGTGTCATTCTGAAAGTAATGTCTCTCCTATTTGATTAAGTTGGCCACAATGTTAAGTGCAGATGTTGATGGTATAGCAATAGAGATTGAACTGTGTTGCTAATAATCTATAATTTTTATTCTTTTACTTTCTTACAGATAGCAATCTGGCAAAATATTATTAGATATAAAATTGCATATAAAGCAGAAGCATATGATTGAATTCCTCCACATGGAAAAATTGTACACACTGACATTCATCAACATTTGCTAAATGTTTACAGAGAACAAACAGTGGATGTGAGCACAATTAGGTATTAAGCAAGTGTTTCAGTAATGATAGCAGCAATGTGTGTGTGACAAATCACATTCAGACTGATCAAAGATGAACAATACAAAGAATATTTACCTGACAATGTCATCAGTGCTGTAAGAAAGTATCCCAGTATCTGTGATAATTTCCATGGAAATAAATAGGTGTAGGTGTGTGTCTGCTGTGTGTGTGTATATATATATATATATATATATATATATATATATATATATATATATATATATATATATGATGATGATGATGATGAGACAAAGTAAATTGTTTTATCAAAGATGCATTTCACCAGAGAAAATTTATGTTCTCTTTGGCACCATCAGTTTGAATAAAAAGAAAGACAAATCTATGTGTTAGGAGAGTGTCTACAAAAATCATAAAAAAAGTCCCTAAATTAAGATACTATAACATCAAACGGCTTTGATACAGATAGAGATAAAACAAATAAGCACAGAGACATACAGACTCACTTCAATTGTAAAAACAGGAAGTGATAGGTTAAAGTAATTAATGTGATTTATGAAAACCAACTTATCCTCAGATAACTCAGGACATTATCCTAACATAGTTTTATCTTTCGTTTATTCAAATTAATGATGCCAAAGAGAACATAAGCTTGGTGAAATATGACTTTGATAAAAAATTTTCCACTTTGTTTCATCAGCTTTACTTTTGTTTTGGATACTATCATACATCCTGCACACACACAATATATATATATATATATATATACACACACACACACATATACATAAAGGATAATGGTCAGAGTTGAATCAGAACAGGGAACAGTAGTATTATTAAAAAGTGCTCAATACATGTTAGAAAAAAATAAGTAACAATAAAAATAACATGTAGAGCTTTTAAGTTTAAAAATCAGGAGGTCAATTAAAATATGTGGCCATGGTTTTGACCTGGCGGTCTCTTCAGGCAATACTTTCAAAATGACCACTTTAATGCTTTATTTAAAAACTAACATCATACACCTGTTATTTTTTTTTTTTTTAAAGATAATTATGTAGCGTTTTTTTTCAAATAAAGCATTAAAGTGGTCATTTCGAAAGTATCACTCAAAGAGACCACCAGGTTGAAACCATGGTCACGTATTTTAATTGATGTCCTGATTTTTAAACTTATATATATATATATATATATACACATACTTATTGACTAGTTAAAAATGTAAAGATCAAAATATTTGATATTCAAGAATTTGCTTGCTGACTTATTGTGAACAATACTTACTCCTTGATAATCTAGAAAGTACATGTGTTAATATTGAAAGTGCTCTTAAAAATAAACAACACTCATTTACTCAGTTATCTAAAACAAAAATAATTCAGTGTGTATTCATATAACAACTCTTCTCTCAAACATTTAAAATAATAATCAGATAAGATTTATATAGACATTTTAGTAAAAACATTCCATAATTTAATACATATAGAGTAGAAAAGCCAATAACTTACAGATCTTTATCAGGAGTTTTTAATATCCCATAATGACGTAGAACACTTCCAACCTGCTCCAGCAAGGATTTTTTGGGTGGGCGGATTTTGTTCAGGAATGTACATAATAAATTTTCAGGAAGATTTTGAAGAATCTGCTCTCGACTCAGACAAATGTAGCCAGAATCTTGCCGATATTCATTATCTCCCTGTCGCTGCTCTGAGATGAAACAACAGTGAAAAATATCAGTTAAGGCCATTACAGCTCCATCACAGAGTGTGTACTGAGTGTCAAGAAAGAGTTTATAGCTGAGATAATCTTCAAGAGCATGTTCAGCTTGAGACTCTGTTGATAGTAACTGGTTGACTGTATTAATAGATAAGATCTCCTCAGGAACATCACCGACTCCTTCAGTATCAATTAAATATTTGCTTTTGAACAGAGCACTACGTACATTATCTATTTTAGTTCTGGATGTTAATGCAATAACAGCATATCCTCGGAGAGCCTTAGAATTTGAATCCCCAGTTAGCTTTGGAGAAGCAGATGAAATTTTAATACTTGAGTCAGCTGCTTTTTTATCAGATGAAGCTTGAAGTCCCGCATCAGCTCCATTTGAGTCTTGTACAGATTCATTTTTTTCTGTAAGTGTAGGTATATACAAATCTTCTCGATCAATTCCACCATTTGAGCTACATGCTTTTCTGATGGCTTGTTTAAGGACTGGCATAGAGATATGTGAAGGAATGTTAGAAATGATCAAAAGTCTGCTATGAGCTGTTGTTGGTATTAAAAGCTGTGCAGCATCAGAAATAGCATCTTTTAATGCTTCTTCACCTTGTTTTTCTTTAAATACCATGCAACGTAAAATTCCAGATACAGTGAGTACACGATGAAACCAAAGCATGTCTTCTGGTTTAATACTTGGTACTGATTGAGATTTCAGACTGGAGCATTCATTGACAGAGGTTGTTGATTGATCAGAAGTAATACTTGAAGAAGAAAACTGATTCGATGACTGACTTGTTGATGGTACTGGTGAACCAGCAGATGATTCTCCATCACTTGTCTTAACACCGCTATTACGCCTCACTGAAACTGTTGTCTTTTCTCGTTTAACTTTGACTTTCTTCTTTTTATGACATACTGAAGGACTTGATGGAGTCTGTAGGCAAGGTGTCTGTTCGACATTAGATGATGCAGAAGAACTGAGGAAGTTGCTACAACTTAAATGAGTCACTTCAGAGATAGCTAACATCACTTCAAGTAATGCTTGAAAGTAAGTAGAAAAGCGCCCATGGTCAGAAGCACCAATTCCAATACCAGCACCACTTGTAGTTACTGTAGAAGTCCAATCCTTGGTTTCTTCTTCATAGAGTTTTTGTAATTCTATTTGAAAAGATTTCATAATTGCCCGAGTTGGACTGAATTGGGGATTTAATGTAGGAAGACCACTAAAAACACCACCTTCTGAAAAGTGTAAAATTCTAAGTGCTTGAGAAAGCAAATGAAAAATATATTCTTTTATGAGAGAAGGAACATCTGATCGCCAAAGGTAGCCACAAAGAAGCTCTATTATATGTGAAAATATAGGTGGTGTTATGATTATGTTTTCTGTACTCCATAAACTTGAAAGATTTTCTTTAGCCATTGGAGTTTGGATGAATGACAAATCTCCTCTCTGAGAACAAGCATTCTTACCACAACCATACTTTTCAGTGACTAAAGTTTCAATATAAGCAAGTGCAAGTAAAAATTGAGGAGGCAGAGCATGGATGCTCAGGATGATGCCAGGTGGGGGGCAAACACCAGCTCTTAAATGTATTTTATCACATGGTACAAGAACTGGAATGTACTGTTCATTTTGATTACTACTTGATGTTGTGTCTCGTGGGTAACTAATTACTTCTTGTTTCATAGCCTGACCAGATTTTTTTACTTTGTGTCCTGAGTAAGAATAAACACGAGCCCAAGGAGCTTTATAGGAGAACAGCTGTTTAAAAATAAAAACGAAAACATTAATGAGTCAATTTACAGAAATATGATATTATATATATATATATATATATATATATATATATATATATATATATATATATATATATATATATATATGTGTGTGTGTGTGTGTGTGTGTGTGTGTGTGTGTTATGTGTGAATATAAAATACTACACATTGAGTGCAGGTGTTAATAAAATAGTGCTCAATGCTATATAATTTATATTAACAATAAATGGACATATTTTTCCCTAACTGGTAGTACAATGTAATCATCAGGTGCTGATTAAAAAAAATGTATATTTATTATATATATATATGTATGTATGTGTGTGTGCATCAGGTAATCTTGATAGTAAAAATAAACAAAACAGTAAGTCCCCCCCCCAAAGAGTAATGGTATGATCTAATTGCCAAATTATTCTTTATTTCAGGAAATGTTAGCTTTGTAATATGAAGCACTAACATTTTCTTACAAATGAACTAATATTTTTTGCAACTTATAATCTTTCAGGTTTAAATAAGTTAAAACTTCAGTTTCCAGTTAAAACCAGTGAGTACTTATTTTGAATTTAATTAAATCTTTGGATTTCCATGTCCTAAATTATCCTATTGTTCCTAAATATAGATGTATTATTTAAAGTTATACGAGTGACAATAAAAATGAAAAACTGTTTTTAGACTATTTTTCTACGAATAATGATTAGACTATGGTGTCAGTATATTTTTAATTCAAACAAATTTATATATTTTAATTAGGTCTTTAGTAAAATAATATTTTAATTGTTATTCTTTAAGATATGTATAAAATTTTATATATTTTGAATGACAAAATGCAAATCTAGCTGACAGCTTAAGTAAAAAATAATTTCCAAGCATTAATTAACTGGAAAAATATTTACCATAATCAAAGTAAAAAGATAACATTTTAAATCTTTAATAATATTAATGGAAGTGAAATGAAGGTCTGCAGGCTCTATATACAGCATATCAGAGGTGTAGTGAAAAAGAAAAATATATTCTAATTATTCTTCATAAGCATTTCGTACATTGAATAAGTTTTCATTTTTCTCCTTTTGGTTATTTCATAATTATATTTGTAAGGATGACTAAAATTCACAATCAAATTGTGATTTTTTGGGGGGTTATTTTTCACTTTTTCTACATCCTCAAAAACAAAAATGTAATAAACCTCGATGGTGCTAAAAGTTCAGCTTCTTTTTCAATTTTCATATTTCATCTTAAACTAATGTTCCATAAATATTAAAATAAATATTAGCAAAATCCTACATTACTTTGTGAAATACATATACCATTAACCCATTAATACCTACCATGAAATCCAGTTAAATTATAAAAATTAAAATAAAAATC
Source organism: Acanthosepion pharaonis (assembly GCA_903632075.3). NCBI lineage: Eukaryota > Metazoa > Mollusca > Cephalopoda > Sepiida > Sepiidae > Acanthosepion > Acanthosepion pharaonis. The sequence continues at coordinate 161,856 of CAHIKZ030000195.1, read as the reverse complement.
TAGTATTAACTGTAGTTTTCTTTTGAAAAATCCAATTTTTGCATTGATAAAGTCCATCAGAGGATGAAATGTATCAGTAAAGAAAGTTTTCCTTTTGTTTGTTTCATATTCATATTATATATATATATATATATATATATATATATATATATATCTCCAACCAAGTTTAATAAAAAAAAAACAAAAAAAAAAAAAAAAAAAAGACAAGGTCTGCTGCTTAATTTTTTTATTATATTTTTCCAATTTCCAGATCAGGTGTTGAGTAATGTGCTTGAAGTTGTGGATAAACTATCCAAAGTTCATATTTTGTTATTTTTGTTCAAGTATTTTTGACTTTTGCAGTCATTATCAAGAATTGATGTGTCTGTGTGGTAGTTAGAATTCCTTTGTCTAGTGTGACATTACACTAGGCAAACATTCAGCTTCCCAAAGAATACCAGGAAGGAGTTCTAACTACCACACAGACACCACATCAGTTCTTGATAATGACTGTGAAAATCAAAAGTACTTGAACAAAAATAAAATATGAACTTAGGACTGTTTATCCACAAATTCAAGCACAATACTCAACACCTTATTTGAAAATTAAAAAAATACAATAAAAAATGAAACAGACAGAACTTGTCAGGTCTTTTTAATCAACCTTGTTTGTATGAATACTTGCCCTTTCTCTCTCATATCTATATATCTATATATATATATATATATATATATATATATATATATATATATAAATCATTATATTTCAAAAGTAAGAAGTATGACAAAATGTAAATGTTTTCATGTGATGCATTTTGTACTTTAGGGCGTCATCAGACTCACTTTATGTTTACAATGATGCAATTACACATGCACATGAATGAGAGACACTGAGAATTTTAATTTAAGGGCTTTTTACAGATGCAAATGATACCCAAAATTAAGGCTGTTTCCAAGCTTTTCAATACACAAGTCATCATCAGGGGTGTGTACAAGTAAAATTAAAAAAAAAAATCAAGTGTTTTAAGTGGTACATTTTAAAGTGCTGTTATATTTTTAAATTGAATCAGATAAATCCAAATGCAAGAAGTCTTTTTGACTACATACTGTGGTAACATGTATCAGTTACGTGTTAGTATTTTTTATTATGCATTGTTTTATTGATGTAAATGTCTTAAATAATCTTTAGTCATTTTTTTTACAATTGGATTTATCAATTATTTTGGCATTATTTATAAGGAGTTGTCTAATATCTGATTTTATTTAATAGCAGAGAAGTGTTCAATATTGGAGATTGAGTGTTTGTAGATATATACAGTGCAGACATAGGAATCAACACTACATGGTCATTGTCAGTTTCATATCTCAAGCAATCTTCATATTGTGTATGTGTGTGTATCTATATGCAGTCATATATCTCCATTTTTTATAGCTTAAGTTTAAAATATATATTCACTGATTTTTATCAATTTAAGAAAAGCACATACTCTTTTTTTGTTATTTTCGGATCTGATCGGCATGATATGACAAGACAAGCTGCATTAGGAAAGTGCACATCTGTATTGATTTTAACTTCAGTGATTGGAAAATCTTCACAGGGAAACATCTCTGGAGCAGTCTAAAAACAAAATCAAAAAATGACTTCTATGTCTATTGATTCAAATCTATGCAAGAGTCAACAATAAGTTATTTGCAACAAGAAATAATAAGAAAATAATCAAGTGTATAATATATAATCACAAATTTTAAGACAATATTGAGTTGACAAAAAGGCTCTTTCAGTTAATTAAAAATTTTGTTTAGCAAGTAAAAATTAAGGATAAGATTTTTTTTATATTTGACATTGGCTTTATTTAACATTTAACATTTTGTTCCATGATTTTATGCCATCTTTCAGGCAACTTCCTGATTCTATCTTCCCAAAGATTTATCTTTCTTGTCAAAGAACTCCCATAGATGATAATGCAGTCTTCCTAGGGAATTTAAATTTTTATTATGAAAAGAATTCTTTAAAAACCAGAACAAGAATGCAAAGATGTAATATCAGGTGAATATAGCAAATGAGTGAAAACCTCTCAGTAACAATTTTTGTCTGTTAATCAAAGAAACAAGCAGTCTAGTTTTATCCTGATGAGATATTATGCCCTTTTTCTTTACTAATTTTAGATGCTTTTCATTGATTATTGCCATTAATTGGTCTGTTCAAATCAATTGTTTGATTTTGCAGGGGCTCATAGTTGAGAAGTCTTCTAAATCACAATATTTCTTAAAACTGGAACATTTTCATTACATTTAAGTAATGATATACAATGCAGTATTTCTGTTATTACTTAATTTACATATGACACATTAATTAACCAAGCTGGTACAAATAACTTTCAATTCTTGATTTGTATATTCTGGTGAGCTTCTGTGTCATATATCAATTAATTTCAAGCACTGTCTTGATTCGATCATTATAAAACCTTCAAATGGTCTAACCAACTATGGAACATTGTTTAGCAAGAAATCTCCAGCATGAAACTTTGCAAATGATTTCCTGATCTTAAACTCAACAAATCTTTTTTTTTTATAGATGTGTTGCAGTTTTACTTTTCTTAAAATACCAACAAGTATAATATATTAATATGCTGAAAAGGTTGCTTATTTTCTTCTATCCTCAATGTCAGAATCAATAAATAAAAATATATACAACAAATTTAAATGCATACTGATATAACAGCTGTCATAACACAACATAAAATATTTTAGATGAAGATAGAACTAAGCACTACTAATGTAACAAAAACAAGAAGTTAATTTGTTTACAATTTTTAAATAAGTGCAGTCCACTGGGCACTTAATTGAGTATTTACAGTAACCATCTTTGATCAAAGCTAGCAATATATTATCAATAATAGCAAGTCATAATTAAGATAAAGCACAAACAAAATTTCATTAAATATAATCAATTTTTCATTTTATCCTAGAAACCAATGGTAAATTATTCACAGTAAGGTAATTTTTGAAACAGCCAAAAGATGTACATTCCATTTATATTTCACATAAGAACTGTAGTGAACCACTGTATAGGGCAAAGAGGCCCAAGGGTTGCATGTATTTTTTGCAACAATGTAAAACTAGAGAAAATGTCTTACCTTCATGATGAAAACAGATTTGAACATGTCTTGCATGTAAACTATCCCAAAAGGACAGCTTTGTGGGTCACACATTTAAAACAGATCTTGGAGTTTAATAGACTCTCATGAGCCTCTTTTTACATATGTAAATTTTGGACACAAAATGAAGGTAAGGGCAGATGCCAGTTCTTTGGTTACAGGAGTGGCATTGGAGGTGAAGGCAGGCATTATTGAGGGTGCTTGTTGGTTGTATCCAGCAGAAGATGCTAAGCATATTAATTTAGCAGAACTCAGTGCAAAGATAAAAAGACATCAATCTGGCCATCCAGTGGCAGATGATGGTCTTGCACTTACCAACTCTGTATGCATTCATCAATGGATATCAGACACCCTGACTGGGCAGGGACATGTAAACAAGAAGGCAGCCAGTGAGATGTTGATAAGGTGTCAGTGGTAAATACTTTGCACACTGGTTGACAACTATGACTAGACAATGAATGGCTGCTGCCATATCTTGAAAGTTTGGTCCACCCAGGGGCCTGATTCTGCTGAAGGTGGTGTTTCAGGTGCTCATTTTGCTACAGGCTGTAAGCAAGGACACCTGGTATACAGATCATGCCATGAAGTGCGTTGCTTTCAGTGCAACAAGGTTGGACACATCTGGTCTGAGTGCCAGGGAAACAGTTCAGGGGAAGAGATTTCAGTACCACTCTCCTTCCAGAGGTGGTTGGAGCTGCACAAGGAAGGATCCAAACCTATACAACTAGGGCATGTTACCGTAAGAAAATTGAGTGAATTGGGTGGCTAAAATCCACTGACAAAGTAGGCATCTGTGTGTGAAGAGGACACTGGATTTTGCCAGGTTTGCCAACCCTTAAGCATCAACAACAGTCACAAAGTCAGTTGCTAAGAATTGTGAAGCTTGCCAATCCATAGACCCAGTGCCAGTATATTGGCAGAAAAGTAAGCTGGGAGTGAAAAAACAAATAGAGCAGGTTAGCGATGGATATCACATACTATGGCAGTAGACATTTCCTAACACTTATTGTTGTCCATCTCAATTTGCAATATAGCAACTATTTTGTCAACAAGACAAGTGTCACTAACCAATTTACATCAATCTTTTTCAAGCGGAGTCCAATGATTGAAATCTTAACTGGCAACAACATGGCTTTCACTTGTGGGCACTTCAGAAAATGTCTTGCATGTAAACTATTCTAAAAAGAAAAGTGGCAGCTTTGCAGGTTACACATTTAAAACAGATAAATCTCGGAGTTGGATAGACTTTCACAAGAGTCTCTGTTAACATATGTAATATGTGGCTGTCAATGAAGATATAAAAAAGTGCATAATGAAGTAATAGACAGAATGGTGACTGCTGTAGTGAACAGGAGACACGTGTTGCAGTCAGTGTTGTTCAATTGTTTGACTTAAGGAAACAGATTACGGGAATTGATTACAAGCCAGAAGAAACTGACTACAATTTTATAAACTTTAGTACAAGAACCTACCTACCTCTTGAACTGAGATGTTATAGCCAAGTAATAAATCACTATTTGTAAATGTCAACTGATGAAAAACAAAACTGCATTGAAAAAAGTACCAAACTTTGAATGAATATAGCAGCATATTATGAACATTTAAAATAATTCTATAAAAGTATGTTTATAATGATAATTTTCATATCAAAACAAAAAACAATTGAAACAAACACAAAGAGGATATAATGATCATAAGAGAAAAAAATTACTTTTCACTTTGAATTGAATTACCTGTAAGCACAGACATATTTGGTTTGTAAGTTCAATAAGATAGTCTTCACCTTGCTTAGCAGCTCTAGCAATAGCTACAGCAAGTTCACATTTCAGTTTATCTGGATTGGTATATATTATATCAGTTAGAGAGCAAGTGCTTGATTTTAGACATTGACTAGGTGTTATACATGTTGCTAAAGAGTAGGCTGTAATACAACCATGAGGCTGGGGTGGTGCCAGAAGTTCATTAGATTGAAGCTGGAGGTTTTCAATATCTAATTCTTGCAAAAGAGCAGCACTAGCTGCCATACTTGGACTAATGTTTGAGCAAGATAGTGTGTCCATAGCTGGAGAATTGCAGTGGTCAATCAATTCCAGTAAAGCAGTCCGACAAAATATTCGGGATAATGACATCTCATATTTAAGCAGCTCTCTGAAATGATAAAGTTCAAAAGTTTACAAACGTTTTAAATCCACCAACCCAAAATGTTGTCTAAATTTAAAAATTTGATTAAAAGTCAAAAGATAAAAAAAATTAAGACTACTTTCAAAAAGAGAAAAAGTTTAAAAGAAAGCACAAAATAATAGAAAATTTTATGAAAACTAAATATGCCATTAAAGATATTTAATAAAGTAGCTTAATATTAAATGATCACAACATTATTTCTTTTCCTTTTATAGATGTCCATTTTTGTCATTTGATTCTCTGTGGCATTCTACTTTTAAACAGTTAATTATAAAACTATATAAAACCTACAAAACTGGCATCCCAATGCCCCCCCGGTATTGACAGCACTCCCTACAAACTGGTGAAAGCTATAACAAAAATTTTAACACCTTTCCTTGGAACAATCAGCCTATAACACATAAAAAAAAAAAAGAATATAAATTAAATTGGCTAAATCATATGCCCAAAACACATATTTAAAAAAAAAAAAAGTCATCTTTAAAATACCCAGCATCTTTCATTCATGTGCATAAACATAGTCCAATGATGTTCTAAAAGATGAAATGCATCATACAAAAACTTTTTCCACTTTGTCATACTTCTTTCCCCTAAAATCATCATTGATATATAAAATTTATATATATGATAGATGAATTAACAATATATAAATCTTTTATATATCAAGAATAATTTTAGAGGATAGAATTATGACAAAGTGGACAAAGTTTTCATTCTTCAATAGACTAGGTTTAGATTTACAATGATGTAACTACACATGCACACAAACAAGAAATGCTGAAAATTTTAAATTTAATGATTTTTTTTTAATATTTGTTTTGGGGATAAAATCTGGCCAATTTCATTTAGATTCTTTGTCATCAAGTTTCCATTCCTTTTGCTATTAAATCTCCCACATTGTGATAATAGAAGATCTGCCAAGAATGGTGAAATGTTGTAAGACCCTAGATGCAAATTTACTCTGGATGACCTAGTGATTAAAGCACTTTCTATACATTTTCCTCTTAGCAAATTGTTTTCTCTTAAAGAGAGCAGCATTTTTTAAATCAAAATTGTGGTCAATCTCACAGTGAGCAACCAATACATTTAATATGTTGTTTTGTAAAAGGTCCCTTTTGTGTTCATATCTTTTATTTAAATTCAATTGAGGCTTTTCTTTGAGGTTGTAATCCTCACAACAATTATTACAGGCAATACAGTAAATTCCTTAAAGTTTTAGCTTATTATTTTGTTTTATATTAAGTCTTTTATTGTTTTAGATGTAGTTGTGACAAATTTTATGTTCAGTTTAGATAAATTCTTTTAAATTGTAGTTGTGATAGAGTTAACAGATAGAACAATATATTTTTTTTAATTCATTGGGTTTGTCAGGAAGGACTGCTTTTCTATTTTTAAATATTTTGTTTTGCATTGAATATTAAATAGCTATTGTAGTGGAGGAGCTTGAAAATATTTAATATATTTCTCCTCTTCATGTAAATACTAAGGGCTGCAAATTTTGAGTGCTCGTAAATAGAATCTGATGATTATTCTGGATTTTATTTTGTTATGATGAGAATAGGAATTTGTGAGATCATTTTATTATTTACTAATTGCTTCTTGGCCTTTTTATTGTTCAGGAAGATGAAAAAAATCAAAAAATTTCAGTCCACGTCCCAGGGAGCCTCCCTCCCCAAGTAATACCTCTCCGTCAGATGGGGGCTGGGTTCATTGCCTGGTGCCTGAGGCATATCCAAAGGAGAAGTGCTGAGGGGGTTTGGGCAATTTTCTCATGATATTGCCAGTAAACCCACTTTAAACATCAACCTTGTGTCATATTCAGTAGTGCATGGTTGCACTAAAAAAAAAATAAAATAAAATAAATAAAAAACCATTGGTGTAAAGGGATTTTATATCAAGACTGGCCATGAATTTGTCAGTCATTTTTGTTTTCCTTAGTTTTTCAACTTTTGTATGATGGGCTGATGAACAGAAAAGAATTACTAAAACAAAAATTTAATAAGGTGATTAAGAAACTAATTAAAAATGAAAACAAATCATAGACTAGACTAATAGAATATCACCATAGAATAAACAAATTTTATATATATATACACACACACTTAATGAACTCTCCTGTCATCTTCAACAAAAGAGAGTTTAACAATTCAGAATCAAAAACCGAACAACCAAACTAACTGTATATGTATTTTAATTAAAATAGTGAAAGTTTGTGCAGAACCATTCACACTTTTCGGAAGAACTGAATATAGAGAACTGTTGCATATAGGATGTCACAAGATCTTCAAAAAGCCCTGCTCAGTTTTTGGTTTTGGAGTTGTTGTTCTAATTGCCAACCAAAGCTAAAAAAATATGTCTCTCTTACTATTTAACTCATAGCTGGAAGGTGAAGAGATGGATACCTTTTCCAAGAATATTTAATAAGGAAAGAAGAGATGGATACCTTCCCCAAGGGTATTTGTGCATAAGTAAATTTGATTGGAATTCCAATTCAGCTACCTGATTTCTTATTGAAAGGTGCTATCTATATATATATATATATATATATATATATATATATATACACACAAAGTGTGTGTGTGTGTCACATATATATATATATATATATATATATATATATATATATATATATATATATATATGAATAAAAAGAGACTCCATCTGAGAAATAGAGGTAGGTTGATTTTGGAACTATGATCTTCTAGATAGTTGGGAAATTGTATAATAGAAACCCACAAAAATGATTTTATTTCTAACTTCTAATGTCATTTAGGAAAATCAATTTAAAAAATTTGAATTTTCAAGTTCTTCAGTACTTTTGCTGTGTTACCTGAAATGGTAACCAAAGTTTAGGTGACAGGGGGGATAAATGTATTGTGACATTTTCTGCAATCATCAATGATGGCTTGTCTATGTTCTGGTTTATCATAACATGAAAAAATAACTCACCCACCTCCACACTCTGAGCTTACTTTTCTATTTAGCATAGATCTGACATTTAATTAGTTAACCAAGATATACCCACATGCCTATTTTTAATTCTGACCTTATGTTCCCCCTCCCCTTTAACTTTTGGAAAAGAGGTAACACTGTTTTTAAATTTCCTTAAAAATCATTTAATCACCAGTTACTTACCATCTGAAGAAGTAAAATCATAGTATTGAAACATAAAAGCTTTTTGTGTAGCAATTTCAACATTTTTATTATAATCTCTTATAATAAAAATAATAATATATATATATATATATATATATATATATATATATATATATATATATATATATATATATAGTGATAAAATTGTTAGCATAGCTCAATAAAAAAAAGGTTTTGTTGGTATAATTATAACATGGTAAATTAATAAAGCAATAATTTGATAAATCTACTCAAAATGCATTAATTCCAAATTGAAAATTATTTAAATACAACCCAAATTATCAAACAAAAATAAGGACAAAATTATTAGCATGGTTACAATTTTCTCATTTGAAAGTATAACAATTCATATATTAATGAAATGCTCATGAATATAGGAAATTCTATTCCAGAAAATTCTATGCCAAACATTGTTGACTTGGTAGAATAGAAATTTATGATTCAGATTACACTTCAAAATATGCCAATGACAAAAGAAAGCTGTGAAGTGTCATACGGATGGTGAAAAGAGATTGTTTTCTAACTGTACATGCCATTATTAAGAATTTAGAGACTGAAAGAGGCTGCAAAATATTTTCAGAATGTGGAGGATACAGAGCAGTAAGGCTTGCATAAGAATAACTGATGCGCAACTTTAGTTGACATGAGAGTGAGAGTTGAGACAAAGACAAGAATAGTCCAGAAATAAAATGGAAAATATTAAAAGCATTTTCATCTAAAGCTGGATCTAGGTGGTGTTGATTATGCCTAGAAAAAGTTATACATTTTAGAATTCCCTCAACAGGGCTATTAATAAGCTGTAAAAAAAAAGAAATGAATGAATGAATGAATCAATCAATCAATCAACAGAACATACTATTGAACAATAGGTTTGAATTACTTTCCAAGTGTAGGCATAAAAACAAGTACCGGCTCTGCTACCAAATCCCTGAGTAAATGATGATTGACTTCTCTGTATTTGTATATCTAATATACAACAGAGATTTTAATTTATGCTTGAGGATTGCATAAGAAGAAACTGATAGTCACTCTATATTCATATAGAGACAAAAGGAAAACTTATCTTAGCTGACACGTTTCATCCTCTGATGGACTTTATCAAGGGAAATGTAATGATTTTATTTTGCAATAAGTATTTATAAACAAAAGCAAAAATGTCATTAGTTTTTCAAAATTTTTAAATTTAAGAATGCTCAAAAATATACATCAAGCTAATTGAAAAGCCTGGATAAATTACAGAGGATGCTAATTGACGTAATTTACTATTTAATAAACAAAAGTGAATAAATGATTTTTTTTCGATTTTTTTTTTAAAGACCAACAATAGTTCTTTGTTAAAGACATTTTTATTTATTTTTTTTTTCTATATTTCAGATTATTTTCCTAGTTTCTGGTATATACAAAATTGTCCAATGTCTAAATGCATTCTGGTTTTCGTTTTTGTGCTATGTTGGTTTCATTTTCAAATATGGCTTCTTTGCATTGTCATGTGACAGTTCATGCTATTTTATTTTCTTTTTAATGAAATAAATTTAAAATGTTTGTTCCTAAATTTGATACCTTTTATTGATTTATATTTAATGCTTCTGGCATTTATAGTCATTTTTTATTCAGTTGTTTGGAAAATAATATAATTTTAGAATAAACCTTCAGTATTCTATTATTATAATAATTGTACAAAAACAAATCCCTAATGATTAAAGTGTCCTCTTTGTTAATTTTATATCAATTGTTTTCAGAATTTAACTTAAACATTACATACCCCCTCATCTTGAAAATGAAAAAGAAAAGATGTGTTTACTTTTTTGCATGAGCTCAAACTAGGTCATAATGCTTGTCAAACTGCTACCAACATTAAGAGAGCACGAGGTGAAGCATCCACTTGCGATCAGACATGACAGCACTGGTTTCTGAAGTTCTGCAGTGGGAGATCAAGCTGGTAGATGACATCCATCTGCAATTGACAATCAACATCTGGAAACACTAGTTGAATAAAGCCTATGTCAAAGTGTCATTTCAACAATACTGGACAATCTCAAGAAAATTGGCATGCTGTAGAAACTTGACAAATTTATTCCACATGAACTCAGTGAAAGTCAAAGAATTCAACATTTTGAAGTGTATTTGATGCTGCATCTGTGAAATTTGTATGATGCATTTCTTGATTGAATAGTGACTTATGATTAGAAATGGATCCTTTATAACAATCACAAATGATTAGCTCAATGATTTGATCATGACAAAGGACCCAAACACTTTCAAAAAACCTAAATTGCACCAACAGAAGTTCATGGTGACTGTCTGATATTCAGCAATTGGAGCTATCCATTACAGCTTTCTGGAATCTAACCAGAGCATCACTGCCAAAGTTTACTGCCAGCAACTGGATGAAATGCACATACAACAAAATGCAACTTGTCCATTTCTGCTCCATGACAATGCTTGGCTACATGTTGTAATGATGACACTGCAGAAGTTAAACAAATTGAGATAGAAGACTTTGTCACATCTATTATATTTCACTGAATCTCTCATCCACTGACTATCCCTTTATCAAGCATCTTGATAATTTTTTAAGCCAAAAGACAGACATTATTTTGCATAGAAAATACAGAAACTGCAAAGATTTTTTGGCATCCAAACTTTTGGAGTTTTATCATAAACTCATAAATAAACTTGTAATTTGATTGCAGAAATGTACAGATATTCAGGGTTCCTATTTTCATTGATTTAAACACTGTTTAAATACATTAATTAAGGAATAAAAATTGATTCTAAAATAATACCGATTTTCCAAACAATCTAATAGTTTATATGATAAAATATTTTTGTGCTATTTAGAGTTCCAGGTGGCTCAAGAGAATTAAGGAACTGTTGGGTCAGAGACAGATTTTCATCAAGGACTGAATCAGTTGATTTGTAATTTATTAATTACTGTTAGAATCTTGTTCATTATCTCATGGTTAATCTTTGCTTCTGTCTCATTTTTTGGAGCAAGAATTGCCCTTTCACACAACCATTTGTGTGAACTGCAGTGTTTGCTTAGGTCTGGAAATACTTTGTTCTTTAATTCAGTTGGGGAATCCACCATGATAACAATAGGAACAAAGTTGATATCATTCCTATCAATTGGTACTTTTTCATTTCCTAATTGGAGGAGAAAACTGTGCTACACATTGTTCTCCATGTAATAAAGCTTGCACATTAATATTGAAGGATAATTTCTGTACTTTATTCCATAGCTGCAAAGACTTAATGCATGCTTTTATTTCATCAACTCTTGTATCTGTGAGAATGACTGGTAATGTCTGTCTGAAGTCTCCTGATAAAATTAATGTAAGTCTTCCCAGAGATGTATTATTGTAGTATGTCCACTAAGGTTCTATCAAGAGCTTCCATTACACTTCTATGTAAAATGGTGCACTCATCCCAAATGATCACGTGGCCTTGGCACAAAACTTCTGCTGAACCTGAGCCTTTACTTATGTTACAAACTGAACTGTCATTTGTGATCACGTTTAGCAATAATTTAAAAGCAGCTGTTCATCCTCATGGGAGATGATGTCAGTAATGTCAGACAATGCTATAGCAAGTGCGGTTGTTTGTTGCCTTACTTTGGAGAGAAGTGATATTGTTACAAATGTTTTAACTGTGCTACCTGGAACATCAAGAAAGAAAATTCCTCCCCTTTTTTTCTTTGACTGTAGAAATGGTTTTATCATAGGTACAGCATTGTTCATGAAGAAGTTTAGGCTCATGTTTATTCCCAAAGACAGTCAATTCTGTGATGTCATAATTGGTCTCTCTTACAATCACTCTTGAATTTAAAGCACTCACTTGATGATAGTTTGTCTTTGGCAATCTGGAATCAGACTATTGCATATTTTTGCCATTCATGGCTAATACTTGATCCTCAATTTCAATCAGTGCTTGATTGAAAATTTATTGAGAGAACTGAATATTGATACCTGGGTTTGCCTCAGTCTAAGTAATAGCATTCTGCTTGGTTGGATGGACACTGTAAACTCTTGCAAGATTATCGTCCCTACATTTCCTATTGTGCCATTTATTATTTTTCTAACTTTAATACTTGAGATATTCTGGATAAAGGAGTTTTCTTGCATCTTTATCTTCTTGGTATATCTTGAAGATGTGCCAGCAAACTAAATTGCTACTGATGCATCTTTCTCTCTCATACTGGACAACTTCTTCATTTTTGTTTATATGCTGACTGCCATTCTACATAAGAGTGTATATTGCAGCATTTCAACCTTTGTTTACATATTTCCAAACATATTTAATGAACTTAACAGAGTTGCAGAATTCAACATTAATATGGGCTTTGAAATTTTTTGTAAGAAAAGGATAGTAGGGTACATTCTACTGATTGTCAATGTTGAATTCTTGCCCATTTCTCATTTTTATTTTTGATGTGAATCTACTATGCCTTGGTTTTCTTCTCCTGTAAAGTGGGTAGCCATCTTCTCCAGTTTGGGTTTCTTGTACAGAGCAAAGCAAGTAGTTCTTGGTACATTTAACATCCCTCATGCATACATGGAGAGGATAGATTAATTGACCATGAATCATCTGTGACTAGGTAATTTCATGGAGCAAAGGATCTTGTTGTGGATCAGGCAGTTCAGCTGAGGTAAGTAAATCAATATCATTTGGCCAAATTTTTTCATGTAACCAACTCAAAATATGGGCATGTGGCAATCCCCATTTTTGTCATTCAATTGCACACATGTCTTATTTGACTGGTCCAAGGCTTCACCTTTTTTGAGGAGATTAAACACACTAGCAATAATATCATGGTGATCTTTGGGTTCTTGAAGAGGATTATGTTCACTGTTTATTTCATACCATTTCAGGTTACATTTGAATGTAATGAAGAGGTCTGGACAACCAATGTGTTTAATATATGTAAATGCATCTTGGGTGCACTCACGCATATACCATTGGCTTCCTGTGAAGCTGTCTAATGTTATCAACAGCTAATGTTCCTTCATTACTGATTGCATCTCTTCAGTGAATGTAGTCTGGTTCATGGAGTACTTTCTGATGTGTTCTAATGTACAGAATACAAATCAAATGCAAACTGCTGGAAGAGCTCCCATGAATAAAAAATGAAAGGTAAGCATGGAATTCCATGCAGTTTACTGTTTTTATCAGAGCAGAAACTATTGTTTTAGGACCTGTTTGTTTAATACTAAAGTGATATTCATCTTGGCCAAATACACAAATTAGTGGATACTGGAGTGCATCATATGATAGGTTGCTTGCATTTATGCACTGCAGTTGGTTTCTTCTTCCTTGAATAACAATGTCTCCCTTCCCATACTCCTTGCCAGTAATAATTGCTGCTACTTAATTTGCAACAGGGGAATTATAGCAGCCTCTCTTTTCACCAACAGACTTTTTGTCTGCATCAATAACTACCTTGTACTCAGTGGATGGTGCAGATTCCAATGCATATTTGAAACTTCTAATGTTGCTATTGTTTGCATGTAACATATCATGCATTTCAAAGATTAACTTTTCTTTCAGGTTTGGAATGTTTATTGACCATTGCAAAGCCTACGACTTGTAATCTGCCACAAAATATAACTGCAAAAACTCTGGATTTTTGTCTTCAGTTAAGAAAAATCCAGTAAGATGGTATACTTGACCTTGGAGGCTGGCTTGAAGTTCACATCTTCTATAATATTGCTAACAAAGGAGGTAATTTGGAAAATGGAATTGTAACTGCTAATGTTTTTCAAGAAGTAGATTCTCTTTGATGTGTTTCCCAAAAGAGGTACCTTCAAAGTATATGGGGATGTACCTAACATCTGTAAAACAACCTTTCCTCCTCCAAAACACAGTGGAGGTTTCTCTTTCCCATTCCTTTCTTGGCAAAAACTGTACTCTTTTGATATTGCTCCAATACCAATTAAGCTCTTCATAGAATAATCATGTTGTGGATCATATTTGAAAGCTTATCTTTTCCAAGTTTCCTTAAAAGGTGCTACTCTTTTGTCAAACTTATCTAGACTATCTTAGTCAAGATGCTTACATCTCTTGATTTGAATTAGTTTTCAGAAGATCATGAAAGTCATTTGTATTTGGTTCTATTTTCTCTGCTCTCTAAGTCTTTCTTTCTTTTTTTTTTTTTTTGTTTACAGCCTCTAAAGAGCTTGTGGGAAGTGAGGAATTTTTTTTGTCTTTGGCATCTATTTTTGAAAGCTAAAATGGGTATTAAATGAAAAGTGGAACAAGAGAGACCATTCTTCAAAAATTTGGTAACTTAAAGTAATTTCTAGATCTTTCTTTTCTTAAAAAAGTTTTGTTAAAACTTTCACAAAATTTTGTGAAAATTCATGTACATTTGGTTTGAAATTACAAAGCGTGATTTTTTTTTCATACAGAGAGAGAAGGAGGGAGCGAGAAGTACAAAAAGAAAAGAGAGAACAGAAGGTGGAAAGTTTTCTTCAAAACAATTCTTATTATGCATTGTGGAACAGACACACAAATGCAGACATTTGCAAATATTATGTAGGATTTATTATTTGTTTATCTAGATAATATAGTTGTAAATTTTATAGTGAGACTTATTAATTTGGCATAAATTGGGGATTTAACTTTAATATTCTTATGAAATTTTAATACTTTATATCTGCTAATTTGTTTTATATATTTCACACAAGTGAATGATCCTTATTTACTCATAATTTAACATTTTTCAAATTTTATTTTCTATATGGTAAAGACATAATTTTTACTTTTGGAAGAGAGACGTTCCTAAATCTAACTTCTATATTCTCCACATTTTTTAAAGATTCATTAAAACCACTTTTTTAAAACAGTTAATGCTATAATGATGATGATAATAGTATGAAGACATAGAAATAATATTATTATTCTGAATTATTATAATATTATAATATTAATTTATTATGAATATTAACATATTTGATAATTTATAAGATTGAAACTGCTAAGTTATTTATAAATTAGCACGAATAACTGCCTTTGTTTATTTAAGTATCAATGAAACAGCTTTAAGGAAGACAATGCATTTTCAAATATACAGATAAGCGTTTCCATTCCTAATGTTTATTTTGCATGACGATGATGACAATCTGTATAACTGTGTACTTTGTATTATTAAGTCATTCAGTTTTGACAACAAAACCTTGGGGCTACCTATATTATTAATAAAATATAATCAGTATATCAGATGGTGATTCATTTACATCTATTAAAAAAAAAAAAAACAAAAAAAAAACAAATGTATTTTTTTTTTACAGTAGGGTAAAAAATAAATAAAATTAAAAACAACATTTTTTTATTTCTTAGATTTCAATTCCTGGGGTAACATTCAGTCAGTTTTAATAACTTAGTAATTCCCCCATTGCCTAGAAGGGGTCTAAAGACTTGTTTGGAAACCTTTCTAAGGATAATATCACAATAAAAGCACCCTGTCTTCTGTGATGTAAATAGGTTAATAGGTTTGGTTTTGTTTGGGTCATTTAATGCTAAAAATTTAATGTTTTTCCTAAATAAAGCTTTGTATTTAAACAGTCAAAAAAAACTTTTTTTTTTTTTTTTTTAAAAAAAAAAAAAAAAAAAAGAAAGTAAGACTGCTGTCAGTTATTGCTATATTTTTGAAATCAGTTTCTTTTAGAAACTGGAATATGCAAAATGAATCAGTATTTTGAAAAAGTTCTTTTGAATGTGTTTGTTAGTATTTTAAGTTGATTGAATTAAAATTACTGCAATTTGTTAGTATGTGTTTTATGGTAAATGGCTCTTGACATGTCACATATACCAGAGGTTCTTCCTTTTTTAGGATATACAAATGGGTTATAGTAGTATATCCAATATGGAGCCTGGATATAATTACTTTTTCTCTTCTAGTTTGGTGTTTCTGATGCCATTCTCCTATAGTTGGTTTAATTTTGTAAAGTTTATTGTTTGGGCAGGAGTTCTACAGATTCTGCCACGCTTTTCCAATATATTTATTGATTGTTGGTTTCAGGTCTGTATATGTGACCTTGTGTCACATCTGATTGCATGTGGGTGACTGGTAAATAACCTATATGAGATTTTGATATTTAAGGGGTCTGATGTGGTTTTTATAGTAGATGCTTTTCTTGCTGCTGAATTCAATCTATCATTCCCTGTGATACTAAATATAGCTTGAAAACAATATCTCTATTTAAACTATTGATCCTGTTGAGTCGTTTAATGATGAGTGGATTTGACATTTTTTGTTTTTCACTGCAGAGATTACTTACATGGAAACAGTGTATATAAATTTTTATGTTTACTTGAATTTATGATGTTGAAGGCCAAGTTTTGGATTTTTGGAACTTACTTCGTTTTAATCAGATGTTTGGTTGTTTTATCATCCAGGAATGTGTTTTAGAGTTGATGGCCTCATGGATTTGTGCTGTATTTATTTGTGTTTTGTCAATGATATTTTTCACAAAGATACCATATGGCATTGCCTTTCTGTTAAAGAGTTCAGTATATTGTGGATGAAATGTGCATTTATATGTAGGATTTGATGGGCAGGTTGAGAGTTTAATACAATATTGCAGAGTCAGTTTTTTCTGTCATATTGCTAATGGAGGTTCATGTGATACTGTGTATAGGCTGGGGAAAGATTCAAGGGCTATTCTTAATCCTTGATGATAAACTCTCAGTTCTTTTATGTAGCTTTTTCTTGCTTCACCACATATAAAGCAACCATAATAAAGTTTTCATCGAATTAATTCTCAGTAGTTATAGAGTTTTGTCACACTTGGACCTCAGATATTTTATATGGGTTATAAATGTTATTTTTTTTATCGAATATGATGTCTAGGTATGTGTATTGCTACTGAGATTATATTATTGTTCAGTTTTAATGCTGCATTTTTTTAAGCTGGCAGAAGTGCATACATTTAGTTTATTCTCTGTAGTCTATTTGTTCATTTTATTAAGACATATCTGGAGCTGTTGCTCTGTAGCATGCATATGTTTTGATCTATAGTAGATCAAAAAGTCATCACACATGAATAGGTGTCCCTGCATATAACTCCGGTGGGCAACCCTAAGTCTACATTATGCTTTAGTCTTAGAGACCTTCTGGATGGTTTGTATTGTCACAGATGATAGACAGTGATAATAATTTGGACCTTTTTCTCCTGAAATGGCTACATGTAACCATAAGTTCTATGCTAACAGTTTCTTCTTTCACACATCTCACTTGTGTAACTTTTCCAGCCTTTTGCTTTTCAGTCAATTTTGATTTTCAAAGATTTAAATGCAATGTCAATCCTTATCTTCTGTCTTCTTAATTTGTGTTCTTTAATTGTTCTCTCTCCTAATGTTTTTCTTTTTGTCATATTCTTTCACATTCAGTAGCCCCCTTGCATCTTAGTGGCTTTATTGATTTGCTTGGGGTGAAATGATAAAAAAATATCTAAAATATAGAAATCTTTACAGCACTTTCATTGGTCTTTAACCAAACTTGTAAAAATGAAAAACTGCTGTCCATCCAATGTGTGTGTATATATAAAATATGAAAGCCTACAATTCCTGGTAATGCAAAAAAAAAAAAAAAAACTTATGAGAAAATAAAACATTAATATACTTGCATTACCTGTGAATGAGAACATTTGAAGTATCTAATGTCTGTCCACCAGTAATACTGGATTTACGTAATCCTTGTGGCGGCCTCTCCAACATGTCAATTGGATACCAAAAACGTACTAGAACTCCCTCAGTACGTAAATATGTTTCAACTTGCACAAGTTCATTTTGCTGTTAAAAAAAATTTTTTTTGAAATTAACAATTGAACTGAAATTCTACACATATATAATCTAATTTTGAGACAAGAAATAAAAAAAATTCTAAGCACTGTTACAAATGAAATAAGAGAGCAGATGTTAGCATCACTTTCAAATTTTGGTTTAACAAAAATACTTCTGCTTCATTTTGGAATATTTCCTATTTTTGTTTTTATTTGTTTTGTAGAGAAAGTGATTAAACAAAAATAATCATTTTTGTCCTTAAATTTGTTTTTTTAATAATTTGATAGATAAGACTATTTGAACTTAGTGTTTATAAATATCTTTTCTATTAACTTAACATCCACTCCTGCTAATCTTGAGATATAAATAGAAAATATGGAGAAAAAATACCTTGTTGAAATTTTTGTTTTTCTCATGAAACTTGATCTTCTTTTACAAAAAGACAATTATGCAATATTTAAAAAGAAAACTGTCTTATTTAGAACTGCAGTTACCATAATCCATCCAAGTCAAAAGCTTGTTATCTTCTTATTAAGTTTTATATGAACCCTAATTATACACACAGAGTGTCATAGTTTAATGCAGTTTTGATTAATTGAAAATAAATTCTAAATAGGTCAATTAGAAAACTTAATTTCTGGTAAAAAATAAAATCTCATTATTTTAAAACTTTTAGCATAATTTACTTTGTCTGTTTTGCTATTCAAAAAGAAAAGAAAGAAAAAAAAGGAGTAAAGTACTATATACTGATACAATATTTGATTTCATATTTAAAGACTGTATCTGCTGTTTTCTGAATTTATTCACAGGAAGATGAAATAAAGAATAATTTGAAATATATTTTCTGGCATATAAGACACAAAGTTATATAGTAGGCTAACATTTATCCAAATGTGGTAAATTAACAGTACCAGCTTAATATCATAATCCTGTAACATTAAATATAAATAGGATAGGGGTTTTATATCCCATTGAATATTGTAAGAAACCATAAATATGACTGCCAACATTTATTTTTCATTACAATTTATAGACAAAAGCACTTTTTATCATTATTATTTTCAATTGGACTGTTTTATATATATATATATAACAAGAATTTAGGCTTACAATATTAGTTTTGATTAAAAATATTTGCAATAAGTTTGTGCAAGTTTTTATTATGTAAATTGGGTTTTTTTCATATTGTAAATAATATAGTTATTGATATTATTTTTCAGTTCTGTAAATATTACCATGGGCTGTAAGAAGATATATTTTATTATTGAGTGAGGGCAACACATTGGAAATTGCAAAAAAGTTCAAGAGAGGAAACCTGTTAGCTTTGTGTTTTTTCTATTATTTATGAATTTGTGTATATTTATCTATCTCTATTTTTTAAACTATTGTTAACAGTGGCTTTTTTGCCTTCTTTTCTCATTAATTATGTCTCTTTAATAACATACAACCAAAGGAAATATTTGAAAAGAGATCATAGTACATGGTTCATAAAACAAAATGAAAGATTAGTAAGAAAAAAAAAATGGCTTTAAGAATGAGACAAAAGAAATTTCAGAAATAAGAAATGTGTAAGTAAAGTACATGGAAAAATTTACATGAAAACATATTTCTCAACTATTTTTTTTTTTTGATAAATGTATAGCTACATTGAATAAACCCAATGGCTGCACTGGAACTCGAGACTTTTATGAAAACAACATAACTTAGAAAACAGCAGAAAGTAGAGGGGAAGTAATGTTTTGGGCTATCATGGTAGCCAGTAAATTAAAGGTCCTTTCAAAGTTGATAACAGTATCAAAATAAATGTGAAGAATTAAAGTTATTATATTGTCATGAAGCTTTAAAAGCACATTAATGCAAAACAATGTGTCTTCACAATCAGCAAAGTTGGACTATTTGCCCCCATCAGAAAAAGGTTTAAAAATACCAAATTAATTGAATGGTTGCAAATCTCCGTAGGTATTAATTGAAAGGAAAACAATATTCAAAGATCTTTGGGAAGTAATAAGAACAATAGCAAGTAATGTTAAGTTGCAATAGTAGAAAAAATATATATATATGGCTTATATATTTTGAATTTGTTTATAAAAATCAATTTTTCACTTAGTTTGCATAATGAAACCTGCCATTTTCCAAAACAAGTTATCATCAATATTTTTAATAAGGTTAGATATTATAAACAGAGTTTCAGATGATATATTTTTTAAATCCTGAAAATTTTTACCAACATCAGCTGGTTAATATCAATTTTATTGTGAAAAACTTGACTGCATAATAATTAACAGTGTATAAACACTAGAATAGTGACAATTTGTTGTTTTCTATTGAATATTTGTTTAATATATTTTCATTATTTACCTTTCTTAATATCTAGGTGCTTAACCTCCATGTACTTTTTAGTAAAATTTGTTTTTCTGTTCACAATGTTAGTAATTTATTTTTTAATCAATGAACTTGTAGCAGCAAGCTATTTTAATGTGTGTACATTTAACTGGGTTGCATTTTGGAACTAATAATGTGATTTCAAAAATAAATGTCAATTAAAAAAATTTACATCAATAAATCAAAATTTAAAGATTGACGTTTATGTGATAGTAATTTATAAAAGTGCAATAACAACAAATATTGAATAAGTAGCAAAGATGGTACTCAAGATTACTCAACATATTTGTTCTTAAAATTTCTGATAGAAATTACTTGAGTTATAGAATTTAAACTGAAAAGCATAATTAAGATCCAATGAAGTATTATTAGAAAACTTATGATTATGCCTATGTTTAAGACTTTTCCATGGCTAATATGTCTTATTGAGTATTAAAATATTTTAGCATAAAATACTGTTGTTAAACTGGTATATCATAAAATTTCATCAAAAGAATTTAAAATAATTGAATTTGTCTGAAGAAAGAAAAAAAATCAAAATTAAAAATCCACATAAATTTGGATATACTTACTGAATCAATATCCAATACATTTCCAGTAAGGCCAAATGTTCTCAGCATACTACGGACAGCATATTTTGGTAGGACAGCAGTACCTGAAGTTCCTATCCCTGAAGGTGTACGTATAACAACAGTAATTCCTTTTTTCACTCTTTCAATTGTAAATTTAGCCAAGTCTTCTTTAATATCTTCAATGGTTGGAAGATGCAAGTCTCTTGGTATGCCGCCATTTTCCTCATACAAAAATTCCACTGTCTGCCGTGCTATATCTGTCATACCTAAAAATATATGCAAATAAAGCAATTCCTTTATTAATTTAAAAAAAGAATTATTATTGTTTTAATAAAAGGTAAATATTCTTATTGAAAAAATAAAGCTCATTTCTTTTATCAATTCTTTATTTAATTTGCATTTTTAGAAATATTTTAATTGCTAAAAATAGTTTTCCTGTCATTCTAAATTTTATAATTAAAAACTTGTACCATGTCTAATTATCATCAAAAATTTAAAAGATTGAAGCAAACTCAGTCATCTACTTTCCTAATACAACAATGTTTGACTATTTTTAAATAGTCAGAGTTCCACATTCTAATTTTTTCAATATTAGTTACATCACTAATAGAATGCTTTCTTTTTGCTCAAACAACTTAGTTCTCTCTTTTCTTCCCTCAAATAAAATAATAGAACAAAAACTGACATGTTTTTCCTGCATTTATATTGTTAGAATTCTAGTTTTATATAATTCTATTTTTTAGAAAAATAAATACAAGCTTTATATTAAAAACATTTATGCTTTCTCTACAGAATATAAGAAAAACAGTAATTAAGAATAACAAACTGCATATAAGTACTAAATACAATATTTAGTACCAAAATTAAGATAGAATTTTTCTGCTTTCAAATGATAAAACTTCTATTTTTGCTCATCCTCTATCTTTTAATTCAATTTATTTCAACAATAGGAATATAAACACTAATAGTCTGACTATTTTTTCTTTGTTACTGTTATGAAGTGGTTTTCGTGAAGAAAGAAGGAGCCTTTGCTCCTCCCCAAGCTCATGGCCCAAAGGTTCTAATATTGTAGTACCCTCTGTAGTCCTCAAGAATCATAATTCTACTTTAATATTCAAATATCTTTGTCTCCCTGAATAGTATAGGTTCAATACCCTGAGTAGAGGGAGTGTGTCTTCTAAGGGTTAAATGTTTTGGTTATGGTCACAATTATCAGGCAATCAGTAGAAGACCTAGTATATCTTCTAAGATTTTGAACATGTTGTTCCTGACAACTATTATGACATAATTTAAAGGCACCACAATTAAAACTTATCTTCACTATCGTCATTATCCTCGATTGTTTTTAGTGGTTCAGCCTTTGATATGTATGTGCTAAACTTCCAAGTTTATTTCTGGAAATGAGGACTGTATTGTTTCCAGTTCCTCTGTGGAATAGGAAATGGTCAAGAGTGCACAAATATGATACACACGGATGGACTTTTTAACATATCAGGATTGTGTGGTAACTAAGCAATAAACAAGATAAAAATGACTCAAATTTTTCTTTGTGAGGAGAGAATGCTTGCAACACAGTTTTAATTGTTTGCACCATTCATTCAGAATTTGCATTATATTACAGAATGAACAAATGCACAAACCCAACTTAAAGAAAAATTGGCTTAAACTAAGACAATCTATGGCTCTTTCATCAAAATATTACTTTGTTTTGAAGGAACTTTTGACACCGACCCATGCTTTGAAATTATTCCCATCATGGTAGTGAAATGTGAAAAAAAGTCATAGATTCACAAGATTAGATGTCTTGAAAGTGGATACAACCAATTTAATTAACAGTGTGAAGTTGGAAAGTACAGACACAAAAATGTGAGTATTCAATTAAAAGAAAATAGTCATCCCTCTTACTTTGAGCCTTGCAGACTACCCATTCACACACAACTGTTAATAGTTACTAAACTGAAAACAATCATGGAGCAAGGAATTTTAGAATGTGTTCCCTCTGGTGGTAGTAATTGATCCTCACTATTGATCCTGTTGAGTAGATTAATGATGAATGGATTTGACATTTTTTTGTTTTTCACTGCAGAGATTACTTACATGGAATCGGTGTATATAATAAATTTTTTATGTTTACTTGAATTTATGATGTTGAAGGCCAAGTCATTAGCTCTCACCTCGGCACTCTATATGGAAGCTTGGTCTGAAGATAGTTTCATTAATTTGTGGTGAATGGCTGCACATCTAACTTCATTATCATCTTTAGATCCATCCATATAGATGCATAGGTGATCTGTGTAATCATCTTTGATGGAGAATATTTTTTATGGAATGTGATAGGATTGGTTTGGGATTTTGGGAACTTACTTAGTTTTAATCAGATGTTTGGTTGTTTTATCATCCAGGAATGTGTTTTAGAGTTGATGGCCTCATGGATTTGTGCTGTATTTATTTGTGTTTTCTCAATTATATTTTTCATATGGATACCATATGGTTTGATATTATTATTGCTTCATTGTTATTTCACTGCTCCTATCACTCGTCATGGAGTCCAATTTAATGGGAAATACCAAAGGCAGAAACCCATTCACCTTGGTAAGACAGGACGACAGCAACAGTATATTCATATTTTGAGGAAGGCCAGGAGTCCCCGTTTTCCCTTTGGTTTTGCTACCCAAGAACTAGTGAAATGTCTGGAGTATCTAAAATGCATCATAATTCTTTCCTTTCATACTGATTGACTCTACAGCTGCCACCTTCTAATTCAAATATTTTATATATCTACTTTTGAGGTACTTTTGAATGATGACCAAATTATTTTCTTCCCTCCATTTTGGTTACTTTAAATTAGTGCTTGATGCAACCAACCGATTGATTGGATTGGGCCTTTCTGACCGCCCATCTAGTCCAAGTAAGGGCCAAAGTCGTGTGTTGGAAATTAGAAATATCTAAAGCAAACTCCTAAAGTCCCCATGAAAATGGGGTTGAAGGCATTTTCACCATCCAGAGATACCATAGAGAATTACCTACCAAGACTATTACTGAGTAATAGTCCACATGCCAGTAGAATACAAAGCCCCTCTGTACTGGTGGGAAGACAAATTAGATCACCTATAACAATGTCCTATTAAACAAATGAAAAATGTGATACAAGACAAACAGAGAATCAAGTCCTGAAAAAGCTAACTTTATTGCACAAATGGGGACATAATATGGCTATAATAGCAACAAGTGGACAGAAGTTATTGTCTCATTCTAATCAAATAAGGCCTAGAATTAATGACGATGAAGTCGATATGGAAGAGGAGGAGAAGGAACCTAAAAGGGAGAAAGCACGAGTGCTTCTGATGAAGAAATTGAACATAGTAGTAAAGAAATTATGGAGGATAGTTTGCATGAATCCGACATGGTGTTGAAAGATCAAAATGAAGATTAGTCCAGACCTAGATCCTTAATAAAAAGAACCAAATATACACTTTGAGAGAGAGAAATAAGATCTCACACAATAGTTCAGAGAAGTTACAGATCAACAAAGAGTATAAAATCTCTTTGTTTCCAGATGTCATGACATAAGCAAAATGTACTTGCCCTATTTTGCATAGAGTTAAGCAACTACTAAGTCAGTCATCACAGACAAGAAGACAACAGTAACATTTCCTGTTCTTTTGTAGAGAAATATGTTTAATATATAATAGCTTACACAAAAGTTATCTTGTTTTATTCTAAATCCTACCCTTTTTTATGCAAATGTTACTTTTATCAAGACAATATACAGTAACTAGACAGAAATTAAAATAATCTAAAATTTTTCTAACCAGGTCATTAATTTTCATTTTGAAGTATATAATTTTAATATTCAATTAGATAAATAAAAAATAAATTACATTACCAAGTTGAAGAGCTCCACGTATTTGCTCCAAGCCATCTTTACGTTCAGCTTCATTCCTGAAACGTCTACGAATGACTGGAAATACCTTTTGTTCCCATGCTTTTACAAGTAATGCATAATAATCTTCAGAGCATTGATCATCTTCTCCAGCTTCTTCATCTGATTCATCTTCTTGAGAAGTTGGTTGAATATAGCTATCAGAACTTGTACTAGTAAAATTATCATAGCTCTCTAATAGCTTATATTGTAAACATAGATCCACATCATAGTCTGAAAAAAAAAAAAAAAAGTACATATATAATTTTCTTTCACTATTAAATGAGTTCTATGAAAATTTATTAGTTGAGAACACAAGTTATTTATAAACTTAACAAACTGACCTAAAATGTAAAAATCAGTAAAATCTGAAATGTGAATCATAAAAAAAGAAAAGATTAGAAAATAATTTAATCTGTTTGCTCTGGGCACATTTATTTCTATTGCAAAGCAATATAATTTCAACAACAGTGTAAATTCCTCAAAAATAAGTTATATTTAAATCAAAGTATCTTCCTGAAATTTTCTTCATTATCATTATTTACATTAGTGACATAACTATAAAAGAACTGTGGAACTCTCTTCTGGCTTCTTGCTTCCCAGTCAGCTTTGATCTTCAAAAATTTAAATACAATGCCAATTGTCATCTTCTGTCTTCTTAATTCTTGTTCTTTTATTGTCCTCTTTACTCAATAGTAGTTTTTCTCATATTCTCTAACACTTAGTAACCTTTTGCATCCTAGTGGCTTTATTGCCTTGCTTAGTTGGAATGATTAAAAAAAAACAAAAAAAAACGCTGCAATTCTTATTCAATAAATTGAGAAAAAAATAATACAAGATAATTTGCCCATGTTTTAATATTTTGACATAAAAATTGTATAAAATAAAATCTAAAAATTTTAGAAAGCAAAAAACAAATTATTAAAATGAAAGTGATATAAGCATACCTTTAGCAGGTTTAGGTATTGATGCAATTTTACAAGGTGGTCCAGGATGAGATTTAATATCTCTAGTCTCTACAACACTACTGCTGGTACTGGTGGTAGTGGGACCTTCACTGTCACTGTCAGAACCTGAGTGGAAGGGCAAAGCAATAAAAGATTCACGGATTTCACGTGTCAAGTCATTACATGCATCTGCAGCTTCACGATGATGCCAGCCTTCAGCATAAGCAAATGGACGTGCACCAAAATTGGCTTTAACCCTTGTGTTCTAAAATATACAAAAATTATAACGAATTACATTTTTCTTTCTGTATCAAAAGCATGAAGAAACTATAGATATTTTAACAATTTTTTTTTTTAAGCAATTAAAATAAATAAGATTACATACACAATAAGAGAATTTACATAAGTAGATCAATAAGTTTGTAACCTGACATGGAATTATTAACTGAATTTTGAATTGATTTTCAATCTATTTGATCAATATTCATCACTGAATTAAGTACATTGAAAAAGAAGTGAATTACTTAGAAAATATTGTGTATAATAAATGTTTTTTTTTATTGTTGGTGGACTTAGTGATTTAACAATGTACACTGAATGTATATTTTAATGTTTTGTATACAAGAATTTGTTTTACATAGAAGTAAAGACAAGCATCCTAACTTTAATTAGAAAAGTTCCCTATGTTAAATAAATGCTAGTATTTAAAGCTAACAATCAAATGTTACTTACAAGACCACTATAAATAGAGCAAGATATTTATTTATGGGGAAATGGTGAGGTTGAACTCTAAACCATATCCTGTTTCACTATTTTACTCTACTCCAATCATTAGACAATGTTTTTACAAATTCTTTTGTGATGTAGTAAACATTTTTAATATAAAAGTAAATATGCAGAATGCCATGGTATTCTCTAAATCCCAAGATATACACTAGTCTCATTGGAATTGATTTTCAGAAAGAATACCTGTATAAAAACTAGAATTCAAAACAGACCTATGATAGAGAATAATAATACAAGAGAGAGCTAAGTAAATCTTTGTGGTAGATATTGTAATAATCTGATTACTTGTAAGCAATACATTATATGTTATAATGCCATGTGTGATACACACTTAGGCAACCATGTATCTTTCGATACATGACTGACACGGCAGATTTTTTTGCCACAGTAGGTTGCCATTTCTTTCTGTGGTAGACCAGTTGCCATCTAAGGCTACACAACCCAGTCTGTCCTGCTGGGGGGTGGTGGTGAAGGAAGAGGATTCATACCTTTTCCAAGGGTATTAGCACGTAAGTGAATGTAATGGATTCGACTGAAATTTGAACGCAGCTCTCCAGTTCCTCAGTCCGAGCCGCTATCCATTACTCCACCATGCCTCCTCAAGCAACATATAAATGCAAGCAATATATAAATACATTTAATAAAAATTAAAAGCAAAATATATTTCCTAGCAAAGCAGACAACATATCACAAAACATCAATCTTTTTCTCATGAAAAATAAACAATACAGTGTAAACAATAGCATTTTAAAAATATAACAAAATGTAGTACTAAAGACGTTGTTTTATATATAATGATCAGCTGCATATAAAGCAGTTTACACTTGTAAAACAAGTAACTTCATTGGTAAAGGTAAACTATCCATTATGCAAAGATACAATACAAACAAAGATACAAGAGATAAAATAATTTTGTCATTTTTAAATGTTTCAAATTGCCATTATAAAATGTAAA
Organism: Acanthosepion pharaonis; assembly: GCA_903632075.3. NCBI lineage: Eukaryota > Metazoa > Mollusca > Cephalopoda > Sepiida > Sepiidae > Acanthosepion > Acanthosepion pharaonis. Next base: position 134,035 of record CAHIKZ030000195.1, on the reverse strand, counting down.
GTATTTTACAATGAGAAGGCAAAAAACAGAAGCAACATTGGATTTTGAATCTTTACAGAAATAACAAAAGTGTTAAAATTAAAATATTAAACAATAAATCCTTGAAAATAGACAGTACTGGGCTGTTTGGTAAATAATTTAATATCAAACAATATATTATAAAAATAAGATGATAATAATTGTTAAAAAAAGGAAACTACCAAAAAAACATTTGCATAAAAATACATCTTACTTTCTTTTGAATGTGTACAACTGGATACATAGCACCAGCAACATCATCTAATGTTACACCCAGGCGTCGTCCATTGAATGTGAAATAAACTTGACCCCTGGGTGTCTGCCCCTGCCCTCCAGATTCTTCAGTGCATTCCCATCCAACACCAGCAATGTCACCAGTATTTAAAGAGACATCTAGGCGGACACTCTTCCATTGAAGAAGACTTGCACCGTTGTAATGTACTGCTTTACCATTGCTTTAATAACAATATAAAAAAATATCAGTCAAACATGAATAAACTGTCGATATATATTTATATTTTTTTTTAAAAATATCTTAAGCTATACTTTCAATGACTTAACTTTTTATGCAATTTAAGTATATAATTGAAATAGTGAAGACAATTTTAAAAACTTACTTAAGAAACAAACATGTCCCAACTGGATTGGTCCAAGCACCATCTTTTTTTTCTGCAGCAGGAGCAAAGCCAAAAGATACAATAGCACCAGATTCTTCTTGACAGTCACCAAAAGAATGAATTTCAAGTTCCCAGTAAAATGATGGTGCCTAGGAGAACAAATTAGACTGATTAAACAACAATTTATAATGTTTTTGTTAAACATTGCTTACATTGAATTAAACAGAAGGTTTGATATTAGTTAATCTAAATATTTATTTGATTATCCTTAAACAAATATCTCTAATCATGTCTTTTCAGTCATTTCTACCATCCACAACTCAACCCAGTTTTTTCTCCTTAATGATAGTGTTGTCTAGGAATCATCACTAAAGGTTTGTTCTGGTCTACCTCTTGATCTTTTCACATAATTTGAATCCCATATGCACAAATTCCATTTACTTCTCTAGCAATGGCCACTAAAAAGCAATTGCCTTCCACAAATTGCATCTGTAATAGGTTCCCATATAGTTTTTTATTGGGCATATATTGTTTTCAGCTGACATTGAGCACTGTTTTTTTTTGTTTTTTTTTTTAATGCTGGCAATTTGGCTAATTTCTAACTCCTTGACTCATATAAGAAGACTGTTTCTACTGTTGACCTAAAGAGTTAAACTTTTAAACTTTCTTTCATTTTTAACTTTCAGATAGTGCTGCTGTGGTGAATACAAAATAAAAATAACTTTTTTCTCCAGTTTTCAAATTTGTGAGCCTGTGTAAAAATTATTTTGACTAATAGAAAAAGGGGTTTGCTCTGGGCTGAAGAAAAGATCAAGTCAAAGTTTAACATGCCTACATGAAAATTTATTTTGACCAATGGAAAAGGGAGCGGCTTACAAACTGAGAAAAAAATAACGAGCTGATGTCAAATCAAGCCAGAGAGAGAAAAGGCAGAAAGAAGCAGAGTTCCATGTGTCTGAGTAACACCGGTGTCAAATTACATGCTGATACATTATCAGCCTCTAATGAGAACAGGGTAATTTCAAAGAACTCTATTCAACTCCAAAACTAAGTACCTTAAAATATATCTTGTCATTCATGTTGAATACAGCCATATAACTTTTATGTGAAAAACGAACTCTCTCAAATTGTTTTAAACATTTTGGAATATTACTTTGTGTCTGATGATTTAATATGAACATTTTCTCTTCTTGACAATTCATCAAAACTATGAACTTTAAATATTTGATTCCTTTTCCTGAAACAAGCTACTAAGAAGTTCAAATGTATAAACTTGTAAATAAATTCCTTATCATGTTTTATTAAATAGAACATGTGTTTCCTTGTCATTATCCCTCAATACTTCACTGCCTATGATAACGAAATTCTAACATCTATGTCTTTTTGCAAGGAGTTCGACCATGATAGTAAATATCAAAAACTCATCCTCTTAATTAAGATTGTCACTCTAAATGTTATAAGTTCTTCTGCTTCATTACAAGACATGAATTCTGTTTTAATTCCATTTATCTGTAGCAGATATGTCTAATACAAGGCGTGGGTGTTTTAATAATTGTTAAGTTTGGAATTTTTATCAATATCAAATAAACAATGTCTTAATAAAAATGGGGTTGAAAAATCATTTAAAGTGTCACAAAATATGAAACCAATAAATTGGGCAATCTTAATAAGCTTGGAGAGGAGGGGGAATTTCCTCAAAAGAAATAAACTTTCACCCTTCATCTATAAAGTGCCTAAGAGTACTAATCTAAGAAGAAATAGTTTTGCTTCTTCAAGAGCATTGGATACAAAAGTTAAATCACCTGCAAAATCTGTGTGTATTAGTGATTTTAGGGTATCAGCTACCTCTGTTTCTTTTATGGTAATACTTTCCCTGTCTTTAGTTGCAAATCATTACACAGATGATGAACAAAAATGGAGCCAATGTGTCTGCCTGTCAGACTACAGCCAAGATTTTAAAGAATTCTGTATGACAGGTACCATAGCATATTGATAGCCAAGACTATTTTAGTTTGTATTGAATAAGCCTTAAGTATTTCCATGAACTTTCTTCTGTGTATGGAATCAAAAGTTTTCTTAAAATCCACAAATTTCAGAACAGCAGGAAGCTTTTATGCCCTTGATTAGGTGACAAAGTCTGAGTATCTGCAAAAGTGGATTGACTTTTCTAAATCCATTATTGTTAATTCTCAATAATGGGGCAACAATTGGGTGGGTTCTATTTAGGAGCTTCTTGTTATAAATCTTTGCAACATCTGTTAAGGTTATATTTGTTGAGGCTCAGCTCTTCTTCCTTTAGAAGTGGTAGACTTCAACTTTTTTTCCCCCCTTTTTTTAGACAAACATTTGATGCTTGGTCATTGTATTTTTGTTGTACACTCTAAGCAATACATCATCTAAGCACCCAATGTTCTATATTGTTGCTGGAATTTCCTCATCCTTCAATTATCTAATGATGAGGTTTCAATTCTTACTAGCAGTTAATGCACAGGATTATCTATTTTGGGTTAAAAATAAAACAAGAAAAACATTACTTTCATAGTTTGTATGGTCTTCCCAGTTGGTTTTCATTATTGATGGGACGATACCAATATTTTTTACCAATTCCAATACAATTCTTGATATAGTTCTAAATTTCCGATACTGACAATGATTAAAATTCATTATTTTTAGGCCCTACAGTTGGTCTGGGAAACTTAATGAACAAAGTACAATTATTAATAAAACATTTAGTAGAAAAATGAATACAAAAGCTTAAATAAATTTAGATATCCTTTTTATTTAAAAAATTGTGTAAGAGTTTAAACAATAAAGAGAAGTATTTTAAGTAAATCACTTAAGTACCTAGCTACTCATATTTAAGTCCTAAAATTCTGAAATTATAATGTAAGAACATTATCAATCTCTCCTGTTTAGCCCTTCAGCTTATTTCTTTTTGGTAAGTAAATGTTTACCTCCAATACCAAATAACTATTCACTTTCAACAGAAGAGGAAGGTGCTGATAGATATTTCCTTGTTAAAATCACCATGATGGGGAAATTCATTTTTATTTGAATTCTACCAATGAAAAACATTATCATCATTTTTTATATTTTTTGATGCAATATGCTTTGCCATTTCAAGTTTTAGTAAATATATTTCTTTGCTTGTTTCACTGACTGCTTTATCCTGTATTCTTGTACACATTGGCTCCCCTTTTCTTCATCACTTTTTCTCTTCAGGCACGTCAGATGAGTCATTCTCCTCACCTTGTGATACTTTGGGTGAGGTGTCTGTTTTTTCTTTGGTTATAGAATAGATAACTTGAGTGAACAATTCTGCAATAGCCTTGTCATTAGGCAGGCCACTGTAGTTATTTTCAAGAAAACTAGTCTTGAACTTAGGATCAAGATATGTTTTTTGTCTTCCATTTAGCTGCTAAATGTAGCATTAAAAGAAGCTTTCCATGCAGAAATGATTGAACCTAGCCTATAAAATAGTCACTTCTCCCCTTTTTTAAAAGTAATAAATGACTTTAATGTGTGGTATAATACTCTAATACTTATTAAATTTGTACAATCAATGAATTGTTTAAGTATTTTCAGTAATTTCTCTAAAATCTTCCCTTGGTTCGATTCTAAACAATGTGGTTTTGCATGATCACTGCAATATGAGATAAGAGCATTTTTTTGTTCAATTACTCTGAACATCATATAATACTGACTGTCCCATCTTGTCTGGACATCCTGAATGAATTTATGATCTGGTAAATAAAATTTTTTTCTATTATTCCTGGTACTTTGCAAAAGCTGCAGGTTAGTGATTGAAGTGCCCAACTATTTGTTTACAAATAGAAAGCATATCCTTCACATACCTTTGTGCAAAGATGGCATCATTAATGGTCAACTGCAAGGTGTGTAGAAAACAAGGTAATGACTCATACTGGGCTTGTACAGCTGCTGCTGCCATATTAGCTGCATTATCTCTTATGAGAACATGAATTTTACTATGAGAATTATTAAATTGCTGTACTGTCTCTGTGATACTCATTTTGAAAGCTGTAATATTTTAAGAAATACATGAATTTTCATAGAAACAAATTTAAGTTTCATAAAAGATAAAAAATGATAAAACATTTTTAAGTCTCGGTTATTGAAAAAATTTATTTTTGTTTACAAAGCATAGTATGTAAACAAAAGTAAGTCACTCTGTCAGATTTAATCAACAAATCATTTGCTGGACATTATAATTAAATGGAATTTTATTTTAATTTCTATTTAAAAATAATTGAAAATTTGAATTTTAAAATAAAATTTTATATAATAAGACTCTAAATTTTTTTCTAAGTTATTAAATGCAAACAACACTTTTTTTTTCATTTTTATAAATTAAAAAAAAAATAAAAATTGTCTTAAAAGAGCCCAGCAGAACATTGTGAATTCATTTTGTGTCTATATAATTTTGATTGTAATTATTAAATTAATAATTTATAATATTAAATGGGTGAATTAACAATATTTAAAAAGAAATTCAAAATAAAAATTTAGAGTAGAAACTTCCACATTTCCTTTTTTTTTTTTAAAACACAAGTAAAATAAATTTACATTATACTTAGGTGTTGTTATGATCTATAGATTTTAGTTTTACTGATAGTTTAAAATCAATAAATATTTATATCTTTTTTCCATTAGTACCAGGAATGGAAAATTAAGTTTTAAAAAGAAAAAAAAAATCCAAAGAATCATTTTTGGGAATTGGAAATTAGGTTAAAAATTCTCAGATTCCAATTCTAATTCCAATACACAAAAAAGTTCTGATATTTCAGATTCTTGATTCTGATTAATCATCCCATCACTAGTTTTCATTTGTCATTTTTTTTTCTTTCTAACAGAAATTTATCATGAACTATTCTAATCTTGCCTTTTAGTTTATGTGATCAGTTTCAATTTTAACCTTAATATAACTTTCTATATATGCATTAATCCAGCTAATTTTTTTGGTTTGGTTTTGTAAGCGAGCTGGAAGATGGCCATATCCCAAAGGACAACTATGGCATGAGATCTGTTAGCCATCCCCAGTTGCACTATAAAATTTCTGCAAATATAAGAAAGCTCTAGACACAGAGTTGGAAAAATGCAACAGCTGACTACAACAGATGGATGACACAGTGTTCTTTGGAAACAACTCAGGATGTGGGAAGAGAAGGTGCAGATGTTAGCTGGGGAAAAGAGAGCAAGTCAGAAAGCACACCCCTGTGTAGAGAACTTAATGACCAGCAGTTCCAGAGCATTGACAACTTGACACCAGAGCACGGCATCCATAGTCCCTCATCGACTGATGGAGGCTTACCACTATGACTATTATTATACATCTCTTTGCAATTCAGGTCATTCAGAAGCCTGTCATATTACAATCTGGGTGCTACTTTGAACCTCCTCGACTTGTGTAGTTTCATTCTAAAGTTAAATATTAATAGAAGGTCGTCACAACCACAATTAGCACTTTGGTATGTATTACAGTGTAAAGTTGCATTCCTGAATTTCTTATTGATCATTATGTAGTCAATTTGTTTTTTTCTATTTGTATCTAAAGTTTATTTAGGTATAAGGAAAATTTGTTTCCAGTTTAAAATAGATAAATAAAATATATCAGATTATTTCATGTAGTTGAGATTATGTGTAAAAGTAAGAGTATATCATTTGTGGGAATGATAAAAAAGATTCAAGAACATTTTCTTGTGCTATTTATAGATAGTAATAGATGTGTATATTCTTGCTTTATATGTCTTCTTTTGCATAAGATCCAGAAGACCAGCAATTTATCATATTTTGAAAATACTACATCAAAAAATATCATGAATATATTATTTTAAAATTTATTTAAAATGAAATGATAGTTACTATAACGTTTAGTGCTCATTTTTATCTTATTACCAATAAAAATTATAGTAAGTATATCTCACAAATATAGAGGAAGATTAATATCAAGATTAAAAATTAAATTATCCTTAAGTTAATACTCATTTAAGAAATAAAATATAATGCTAATGAGGATTTTTTTTCATTTCCTGTCTCAATGCATAAGACACCTTTTTAACCTAATAGATACAGTGGCTTAATTTTCTTCATAATTACACATTTTACACTTGAAAGTGAAATTTACAACTTATATATATTACTGACTGATCAACAATACACAGCTTTTTGAAATCTGACAATACTTTGTGGTTATTTTTCTTATAATAATTGTTAATGTGTTTATTAAATATCAAATCTGAATAAAATAATGATCAACTTATGTCATGTCTTTGTAGTTGGAAGACAAACAGAAACCACAGAATTAGAGAGAATATTAATATATTAATATATTATGAGGTACTGAAAATTTCTCACCTTACAAAGATCTCTCCACTAAAATTATGATGCTTGGTAATTTGGTCAGAATATGGAAAGTGGGTTAATTTTCAGCAGTCAAGCAATAACAATCAATTACAAAATAGTTCTTAAGCCTTTCTGAAACAGTGATTGTATTTCAAGAAATTCAATATAATTTCAAATACACTCTACTACAGTATCCTTCATCTTTTGAATAAATATAATCAGCTTCCTAAATATATTAATATTACTTAATTGGATAACTTGATCAGTAAATTTTGAAATATGAATTACAGACATTAAAATTCACCTGTGATGGAATAGGCTGAGCAGCATAAACCATGGTCCCACGTGGAAGTCCAGTGCCTACACTAGGATCACCAAGAAATGTAATACCAGTCATTCCATGAGAAAAAAAGCAAGAACGAACAGGAGGAAAAGAACGGCTTGCATCCCATACAATTTCTTTATTCTGATAAGAAAAAAAAAAAAAATTCAAAATAAATGAGCAATATCATTTGGAATTGGTATGTAAAAAATTATGTGAAATTATGTCATAATAAGAAACAATCTGAATGAGTGTAATGACATTTCATATAAAATTAACAAAATTCAAAACATTAAAATATAGTTAATTTTAAATATTGTATTCTACCCTAATAAAAAAAAATTAAATAGATGACTGAATAATTCTACCAACAACTAAATCATATGCTTGATATTGTTGTGGCTATTCAACTTAAAGCATATTTATATTTTACTTAATATTCAGGATTTACTTAACGTAAAAATATACAAACCACTTTGTTGCTGATTTTACTTGGAGGTGGTGGTGGCTTTGCACAATCTCGATATAACATTCTGAGATGCTCACAATGAGACTCAATAACAGGTTGACGATCACCTGCAAAATTTCAAGTCAAATAACAAATTTTGAAAATATTCTACACATTTTGTGGAAAAATTCAGGTAAAATATTAGAAAATGACTATTTTTAAATCTCTTAGTAAATCAAATACAAAACAATCATTCTTCCTAAAAAAAAAAAAAATAATGAGTAGTCACACATACAAACAAGTTCATAATATATATATATATATATATATATATATATATATATATCCGAAATGGTGCTGCAAAGCTTTAGTGTTCCACTGGGCTTTATAGTTAAAACATTGCATGAAAATTTCGAGTAATAACTTAAAACAGGTTTATTCTTTATCAAAATAATAATTTTATTATACATAGATGTTTCTTACTTGCATTTATAAGTAATGGCAACAGACTAACATCCATTTTTTTATTTTTTTTTATTTAATAATGTTGTTATAATGTATTATGAACGTTTATTATTTTTCACACACATAATAGTTGGAATATAATATGCAAGTGTTTGTTTATATACACAGATTGATATAAGAATGTGTCTCAAAAATAGATACTTAATTTCTGATTAAGAATGATATAAAAACAGTAGCCCTTGTTTAATTTTAATTAAAATTTGACATGACACTAAGCAGGGGTTCAAGGTACAATATGCTCCTAAATTTGTTCGGTATTATGTATCATTTAAGCTGTATCTTGGGAATGCACATACATACATACAAGATTAGAGTTTTAGTATTAGATTATGAAAAAGACCAAATCAATAAAATTGTCAGATGTTGTGCAAATCAATGTTCTCACATAATAATAATTTTATAAGTGATATTAACCAATCAATATTGGCAAAATTGTTTACAGGCATTTACATATTAATGCATATTTATATATATATATATATATATATATATATATATATATATATATATATATATATTAAAATTTAAAATTCATCTTAAATTCTCACTGGCCAAAACTTTTACTTTGGTTCATAAAAACAATTCATTGGTTTTTGACACAAACTTCATTAAACATGTTTACTGCTTTGTTCCAATATTTTCTGCTACTTTTCAGAGATCATAATTCCATCCACCCAGAAAATTGTATCCTCCTCAGCACTGGAATAAATGGTAATTCAAAAATGAAATATCTGGTGAATACAGCAAGTGAATTAATATTTTCCAGATATGCTATAACAATTTTTATCTGGTCACCAACATTTAACAGAAAATTGCTCAGCTCTATTGGAATGTGTGTTACTTGAAGAGTAAAAGTGAAGTTTCAAACTTAATTTACTATATGTTCTTAAAAGCTGAAACTTTGCAGATTATTTATTGTAAATATTGAAAATGCTGGGTAATTGTTATCTTTCTCCATAAATTATAATAAAAGTTTATTTTAAGTTGGTATCCACTTAGTAGGGATATCATAGTTTTTATTTTATCTGAAATGAATTAATTAATAGAATATTTCTATTAATGTTCCTGCTATAATTTCAATACCTTTCATTTTTATAAATCTTAACTTTTTCTTCACAAACATGACATCTTTTTCTCTTTTGAACACTTTCCATCAATTGGTGCCTTCAGTTGGTCTAATTAAAATGAGTATTTAAATTATTTGCTTCTCTGAAAGGAATTTATAGTAGAGGATGCCTTTCTACTTTCACCATATATATAGCATCATCATCTTTGGTTGAAGATTGGACTTTGGTATGGTTAGTGGTGGTTCATTTCACTTGTCCTACAATCTCTTATGTTTCATGTTATTGTAAAGTATACACTTTTCATTACCTTTCACAATTTAAAAGGTGGGATACTTTCCTTATTTGTGCAGCAAATCACAAAATTACAATCCAGTTGTCAGTAATTATTCTTAAAGTAATGTCTTCATTTGATTGCTATAAACTGGTCTGTGGAGCATTGTTCAACAAGAAATCTCCAGCAAACAACTTTATAAACCCTTTTTGACACATTTAATTCCCTGAAAATTATATACATTTTATGTTTGACAAGCAGTTTTTAATAAAAAAAAATGTTGAAAATATTGCTTATTTTCTTCCAGTTTTAATTTAATCAGAAATATGCAAGTTTTGACAAATTTTTAAAATGCACATTGATATGATAGCTGTTACAATATGATCAAAAGTGATTTTTTAAATGAAACTTAAAACTAAACAACTTAAATACCATCTAATGAAAAATATAAATTCTCACTGCTTGCCAGAAATTTATAAACCAAACTCCAAAGGAATTTTTCAAGAGTAGACTATTCAAATTTTACTTAATAGAAAAATTGTTATACAGAAGCAAAATAATAAATCAATATTAAAAAAATATTTAATTGAGATATCATTTATATCCCATAAGTAAAGAAATTGTTTTATTAATGGTTTTTAATGAATTTATTGAAACATGTGAAATGAAATGAAAAAAAAAGATTTTTTAATATATACTAATATTCACCCAATACTCAATGTAGAGGGTTACTGTGTAGTGTTGTATGGCAAGAAGTGAAGTTCTTGGTGGCTATGTATGAAAGATGACAGTTAACTCTAGACTTGAAGAGGTCAAGATTGTAGTGATTGTGAAAACATCCTGTTGAGAAAGTGTTCCACAAAGGAAAGTTCTTGGGAAGAAGCTGGCCAAATTAAACTTACTTTTTACTATTGGAATACAAAAGGAATGGGGGAAGATTCACCCTTGTATACATGGCATGACTGGTCCCAGTTGTAAAGGTCAGGGGTGGTGGGATTAAGGAATGTAGGTTGTCAGAATATATATCATGGAAATAGTGATAGAGCAGCAACAGGCTTAAAACATTTCATTTGGGTGAAAGTGGTTGTAAGGTGGAAAATAAATTCATCACTCACAAGGCTGCATAGATGCTTTTCAACTCTATCTAGACAGGCAAATGAGGACTGGACAGTTCCAACCCAGATATAGCAACAATACTCCATTTTTGGTCTGATCTGGTCCTTGTAAAGTTAGTATAGTAGGAGAAATCACATATTTATTGGAATGGTAGAATGAACCATCTATTTTTTCAGCATTTTTAGCAATGGATTGGATATATGTATTCCACTTGTGATCTGGGGAGAGCTCGAGTCCCAATAAATGTTCAAGGAAAGGCCCTTCCTTGAGAGATCACCCATCCATCATGTAGGTGAAAGTTCAGGGTCTGCTCAGTTATAATGGAATGTTACTAGTTTGATCTTGGCCATATTGAATTTTACAAGTCAGTCTTTCTGACACTGAGCCACTTGGGCTAGGGCAGAGGAGAGAACAGCTGCTAGGTTCTGGTCATCTAGATTTTGGGAGGTGCACATGTCAACTGTTGTTGATAAGATACTTACTAATGTTTCTAGGTAGATTATTAATATATAGTAGAAAAAGAGTAGGATCAAGGAGATAACCCTGTGGAATGGTGGAATTGATCTTAAAGGCTTCCAATGACTGGCCATTAACAACCATCTTCAAGGACATACCACCTAGGAAGGACTTGATAATTAAGAGAGCTCTTCTAGAGATTCCATAGCTGGAGAGTTTATATAGCAGCCCCTAATGCCACACCTTGTCAAAGGCCTTGGATATAGGCCAGGGCAATGGTTCTCATGATGAATTTATTATCTAGTGCCTCACTGGATGTGTGAGTAATGAAAGACATCAGCTGTGGATCTAGCAGGGTGAAATCCATACGGGTTATCACTCAGACGGTGTTCAATAATCCTCTTGTTGAATAGAGATTTGAAGAGTTTGCTGATGATACTAAGGAGGCAAATAGAACAATATTGCAACAGGCATGAGCACTCACCCACATTCTTAAAACAGAGCACACAGTTGATACCTTTCATGGACTTGGAAAACACCTTTCAGGCAGCAATTGAACATTTTTTGCCAGAATTAGAGATAATCCTAGGTTGATATTCCTAACCACTGAGGTTTTGTCCAGACCAGTGACCTTCTCAGAGACAAAGCTTTGGATAAGTCTGGAAACTCCCTGTGCCATAATAGAGATATTAAATAGCTTGTGCTCCATGAGGAGCAGGAAGTCAGGTAAAAGGTGGTCCTTATCTTCTAACGCAGAGTTAGAGACAAAGTTCATTGCAAAGAGCCTTGCCTTGTCATATGAAGATGTAATAACTTCAGGGCCATTTATGATAGCTGACACATGCTGAGAATTTTATTTGGGATTTTTCAGAACTCACAGGATCCAAGTCTTTTGTTTTCAACCTTAGCTTGAACTGATTGTGCATGGCTGCTCTTGTGTTGATTGCAGGCAGAATCCATTCAGAGATGAGGGAAGCATTTCTCAAAGCTCTTTTTCTGGGTGCTTCCACCCAGTTGGCTTTGGCATACCCAAAGATCATCCTATGAAATGGTTCATCAGGTTCAACATCAACTTTAACATTGATCAGTTAGTGGTCAGAAGAGCCCAAGAGAGGCAGCACTTGAGTGGGACATTTTTCAGAGCACAATGTTAGAAAGAGGTTTAAGAGGTCTGAGTGATGTCTGATTGTAACTGGAACATAAGCTTAACTATCTGGTTCAGATCATAAACAGTAGAGAAGTCCTGACAGTATCTGCCTTCTTCAATGGTTCTGATTGAGTGAACTAATCACTCCTTGTGGTGAATATTGAAGTCACCACAAATATGAATGCTAGCTGAAGCATGATCAGAGAGGATATCATCAATTTTTTTAGCTATTTTGTTCAACATAACAATTCCATCATCCTGTGCACAATAGACAGGGAAAATGAAAGACATACTATGAATATGAAAAAATTTTAGCTGAAAAAACTACTGATACTTACCAGTGCCACACTCCTTGGCCACTGATTTCAAGGTATCAATAGCAGAATCACAATGATGGATAAATTCTTGAGCAAATGATAATTCATGTAGATGAATAGCAAGTACCATACAAGCTCTAGTCTTGATTTCTGCAACAACCCGACATATCTGATTGGCCAAAGTATTACCATCACCATTGACAGGAAGATTTTGTTGCAAAAACGATGGATAACCATCTTGTGACATCAAGATGGAGCGCACAGCCATAATTACAGCCTCAGTGGTAGGAAGGTGATGTAAATGACGGAACTAAAACAAAAATACATGATCTTCAAAATAATACAAAAATTAATATTTTAAATATTTTCTTCTTAGATATTACTCTCTCCATGCATGATATATTTTACTTATTTGTTCATAAACCATAATAATCTTGTCTTGATAAAATTTCTAAGTAAACCCTATAATTCTGGGCACATTAATGATGTTAATAGGTGTTGATTTGACCAATTTTAAAAAACATTACTTATTGATATTAATTAGTCAGTACAAAGTACATTTTCAAGTTGATAAAAAAAAAAAAAAAGCATTTTTCTATTTCAATTTTCTACATGGGCTAGGAATTCACTTTATAGACACATACAAAAGAATTCTGAAAAGTTCTCAGTCTGACCAAGGAAAGTATAATTGAGAGTATTGAAACACATGCTATATAATTTACTCTGCAGTTCAACATACTTGGCATATTGTTTCTCAAGTTTCTTTAACATATCCACAAAATTCTGATGCTTGGCTATTGAAATACTGATTTGTGGAAGCTGAGAACTTTTCAGCATCTCCAGGTGTGTGTGTGTGTGCACACCGCACATATGTATTCTGTTCATAAAAAGTAAATACAATATTCCTATTTATTAGAATTTTATCTTTTTATATAGCTATATAACTGCATAATCACAACCATCTTTAAACTATGTAGAATATTCTATTTCAATAGTAGAAATTATTTTTAGTAAATAAAAATTGATTTAAAATATTCAAGAAATAACATAAAATATTATCCTCCCTTTCCTAATTCAAAATGTTTATAAAAAATGTTTATAAAAAAATGTTTTTCCAAAAAATACAATCCTTTATAAGAAATAGTTGAAATGTTGTTTTTACTAAAATTCTATGATAGTGGAGATAAATCAGACAATTTTTTAATATTTTAATGAAATGCTCAGTAAAATTATTAAGAATAAACATGTGCAGAAAACTACTTTTGTTCTCAATTCTTTCATGACTTACCTGATTTCTTGGAGGAATAAGGCGAGCAAGTGGTACATGAATGACATCAGAAAAACGTGGGGCATAAAAGTTTACGGGATCTGGCTCAAGTTGAATTGTTACCATGCCAGTTTGTTCTGAAACACTGGCAACAACACCCATTGTATTATATACCTTGTTTCCAATCACCTAAAGATAAATTATTCAACTTAGTTACAAAATTAAATTTCTGATCAACAAATAATAACAAATTTGTTTCAAACTTTGAAGATATTACATTCAAAGCAATGAGTGCAACCCAACATAAAGTTTAAGATGAAAAAAAAATTATTTTATAAATTTACCTTGACATAACATCCTGGTTTTATGGATTCTTTAAAGCCACCAAGAGCACAGAGAGCAGCATTAGCTTGCTTAGCCATGGACATCAGTTTGTAAGGTTGACTTTGCGGACTACCCAAACTATCCATTGATCCAAGAAGAGCAGGGAGGCATGTTAGAGCATTTGTGAGAACCTAAACAAAATTAAAATATCAGAAAAGTAAGCAATATTCATTTTTGATAATTGAAATATGGCAGTTGGTCAAAAAGTAATACTTGTTATTTAACAGATTAAAAAGTAGAAAAATATAAAGCAAATCAAAATGAACATAACAGTCTCCTTCATTTTCAATTGTAATATTCCTCCTTTGAATGAGGGCAAATATACCTGTTTCATAGAAGCATTCTGTGTGCTTGCTTATCCTTATACAAGTTGTATCATTTAAATTATCATCATCTTTTCAGAACCTCTGTCCTCTGACTGCTATCCATGTTGTCCAACTTCAGCAGCTCTTAGGCAACAATCACCCTCTGCTCCTTCATGAAGTCCATCAACATTCTGGAAATCTACTTAGTATATACTATTGAGTAGCCAAGACACTGCAAACATAGTTCAACTGGAGACTTTCACAGATTTTTGGAATAGCAGCTGGCCTTCCAATCCAAGGCCTGTCACTAAGTTTTTCTATTTTCTCTGTAGGAGTAACTTTAACTTTACTGACCCATTACCTTACTGTGTTTATATTAAGTGCAACATTTGCATAAACATTTACTAATTTCCTGTAAACGTTTACAGTACTTTTGCTTTCCAAAAACAGAAATTCTATGGTAACTCTTTGCTTTCTATGTGAAAAATTATTATGGGTAGGAAAATAGAAGGTAACTCTACAAATATTTCACATTGGCTTCTAGACAATTTATAGTTTATAGCCTAAAAATAATGCCTTGGAATTCAGATTAATATTTTTCAAAATAAATTAGAATAAGCATTAATTTTATATATATATATATATATATATATATATATATCAGCTCCAAATTACTTTTTTATTATTCAAATTAGATTCTGCTAGGAAATCCACAGCAGCAATATTATAAAGTTACAGATAAGTTACATATATAAAAATATTGATTTTAAATATATATTTTATTCATAAGGTAATGGATTAGAGACCTTTATAAATAGAATATGCCATTACAAATGAATATATTCCACAAAAATGCAATCCATGGATGAATGGTGGGCAATCTTCAATTGAATATCAGAGAGTATTGACAATATCTTCACCGAATTTCTCTTAGCCACTCTAACAAAACTAGTGAGGGAGGCAGATATTGCAGAGACTTCTCCATCACCTATGAAATAACACAGATCATTGAAGAAGCTACCAGAGCACCAGATGTGACAGCAGGCAAACCTCCTTGATCTTTTTCAAACATCCTGCCCTGACAAATGCTCAGCAAAGGTTTTACCCACCATTGGCACATCAGACCATTCCCTAATCAATGTGCAGATGGACTCCAAACCAATGACATCACCTGGTTTACTGTTCCATAGAAGGGTTTTTTCCAGTGGTTGTCCTTAAGAATAGCAACCTAGAAGTATCTCCAATCTGAGCAAAGTTATTTAACCACTGCTTAAAGGAGAAATCTTTCCCAAGCCTGTGGAAGGTGGTAAGCATATGCCCGGTTTTCAAGAATGCAGACCAATCCTCCAACTCCCAGTATAGAGCCATTAATCTCCTCAGTATCATCAGTAAGGTTTTTGAGGTCTTAATCAACAAGAATGTCGTTGAGCACCCAGACAGGAATAACCTCTTGTGTGATCAGCCCAATCCATTGCTGACATTGTAACTACCATTACACACAGAATTAATGAGGCACTTGACGACACACACACTGCAATGACCACAGCATTAGATATCTTCAAGGCCTTCAACAAAGCATGCCACACAGGTTTGCTACACAAGCTCTCCAGCTATGGAATTACTGGAGGGGTTGTCTCTATTATAAAATACTTCCTAACAGTTAGATCCCTGAAGGTAGTTATTAATGGTCAGTCCTCAGAGGCACTAGCAGTCAACACAGGCATCTCCCTGGTGTCACTTCTTGGACCAACCCTCTTTCTGATGTACATCTACCTAAAAATATACTCCGATCATTTGTAAATATCTATGCTGATGATACAACAATATATGGGCGACTTCTAAAGGTCATGACAATCAGAGATTGGCAGCTGATCTAACACTAACTTCTCAGTAAGGAAATAACTGGCTGGTTACATTCAATGTCTCTAAAACCAAAGTGGTTACATTCCATTACCACTGATCAGACCCCGAACTACCACCAGTTACATTGAAATGGTTATCCCCTCAAGGAGAACCTGTGCCTTGAGAGGATATTGGGCTTCAAACTCACACCTGACCTCAAGTGGAACTCCTATATACAATCCATCACTAAAGATGCAGGTAAAATGATCAGCTCTCTACCACTCCATCAAGTACCTGACTCCTCATGTTATTTTCTACTTTTATAAGAGCCAGATAATAATGAAGTACTGCTGCCATATTTGTGTGGGAGCTGCCCAGACATCACTTTCCAGTTTTGACAGAGTTCAAAAGCATCTCCAAGCCCTTGTTGGAGAAGAATTATTTTTCACTCTCCAACCTCTCTCACATGTGGTGAGTCTCTCACTACTCTATCAATACTACTATGGAAAGTGCTGGGTGAACTATATTGATTGGTTCCACTAGGTCTAACCTTCACGGCTAGGATCTGCCATGCCACTTACATAGTAGCAAATCCCACCCATATTCCCCTCTGTATTCTATCAGTTTTCTCAAACAGCTTCTTCCTGCAAACCACTTCTTTGTAGAACAAACTCCCAAGAGGTTGGTTTCTCCAATCACTACAATCTTAACCTGTTCAAGTCTAGAATCAACCGTTATCTTCCCCTCCTATCCATATAAACTACCTCTTAATGTAACCCTCTACCTCAAGTGGCTCCTGGGCCTTGTACAGGGTTAACCTTACTGTAAAAAAATGTCAAAGAGGCTTATGGTAAATAGCATGAAAAATCTATATGAAACAATTTCTGATACAGCATTAAATATATTTATGTTTTAATATATTTTATTGTTATACATTATTTATATAGACACAAATATTTAAGTAAATGCTCTGTTTATAATAAACCGTATTAACAACATTTACTGGCCTGAACAATAAAATATATTGTTAGACTTTGTTCATTTCGTGTGACGTTATTTGTTTACGTTTAGATACGCTTTGAGCAGATATGAACGTTTGAGGGAAATCATGGAAAATTGTAGTTTAAAAACAGTAAAATCAATCTTACTAACCAGACGCTCTTCTGTAGCTAAACTAGTATAGCATGTCAGGCTATATGACAGTTCCATGTAGGATACATGTTCGATTCCTGTTGGAGGACACATATTTTCTATGAAAATTTCTCAGATGTTCAGGCCAGTAAATGTTAATACTGTCTATTATAAACAGACCATTTACTTAAATATTTATGTCTATATACATAATGTATAACAGTAAAATATATTAAAATAATTGTCGGAATTTGTCCATTTCATATTTATATGTGCATTCTTAAACCAATTTGAAAATTTAATAAAACTAAATATTAAATTGATAGAAAAAGAATTTTTTTTTAATTCTTTTATTCATATAAATCCACAGCATCAGTAATCAAAGTATTTCCCTATTTTAAAGACTTACGCAAGAAGATAAAGTTGAGGTGATAAGAACCATTAAATGGTTAGGGACGTTTGAGGATTTATGAATACTATAGAATATTTACTGTTGCATTTTCCAGAATCACAAACCAGTTAATAAATCTAACCAAGAAATATGCTGGATTTAACTGGACCTAAGATTGCCAGCAAACCTTTGATGTGTTAAAGGAGCAATTAACAGCTGTACCCTTACTGGCATATCAAGACTTGAGCAAACCAATGACACTGTATATTGATGCAAGTGATAAATGCATTGGGGCACAGCCCTGTCTGGAATAGGAAAGCCCAAGAGAAGGTGTGAAGGAATAAATTCCAATTTATTTTCTATCACACACACACACACTCTCCTACCCAGCAGCAAAAATGGCCTATGATTGAGAAAGAAGTATATGCACTCCAGAAATTGCAGTGTTATCTGGACAGAGCAATGTTCGAAATAAAAATAAATTATAAACTACTACAGTATCTGTTTGAAGCTGAATGGTCAAATAAGAAGATTCAACATTGGGCACTGAGACTAAGCTGTTATAATCGCCATATAGAATACCAATCAGGTAAGGAAAATATCTGGGCAGACATTGTAAGTATCCCAAACTAAATTTTTAATTTCAATATATCTAAAAACATTTAATACAGGCATGGTTGACAAACCATTAATCAAATTTATCAGTTTTTTTTGTCTTGTGTGCTATTGGACAAAAAGGCAATTCCAACAGTGAATAACTGAAGATGCAGGCTTCAGGCAAGTTAGAAATCATTATAAATGTAATGTCATATCGGTAGACTTGAATTAAAAAAAAAAAATAATACAAATAGAATCAATAACTATTAGATCAGACTATCCTAAACATTGGGAAAAATTATGTTCTCAAAAATGAAATAGTTAAGACATGACACAGATTGAATGTTCATACAATTCCAAAGTTTCTGGTAAATATTGCTAAGAATCTCAGACATCTTTTTACAGATACACCAAAATATTATATTAAACTGCAAAGAAAACTTTCAAATGATAGTATACTATGAACACAACTTTGGGACAAACAAATCTTAACATTTAACCAATATTTCATTATTGATAATAAAAAAAACTAAATTGAGTTCAAGTTTTGGTGATACCAGAAAAGCACTCAGTAATAATAATATTAGAATTATTTATACAATATTAATTAGTCCTTTCAGAAAGTTACCTAAGAATATGAAATAAAAACTGAAATCATTAACAAGCCCTGATCTATTACATTTAATAAAATGCTTAAAAAATGAAGCTATTACATAAATGTACATTAATAATTTTTACATGTATTATATAAATTTTATATGGACAAATACACAAGGAAATTCTTATTACTCTCATGTGCTCTTATATGTCAGTGAAAGACTGAGGTGCTTTTTTAGTAAATTATTTTAAGATCTAAAATTTAATATTTACTTAAGTACAATTAACAAAATCTATCCTTGTTGTAGAGTTATTTCACAGTGAAGGCTTGTATTTGTACTAAATCGGTCCTAAATAGTTTGACGTACAAAACGTTAGGAACTTGATATAATAGGTATTACACAGAGTAATCTTGTTATGGTCGCTGTCTACTTTCGTATTTGACTAACTGTCGACCGACATCGACTGACCCTCGTTTCTCTTACTACTCTTACTTATATTAGGTGGGAGAGTCTATTAACTATAGAATAGGTGTGTTTCACCACAACAATCTTGAAAGAATGTCAAAAATGAAGATTTTCTATAATACTCCAATTTTTGAGGTAAATAGAGGTTTATCTAGTTTTTGTAAATTTTCATCTAACAAATTCTCACATTGTTATATTTAAAATTATAAGATGTATTTTTACAAATACTAACCCTGATATTTTTTATCCCTTACAAAAAATATACGTTTCTACCGAGAACTAAAATATTTTTCAAAAACATTTATGAGTACAGCAAATTCAGAAATTAAAACTAGAAACAACATTACTTGTATATAAATATCAAATAAACAAATTAACAGTTTAACTTACTCTTTGTACTGCATCAGCCCATGTTTGTGCAGTACTTGATTCTGGTGCAGTTAATAAACTGTGAAGCAAATCTATCACTTCAGCAGCCATGCTGTTTGCTACATGTCCACTGATGAAAGGACGAACTGGATCCGTTCTGATTTTAAAAAGTGTGAAAGTGTTAAATTAGGTGCATATATATATAATATCCATATTTTCATTATGCCAAGTAATAATTTAAGCAAATCATATATTTATTTTCATGTTACTAAAGATATAATAATAATAATAATGAAAAATATAAAGCTTATAATGGTTTTGTAAAATTCTAAGCCAATTAGGATTATTTTTTTCTGGCAAAAATTAAGTGACAAAATTTTGTAGATTTGATACACACATATGTAATATTTTTATATACAAATCAGCAATGAAATGCAAGATCTTATGAATATATGGAAAAGAATCTGAAAAAAATAACATAAATGTTAAATAATGGAAGAATACTGTTGACTAAAAACCAGTGATTCAATTTAAAAACAAAATTCAAAAAAGAGCATTTAGCACAAGGACAAAAACATTACATGGGAGCAGAATCTTTAAAAAAAAAAAAATCAAAACAAAATACACAGGTGAGAAATCAAACAAGAAGGTACCCATGAATGTAACTGTACTAATCAAGACTAAACAACTCGTACTACATCTGAAGTTCTAAAGAAATACTGAAATTGTTACAACAATAAAGGTTAACTTTTGAAAGTTACAAAAAGAATAGCTTCAAGATAGGCAAATTTGAAAATGTCATTATTATTTGTCCTTTTAATTGTATGACAATTATCATGTAGTTAAGTTTGAAAGTAAAGAATTGATACATTCTAAGACTTTCTTTGAAGTTACAAAAAAACAAAAAGTAACATATTACAAATTTTTGAATGTCATATTAAATTAACATAGAAGGCAAGACTAACAAATTATTGTAACTATTATTTAAGCAACAGGTCTGAATTCTTTGAGAATATAATGTGGTAACAAGCCTTAGAGAATTTAACAGCCACAGAGAATATTGGAAACCAAAGAAAGTTGAGGAAGCAGCAAGTAACCAATTTGACAAGTCTGAGTAAATGGGTAGCAGAACATAGACCACAAATGCAAAGGAAAGTGTTAAGGAGGCAAAAGTTGCTTCAAACAACAAAAACAAGATGTAGTGAACCATAATCCCAAAAGAATATGGCATATAAAAGATGACCAAGAATTTACAGAAGTGACAATTTTACTAAATTATTCAATAAATTTGATGTTGTATTAACCTTTGTAGAATTTTCTATTATTGGACAAGTCATTTGAATTAATTAACAATCATTTGTTAACATTATTGAAAATCTCAATATCCTGATCTAATATAAAACTTACCGAGCTAATTCTGCATTTTTCTCTTTGCAAACTAATTCAGCAGCAGTTTTCTTTTTGTCACCACTAACTGTACTCTCGCATATTATATCTATAGGAGGTCCAGTGGAAACTGTAAGACCCATCTGAGCCCATTTAGCAGCTTTTTTCAATGCACTTACAGCATCTTCAGTGATTATTTCAGCTCGACAATGCTGGATAAAAAAGAAAGATGAAAGCATTGAAAACAAGTAGGTAAAGAATTTAAATTTTTATTAAAATTAAATGATTTTAAAAAATAACAGGATTAGCTTTCATATCAAACACAATGAAAATATTTAAACCATCTGAAACAAGCTTGTAGATAATCAATATTCAATTATTCAACAAGTGATGAACTTAATATTTTCATGTTTATTCACATCATCTTCAGATCATCATGAATGAAAATAATATGCAAAATAAGTAAATAAAAAAAGAATCAAATAGAATGAATGTAGGGGATAGGATTAAATACGATAGATCAAAAAATAAAATGTGGTAAAAAATGAAAACAGTAAGCTTGAAATATAGCAACTCTTTGAAAATTTGTGATGAATGGCTTGTTGCTAAATCTTCTAGAACATAATATTCTAAGAATGTTGAGAATATATATCAAAATATTTACAAAATGAATCCTGATTTGTTTGTCAAAAATTTTATCAGTTAATTTGATTGCTTTGCCTTAAAATTATCTTATGGACAAAATTCTTGTCTCAATATTACATAAGGAGGTGTCAGAAAATCTGATATATGGTTATTTGGTCAGATTTTGGGAGTGAGCATCTTGGATGCACTGAGAACATTTTGACCTAGGTATATTATATTAATGCTGATAAAATTTTCAAAGTTTTCAGCTATCTTGTGACAGACAGTACACTGGTATGAATGTTACTACAAGACACATATCAGTTCACTGTCTGTGTTTTGGAGCCTTAAATGGTGACTCATGCTACAATAAGGTTCAGTGAGGTGAAAGATTCCAGTTCAAGCAATGAGAACTGTTTGAGAGAGAGAGAGAGATCAGATTGTGGCTTTCAAAATGGATGGCCAATTCATAAAATTCCTTTGTACAGGGTTGCTCAATTTTTTAAAGACACATTTTTTTTAATAACTCTAACAACAAAAAAAAATGTTTACCTCCCTAAATCAAGTTGTTATGTTTACTTATATATTATTTTTTTGTATATAATTCACAATCTTCCAGTTATATAGCAGTTATTTGTTATAGAATATTCTATTTTAACTGAAAGAAAATCATTTACTACCTTCACAAATGTATTGCAGTCATAGAAAAATTACAATAAGACAAAGTTGATATAAAGAAAGGGGAAAAGATACTTGATAGAAAGAAAGGGAAAAAGAAAGAGACAAAATAGTAAAAACATGGTAGGTTCAGCAATCAGATAATGTTTAAACATTTTCAGAACACAGCAAACATTTAAAAGATTTAGATACTTGAACAATGAAAAACCTACATATCTATAAGCTGTACAAAACATTCAGGCAAAAGCTATCATTTTTTGAAATAAAGACTCAGTAGTTATATGGCCCATTAGTCATGGCTGAACAACACTCTGATTAAAAAGAAATTAATGTATAAAAACAATTTCTATGAAACAAGTGGATTTAGCTGAAACACTGGTATGCTCAATCAGTGTAATTTCTATAATATATAAAGACAGACATTTCCACACATCTTAACATCCTAAAAGTGAATGATTCAAAAGGTTTTCATGAAGTAAAAAAACTTTGGACATTTATACTCTAAAGTACCTACTGTTACTTTTATGTAATTAAAATAAGATTTACTATTTGCATATGATATAAATCAAATTTATAAGATAAAATATTAAAAAAAAAAATAATGCTTAATTTTTATCATTACTTTTGTCATTTCTCTGTCCATGCGCACCACTTTCTCCATGCTGGTGCCCACTCCAATTCGGAAGGGTCGACTATCTGAGCTGTTAAAAGAAAAGATATTTCAATACAAAAAAAAAAAAAAATCACATCTACCCCCCCCGCAAAAAAAAATTAAAGTCAATTACTAGTATATAATATTTTAAAAATATCAATATGACAGTTGTACACAAAAGTCTTGACTGTACATTTTTGTGGTTGTAATTGGAATTGAGTGTATTAAATTTTCAAAACATTACCTGTTCATCACAAAGAAACAAATATTAAAAAATTTAAAGATTAATATATTTTGATACTTTAACAAAATCTACTTTTTAACATAATTGTTAAGAGCATTTGTAAAAAAAAATATGCATGTTTTAATGCACTGCTGCAACAAATTTTCCTTTTTGATTTTTTACGACAATATTGACGTTCTTGCATATCCTTCAAAATCATTTTCTTCAACATAAAAGAAAAGCATGTTCATGACTACTGTAACTTTCCCTTTTTTGCAAAAAAAACAAAAAAAAACAAAACAAAAAACAAAAAAAAACAAAACAGCAATAGAAACAAAATAAATAATGGGCTGATTAATTTTGATTCATTTGTATAAGATAAGACAGAAATACAAGAGATTTGCTGATTTTTCTGATACTGGAACAGAGATATAAAATCTATGCAGAAAATTCATAATGTGAAGTGAGTTTAATAGAATATTAGACAGTAACTAACAATTGTGAAGTCAAAATAGATTAAATAAAAATATGCAGCACAGTTATTCTGAAAATATTTTCAATTACTGTGAATGAAAAGCATTTAAAACACTCTTAAATTATAGTGACCATTGTACAATGAAGTTAACTCAAAAGAGATAATTTTTTTCATTACAAAATAAAACATTTCTTACAAAACATTAAAAGCTAATCTAAGAAAAGGTTGAATGATTTAATAAGAATAACACTTATTTACAAATGAACAGAAAATGGTTTATATGTGACCCACATGATTTTCTTTATAATAAAGAAATTATCATACAAGAAAATATTTTTAGTGAAGCACTATTCCGATATTACTAAACAATTACGTCATCTCTTGCTTTTTTGCCTCCCTTTATAAGAGAATTATCATTTATCCATATACTTAATTTAAACACTTTTTACTTTATGAAACTTTATTTATGTTTAACTTTCACATTTAAAAATTTTGCACTTGTAGCATTATTAGCTGTTAACAAAAGAAAGAAAAACTTCATTTAGATTAAATTAAAATTCTTTTTTAATCAATATGAGAGTTTTGTGTACCTGTTATCGCCTATGCAAGCAAACTAAAACTTCTTACAGCACAGACTTTAAATGCATATGATTTATGTCCAGCAGTATATGAAATAAGACTTTGTAGCATGTTTGTCGATAGTAGATGTAATGACTAATAAAGCTTTTTATAAGTTTATTGGCAATATACTTACCATGATAAGGTATCTAACTTGTTTAATCAATAATATAGGCAGGAAATTAAAACCAGTTTAAGTTCAGATAACCAAACTGAAGTGTAAGCATTCTCAAAGCAAATTTGTGGCTTTCACAACACAATGAAAGAAAATCACTTGTAACACGTCAGGAAAATAACTCATGAACGCCGTAGCCAAAACTGCCCGAATTTTTTCCTCCCGAGTCGACAACACCAACTGCTTTTATTGGCAGAACCTATTTTTTCCATTCGTCGACAGCCGGGATAGGATGCTCCGTAATTTGCATATTAATATCCTCTTATAGCGAGTCCTGCGACGGACTTGTTTCTTTTACGTCCCAGAATACACGCAACGCGCTGTCGCTTGGGTTGACGAGGTAAGTCGCTATAAGAGTTTTGCTGACTACTTTTTGGCAATCCCTCCCCGGCAGATCGCACACAAAACACAAACTTTTTTCCGGGGTACTTGATTATCTTGTTCACTACAAGTTCACAGTTCACAGTTTGTTGCATGCCACAAACTGTGGCATGCAACAAATTCAGGTATCTGATCAGAGCAAAAAAGTATTATCATAAAAATGAGAATGTATGGTCTATTATTTTGTCAATGAGAAAGAAACATTTTTTTTTAAAAATGGAGTTGATATTTATAAATATGTGAACTGTATAAAAGTTTTGTTGAGATTTACTTTTGAACTGAAAAAAAAAAAAAAATACTATTCCAAATTAAAATAGCACTTCTTCAACAAAATAATGACAAATTATTGTTGTGCATTATTTTTGTGGATTGATATTAAATTCTTGTTGATTAAATTTAAGGAAACTATTTTGAAATTACATACGCAATGTCATCAAAGCTCAGATATGTTGATTCTAACAATTTTAATAGATAGCTTAGGAGTGGATATGTTAGTTTATTGCTAAATATGAATACTAATTACAGGTCTCTTCTTTAACAAATATTATGAATAGTATATGAATATATTACTTTTATATACCAACATGTTGTAATTTTTCTTATATGCATATCTGCAATATTTTTTTTGAATGAACTAATTTTCAAATTTATATATAGTTTTAATTAGAAATAAAAATAAATCTAACAATACATTTGGTAAAAATGTATTTCAAAATAAAGATTTAATAGTTATGTTTCTATTATTGAAAGTATTTGATTATGATACCCAAATTATGATATATACCAAAATAAAGAAAGAAAATAATTTGAAACAATATTTTAATTTGCACCATTTTACAATGGTGTGAATTCAATAAAGATACCATTTTTATCAAAAATATATATATATATATATATATATATATATATATATTTACACGTGATTAGAAACTAACCTGAGAAGAGGTTGAATTACTTCATGAGAAGACTGATCCTCCCGTTTATGAATAAACACAGAAAGACGTCCATCTTGAATATCACTGTTTTCTGTCTTGTCTTTATCTGCTGAATTAACAGGAGAGCAAGAAGCAGACAGACTTTCACATGATGAACGTTGACTTGATAATGTCATTTGCTCACCTGAATGAAAAAATTAAAAATGTAAATATATGTAAGAGCCAATTTTTCAAATTATGTGAAATTCATTAATACTTCAAATGTTTCTGATTTTCCATTGCATTTTTACTTTTTTCTTACATCAGACAGATCAGTAAATCCAAAGCCTGACAAGTAGTTATTAGCTGAATTTTTATTTGAAAAATTCTACTATATCAATATATTTGAGGTATATGATTAACATTCACCATTAAATTAAGTATATTAAGGAAGGTAGGTGATTACTTTGAAAAGTAAATATTTCTTATGTAAAATAAATGCTTTTCATAATTTGGCTGTGAATTTATTAATGTACCTACATAAATATGTTCTTCATTAATATAAATATAACATTTAAATGTTTTTTAAAAAGTAAGCTTTTAAAAATTGAAAACCATGTACTACATAATGGAACATTTAATAGTAGAAATAAATAATTTTTCTCTTACCAGGCACAAGAAAATCCCCTAATTTTGCAAGCAAAAGCCTAACAATCCGTGCTGGCTGAGCATTGTGAGTATAATCTGAGTATAAATGTTGTCCCCAAGATGGTAAAGTGACTTTCTCACAGTCTGTTGTGCTCATCAGAGGCAGTGCCACACGACATAGTTGGAGAATAATCAGGACAAGTTTTGGTGAAGGCCTAGATAAACAATTCAGAAAAAACTGATATAAATTTCCTTGAAGTATAAAAAATATGAAACATTTGTTAACTTTCAATTTGTCAATGATATGAGTAATAAAACAAAAGGATATGAAAATATGCACAAGAAAATTAAAAAAAGGTTTTAATGAATAATGAATTCCACAAACAATATTTTATCCCCACTCAATTAAATACTACTCAAGAGATTATTTTATTTTACTCAATTAAATACTACTCAAGAGATTATTACTGTTGCTATTATATTTTTGTACAAATAGTAGTAATATGCATAGAACTATCAAAGATAAAAGCCAATATGAAGTTACTGCAAATTTTAGACAGAATAATTTTAACATTTGGCCTGAAAGAAATCAATGAAAAACAGATCTGAAACTGATACAAACAAATATGCAATTTAAAATTTCATATAAAAGGTCCATTGAAAATGAATGCCAAAATTTACAAATATACCATTTTCAATCATACAAGATTAACTTACAACTGCTCTATTAAGAGAAAATTATTTGCTCTGTCTCACTCACATTTTGCATATGCAAAATTTAATTTACGAGATCTTCCTGTAGAAAGCATCATTATTAATAAGTAACATTTTTCTTCTTCCTTTATTTATAAATGTATATCTATTAGAACTGAAAATTTTTCAAGTTGCCATTCTTTTGTTTTCCACTTCAATTTTTACATATTTTCCTTCATATTTTAAATGTCCTTTTGTTTTTAGTTCATCAATATTTTAAAAACACTTTAATTGTAAGTGTTTTAGTATTTATTAGCAACAATGTCTATAGAAATTAAAAGAAAGTATATAACTGAGCAACATGAAAACGGACCGACTCCACCTGAGGGTTTTAAAGTTGGAAAACAACTTGGAATCAATAGAAGGCTTATAAAAAGGACAATTAATTGATACAACAAGACTTCCTGCATCAAAGATAGACTGAGAGCAATATGTCCTTGCACCTCCAGAATGTCAAAACTCATGAACAGGTGCCTGAAAAAAATTAGGTGCAATCCAAGAAGGTTGATGAGAAAATTGGCTAAGGAGGCCAGAGCATCAGAGACAACTATGGACAGGCTATGTTGAAATGAATTAGAGATATTTCCCTACAAGATAAGCAAAAGAAAGATTCTTTCAGCAGCCATAATGTAAAAGAGGCTTCAAACAAGTAAGCAATTGCTGAAATGAGTTTTGTGATGGCATGCTGCAAAACATCATTTTCACTGATGAGATAGTGTTCACTGCTGAACAAACTTTGAATCATCAAAATGATTGTGTTCTTTCAACAATTCATCAATCAGTTCCTGTTACTTCAGGAAAATGCCTCATAACCCAGAAACTGGCATCAGTTGTTCTTTCGGCAACCATTTCAGAAAGAGAAAAGTCTTTTTTGTTTTCGTTTCTCAAGGGGTAAAGAACAACAAGGAAGTATACATAGAGGACCTTGGAAGGTGCACTCAAGCCATGGTGCAATGCCACTTATAGTGATAAACATTGATAAATAAGACAGAGCAACAAGTCATACTGGTCATGTAACACAGCAGTGGTGCTGAGACAAATGTTCTGGCTTCATCACCAAAGATAAATGGCCTTCCTCATCACCTGATATTAACACTCTTGACTATTGTTTATGGCTAGTTATTGAGAGTAAGGCCTGTTCTACTCTTCACCACAATATTGAAGGCAAAATTGAAGAGACTATGAGACAAAATACCCATGGAGACTGTGTGCCACTATCAATGACTTTTCCGGTGTTATTTAGCAGATTAATACTTTGTATTAAAATTGTATGCTGATATAATTGATTCTTCAGAAGTTATGGGCTTTTTCTTTTGTAACAGTATTTATGTTAAATTTATATATAATATATATATATATATATATATATATATATATATATATATATATATATACACGAATACAAGGTTGGTGTAGATGGAATAAACTTCCAGTAATCAAAAACACTATTTTTAAAAAAAGTGCTCAATACAGAGTAGGGTGAATAACATTTAAAAATTATAACATACATATGTTATAACATCACTATAAAAATAGCCATTTTGTTTTAACACTTCAAGTGTCTTGTTGCTTGCTTTGACTTTCCTTGCATAAAAGACACTCTATGCTACCATGTAGAGTTTGTGCTTGTACCTGCTTCTTCCATTGCAATCAAAAGCTGATTGATTCTCATGAAAGAATGAAGCATATTCCAAAGCCAGAACATGAGAGACAGTAAATGAACAGCACAAGACAAGAGCTCTCATTATATAAAGAAGATCTCAAAAAGTAAGTAGAGTTTAAGCAAGTAATCATTCAGTATTCAATTCTTTATCTAAGCAATTTTGGCATAATGGTTTCCTTTTGATAATTTATTGCTTTTTTATGTTTGTTGTTCTTTTCAGTTTTGATAATGACAAATTTCAGAAATCATGGCTTGAATTTTAAGCATTAAACCCTAAAAACAAACTGCAATATCATGCAATATATGCACATTAAGAGTACTACCCTATACATGAACTGATTAGAACTGTCATTACAGATATTAAATAAGATTAAACTGATAGTTGTAGCATGATAGTACAAAGATCATTTCATGCAGAACAGTTGACCTTTAAAGATTTTAATATTCCTTTCAAAATGAATGCAAATTATACATGAAACTTTTTTTTTCCTTGAAGCAAAAAAATAAACCCAAAATAAAAATTATCTTTATAAAGAAAAACATACCGTTGATCAAGAAGTAAGGATAGAAGTTTTGACACACAGGCAGGCTGACTCAAGATAGCTTTGCCCATTCGACTTCTACAGATGAAATAAAAAAAAAAGAATACATTTTTTCTTATCACCACCTTATGCGATAAAATTTATATAACAACAATA
The DNA here is from genome assembly GCA_903632075.3 of Acanthosepion pharaonis. Lineage (NCBI taxonomy): Eukaryota > Metazoa > Mollusca > Cephalopoda > Sepiida > Sepiidae > Acanthosepion > Acanthosepion pharaonis. The sequence goes on along the minus strand of CAHIKZ030000195.1, from coordinate 104,133 downwards.
AATAACATGGCAAATTTATTTGATACTTGCTTCTGTTAAAAATCATCCTCTATATCAAGTAAACAAAAAATAAAATCTATAAAACTACAATTTAATTTAAATAATGTGCTATCTTAAATAAAACAGTTAACTTAAAACACCTAAGTAGAAAAATAATATTCAGATTATAAATAAAACTATTTGCTAAAAATAGCTATTGTGTTATATATTATTCTAAGAAAATAAAAGCAACTTACCGAGATAAAGTATTCAACAGGCTAAGTACTTCTTGTAATGCTTCTGTACCAGCAGCTTCATTTCCACTACATTCTGTTGCTCGAGTTAAATAATTGGTCAATAGTAGTGATACTTGACATGCAAGCCCAGAATGCTCAACTTCTTCAGCTAAGGTAACTTCATAAAGAAAAAATAAAAGAGCAATTTTTTTTTTATATTTAAAAGATTAAAAAAAAAAAAAACATACACACTTTATATATATATATATATATATATATATATATATATATATGTGTGTGTGTGTTTTTCAGAACAAATGACAAGTCTGAGGGTTCATTTATTTTTGAGAGAGGGTTCAGCAAATTTATGAAAGTGCACCTCAAGAATACCTAATGAGAAATTTGAATGAACTTGCAGAAAATGAATGTAACTCTGCAAGAGCTTCAGTCAATGAACATCTACATGCAGATTTGCATAATGAATGAATTTCAATACACTATGATTGGATTGCTTGCTTATATATATATATTTTATTTGTCATATTTACATTCAAACGAATGTCTTCATCTTTGTTATTATCACAACATTTCAGCTATTGTGGCCTCCAGCCTTTTTTAGGTATGTCTTGATCCAAATAACATTCAGGAGATTTTAAATTGAACACTTTATTTAATCTACTAGAGTATCCATGCTGAAAGATATTTTGTCTCATTCTTTTTTAGTACTGCTCAGTTATTGTTCATCTTGTTTCTACAGAGTCTAAGTCTGTACTACCCATGCCAGGAAATAAACTCACAATTACTATGCCACCAAATTCACAAGCTAACACTTTAATCCACTAAGCTATTGTCCTGTGGGACAATCTTGAACCTAGAACTTGGAGTTTTATTGCCTGCCTACTGTTGCCACAACACTTGGCATCCTTCACTGCCACTTCTCTTTTCTTACTGCTGCTGCTGTAATGACTCCCATATGGTAATTATTTCTATATAAACCTACTGAGGAGTCTATCATTATTAGCATATGTACTAATTCTCTAAGATGCTTGATTCTCCAATGTTTTTCTGTCTAATATTTTTACTTCATTCCAAAAGTTAGTTTCCTAAGTTATTGTCATGTTTTGCAGGTTTTCTGAATGAAGCAACAGATGTAAACACTAAAATGACTGTGCAAAATTTTTCAGCCACTTCACATAAATTCTTTGTGAATGAGCTCCCACAACTCTAAGAGTGTATTGATTCTTCTAACAAACTTTGCTCTTTAGTTCAATTCACATTTTCTCAATTTTTAAGTCATAGCTCCGAGATGGCCAATCTTCCAATATGGTGATACTTTTATCAACAAGACTATTACATGTGTTCTGTGTTACAAAGTTCCTTTATCCTGAAAAATCTTCTTTCATCCAAGTCCAGTATTAAATGGTCCATTATTAAAATGTGTGAGCCTTTATCATAATTTTATCTTTCATATTTTGAAAATATTTCTTTGCAATCAAGTCAATTTTAATTTATATTGCCTCTCAAATAAACTGAAGTCTGAACTAAAATTTAGGATATCTTTGACTTACTTTTAGGGGCTCCTTGAGCTACCATTGTGATGTTTTTAAACTAAATCTGGTTTGGTTTTAGGATATGAATTTGCATTTTTTACAGTTTTTCATTTCCTTTCAGTGTTAATATCACAATTGATATTGCTAAGAAATGGGTATGGCAAATCAAAGTATTTTAAAAATGTTTTTGTAGCTTCATATCCATTCAGAATGTGTATAGTCTTAATTTGAATCTTTATAACATGCGGCTTGTAAAAAAAGGGAGGAATTTGCTTGATATTTGTTAGAGGCATGTTATACATTTAAAATAACTGAAACTGTCTACTATAATCCTTGGAAGGTTATGATGAGCAAATGGTGAAAAAAATTGGTGTGATAAAGTTACCTCAATAGTGGTCAAACAATAGATGCACAGACATGTAGACTAGTTTGAGAAAAAAGAGCATTCAAAGCTTAAACAGTACCAACTTACTTTGGCCATTTTTAGTCCTATTGTCTTAAAGATAATGTGAATAAATATTAACAGATTAACTCGATTTTTCTTGCTTATAAATATTAACCAAGAAGTAATTTTCAGCTTTTTTTTTTAAATTAAATTTAGTTGGATATTTTAAATTGTTACTACAAGGTGGTACTGAAAAGTTCTCAGCTCAAGCAAGAAGGGATTAAAAAAAATTAATTCTTATATTTAGTCAAATTTTGGGAAGTGAGTCAGACTTGGAACTTTTCAGTACTTTCTCATAAATAATGATATATATATATATATATATATCTCTTAAAATAATGGTATTAAAGGAAATGTTCTTAAAAATCTCAAACTTTCACAAATGAGAATCAAACAGAATGAAGTAATTTCTGCTAACAGAATGTAAAGCCAACATATTCTGAGAAATTATATGAAAGTATTGCATAAAAAATGTCATACGAACAATAAGTACCAATGATTACTGAAAAACAGCTTATATTTATGAAAGTAAAAATATTGAAAGAAATTAAATGATCCTATATTAATAACTAAGTTATTCAAATTTAACCAAACATATCAAGTAAACATTAAATTTAATTTTCCCCAAACATTTTTCTTTGATCAATAGAGCAAGAAAAATGTAATTTCAAAAATTGAAATTGTTCTCACCATCTTCAGTTTCCCAAGTAACACATCTATTGGCTAAAACTTGGAAACCAGCCCATGCTAATGCAGCAACCTTCTGTCTTGTGTTCTGACATTCCGATGATATTCCGTCAGAACGATGAGTTCCCAAACTGCATAATTTATCTAAAAGATGAACAAGTCCAGAGCGAACTAAACATTTTTCTTCAGATCTGCAAATAATGAAATTATGTGAAATATAAATAGCAATGATGAACAAAACTAAAGCTTCCAGAAAAACAATTATAATCATTTTACAATGTAAACTTTTTATTCAGCATAATTTAAAAAAGAATTCATCTTATGAAATCAGTTTTTGTTTATAAGGTATAAACGAGCCAGAAGGAAAAAAATAAAGAATATTATATGAATAGTAATACACAATTTTCATGATTAAATTATAATTAAGAAAGTAAATAAGTTAAAAATTTATGAAGCATCACAAAAAAGATTATTGAAATAACTTATTCTATATGTCATAGGCAATGTCTGTAACAAATCTGCTGCTGCCGTTGAAGACTTGCTGTCATTTGTCCTTTCTTTATTAGCGGCTCCTATATTGTATTTATTTCTATGCTGGGACTACTAAAGCTTAGCATATGGACATTCTTTCAGATGTGTAACTCTCCAGAGTTCTTCCTTGTCTAGTATTTTCACTTCATTCCACAGGGACTGATGACTACAGCTTTCCATCCATACATGATCAACCATGTCTGATTTCATTGTTTCACATCTTACTATGTTTTTTTTTTTATGTTCCTCCAGCCTTACTTTTAGTTGGGTGGCCTGTTTCACCTTTATATTTTTTGTCACAACTTCAAGGAATTGCATACATGCAATTCTTGGTCATATTCTTCTCAGTTTTTCTGTAGAATTGAACTGCTTCTGAATAATTTATGGACTGCAAATCTTCTGAATCTTTTCCAATAAGTCCTTGGCATAAGGTAGACAGACTGTGGCAATTTTCTGGTTATCCACCTTGTCCCTTCTGTTCCCACCAGTAGACATTGAAGTCATGTTTGCTGAATAATTGTTATTCTGAAGGGTATGTTTGATGTTGATAATTTCTTATTGGTATGTGTCTATGATCCTAAATAAGAACAAGGACTACTTTGCACTAAATAAGTTTAGACAGCTGACTCAACATTATACCAAGATTTTGATCAAGATTAATTATGTTACTTTTTTTCCTCATAATCATATAGTGAATCTCCAATTCATGCACACTGGACAATGTCTTAGTGTTAGTATCATGTTGTAATTTTTCTGAAGAGTAAAATAAAAATACTGTAGGAGTTATGCCATAATTATATTTAATGTAAGAAAGTTATTTCATGAAAGAAAATTCTTATATCTTTGTATTTAGAAAGTATGATCATTTTGAGTGCATCTTACAAGATCCTTTTTTTCCCAAAATATTCTATACTTTATATTCAGAATTACTTACTGCATATTAATTAAAGTAAAAAATATTGTCTCAACTCTAAGTATTTTTGTAAAGATAAGATAAAAATCAAAATGAAACTATATAGTATTTATATATTCATATTATTACTAATTAGATAGCAGTAACAGTTTAATATCAAACTGAAGTTGAAAAAATATGTAAGTAGGCAAATGATTTAAACTCATATTACATCTGAAAACAATAGCATCAAGATAATATTAATTGCCACAATTTTACCTTGTATATGGTATTATGCAGAGTAATCCAATACTGTTAGAACAAGCTATTGGAAAATGAGCAGCAAGTTGTACAACTGATGTCATAGTTTCACCAAAAGCTTCTTGAACCTCAGCAACTAAACCACCACATGTAAGTTCATGCACTCTGCAAAAATAAAAATAATAATTAAGTAATTATTGATATGTTTTTTATAGGTTTCCTTTTCTAGGTAATAAAATAACAACATAGAGGAATTGGTGACGAATGAATGGCAGATAATGATGCATTATATGTACTGCTAAATCACTTTTGTGGCCCAAGTTTTTATTGACTCAGATTATTATTAAAAGCAATATTAAAATGGAGTAAAACCAATAGAAATTTCAGATACTGGAAAGAGTACAAGAGAATATTTTGAGATAATTTGAAATATACCAATCTAAAAATAAATGAAAAACTTGAAGAGAAAATATTAAAGTTGTAAAAAAATAAAAATATTAACTTTAAGAATGACATTTAGCTCATTATTTCAATTTAAGTTTTTTCTATTAGTCCACATATAAAAAAGCACTTCTAATGTTTATTTTGAAGCTGCTCATAGAACATCGTATGTATTTTTTAAAACTCTGAAGTTTTATGCAAAATTACTAATGTTTTTATCATGAAATTTTTTTCCACAGTTTTGAGTTTCTTCTCATAGACTTGCATTATTCAACATTTATGTTGTCTGAGACCAAAACTAGTGTGTACATTAATGTAGGCCATAAACTATGTGCCAGAAATCCTCTTCTGTAGTTCCTCTCTTTAAGAACTCTGGTGAACCTTCATATTCCTCAAATTACTGTCCCATTAGTTATTTAACATTTTTTGTGTTATCATATTGAATCAATTGCTAGGAAAGTTTGTTCATTGTGTCATGCCAGACAATGTTTCTTATCAGAATCCATATTGCACATTTATAAATCTACCGTTCATCTGTGTATTGACTATTGACTGCCATAACTGGTCTGGTAGTCTTGCTATATAACTTGAGATTCTCAACAAAATCAAAAGAAGAGTCTTTAATGTTATCAGTTTTAACCTGGCATCTCAACTTCAATCATTTTCCCTATCACTGTGATATGGCTTTCCTCTGTCTTTTCTACAAACATTTTCAAGGCACTTATTCCATTGAGCTATTCTCCTTTGTATCTCAACCATATAAATTTAAGTATACTACTACTACTACTACTACTACATTAGCAAGCTATGTCTCATCGTTTTACTGTTAAAATAGCAAGATGTAACTGTAAGTTCTATTCTAATAGTTTTTCTCACATTTCTCAACATTGGAACACTCTTCAGGTTTCTTGCTTCTGTCATATACAGTCTTCAAAATTTCAATGCAACTTTTGTCATCCTGAATCCTGTTCTTTTATTGTCCTTTCTTCTCACTAGTGTTTTCTCATTCTCTTCCACTCCCAGTAACCCTCTGCATCTTAGTAGTATTATCACCTTACTTGGGGTGAAATGATTAAAAAAGAAAAAAATTACGCATGCTGTTGAAATCAGATTCCTATAAAAAAGCTAGTGACTATAGGAAGGTAACTGAGAAACCTGCAGAAGGAAATATTGGCTACAACATTAAGATCATCTTACTGCATGAAGTTTCTATTTTGCAATGGATATTATGGTTTTACAGATGTTTGTCTTGTATAAAATTTTTAGAATGCTTCTATTTTGAAATATTTGCCTTCTGTTTTGCATTAAATATGAAATAATTAGGGAGCTTAAAAGCATCTTCAATGCATTTCTCCTCTTCATATAAATATTGAAGGCTAAAAATTCTCAGTTCTCTTAAATAGAATCTGATAATTATTCTAAATTTTATTTTGTTATTATGGTGAGAATAGAGTAGGAATACTTAATAATGAAAGTGATAAAAACAAAAAGGAAAGAATAAAGAAACTGAATGAAATTGGCTAGACTACATGCCCTGAAATGTATAGAAAAAAAAAAAAAATTCAGCATTCCAATATCTTCAACCTTTCCTATCAGTATATAAGTATAACCAATGCTTGTATTTTTGCATTTTATTTCTTCTTACATATATATAATTCCACCAAAGAAAACATTACTTTAGTCTGATTGAGGTTGAAACACATTACACAGGATTTTTTTCCATTTTGTCATGCATTTGCCTAACATTATTCCAATATATAGAAATTTATACTTCACATTCTCCCATACTGTAGAGTGCACTTACTGACAGGTCTGTGACATCATTAGACATTGAAAGGGTTAAGGGATAGCCCAATAGCTATACCAAGAATCGAAGCAAGATTTTATCAAATTCAGGAATTTTGTTTTCTTCCATGAATAAACCTTAAGGGGAGAAGTAGGGCTGTCTTGAAGTAAAACGGCTTTATTATTTTGAGGAATTTAGCTGAAAAGGTCATCTGGATAATTTAAACTCATGAGGAGTAGGGAGAGATGGTGTATTCTGCTACCACTACTCTTAGGAGGAGAGATCTCTTCAAGATTGGGCATGCAATTAATTTTCTGACAAAGGACCCTTTGTAGGACTTAGGGGAATCACCTAAACCCCAGGCCCTGTCAGACTGTGCTGGTTTTGGGGCAAAGGTCCACATAAGCAGAAGATCAAAGCAACCAAGACAGTAGCCGCTAGAGAAGCCATTGGAAACAAGAGACAACAGCTTCCCCTGATCTTACGTGATATGCTGCCCAAAGAAAACCCCTGACTTAAGCTTTGTTCCAGAAGCCTTGTATCAAACTTAGTCACATCAAGAAAAGCATCAGATTAATATACGAAGAAAAAAAGTGTCAATAATCCTGCACAATGAAGCATATATATTATTGCTTGAAGAATTGATAATTGTAATACCAGCTCTTTACAAAGAATGTTATATAAAATATTTTCGTTAAATCAAATTATTTTTTTTTTTTTTTACTTGTGACTTTACTCTGCCTGGACCAAACCAATATGACGACGATTCCTGTTGATGATTTGATCCTTGCCAGCCTTGTGATCAAAATCAAACACAACATGCAAGGATTGGATGGAAGTGATCAACTCAATGATCAGCCATGGGGATTGGACATCAGACAGACCGACAAAGAAGGTTACAGATTGAGTGGACCAAATATTGACCAGGGTGTGATTTGATGTGATCGTTCTATTTTGTGGTCACCTGCATTCTTTCATGTTACACATGTTTCACTGTCTGAAATTCAAATATTCCTCATCTATCCTTGTTACTGTTGCTTGAGAAAAATCTATATCAATTGCCACCTCAGAGAGAGAATATATCATTTTCCTGATGCCAACTATCATACAGTGATCAAATGGTGTTAAATTCCATCAGATGGTTGCCACAAATACACTGCCTCTTTATATATTACATCACATATGTTATCCAATCCTTTTCTAAGTAAATGTAAAAACCATGCTTCCTTAGTAAGATAGTTACAAGAGATGAAACTTGTCAAGAAGGAAATTTCAAGCAGCACTCTCTGCAGAAAAAGTGATGTTTTATGACCAGAAGGAAGTCATACTATTAGGGTTATGCCCAATGGCACTAGTATCAATTCTGAATCCCATATTGCCAAAACTCCAGAGGAAGGCTTCTTCAAGCTAGGCCACATTTGAAGATGAGTGAGCCCGTAACAGAAACATTTAAAGGACAATGGTTCTCAAATTATGATGAGGTGAAAGAGGCAACTCACACAAGGATAAGAAAGAAAGAAAGTGGAATATCATGAGATTAAGAAGGAAAAAAGACTATGTTGAGGATGAGATTTGGAATCCTGAGGCTTGTGTTCATTTTGATATGCTTTATGTACTTCTCATGTTGAATATGTTACAATTAGTATAGGCATTACTTTTTAACTGATCCTCATGTATTCCAAATCACCATTTAATATCATTAGTTTCGACTTGTCCAATAACTTTAATATTTGATTGCGATAATTCTTTATAAACTCAAATTACCATTCATTCATAGTAAAATAAGTTAAATTAGCCAATATTTTTATTCATATAATTTTAAAATTTTATCTTTTGAAAACATCATCTACCATTACAGTAATTGATAATTTTGCTATATATTTAAAATTTTAACATTAATTTCATATAATTATTAAATCAGTAACTAACTATTGTTTGAATTACATGCAAATAGTTTATACATTGTTGCTGATGAAAATATAACAGCCAATTTACTTGAAGATTAAAATTTTCTTTCCTTTCTAAAAATATAAATTTTTAGTCATATAAATTCATGAAAAGTTCTCAGTGTAACTAAAACGGTAATGAGTTATGAAGCTTATGTTTATTTAGTGATAAATTCAACAAATTTAGCACAGTGTTTCTCAAAATCCTGATGTTTGGTTATTAAAATACTGCTATCAATTCCGAATCATTTAAAAACTTTCTTTTCTTCCTTTAAAGGTTTAGAGACAAGTAATAAAATGAGTAAGGTCTGTTTAATAATCAGTATGTACTCAAATCTCAAAATCCACCATCTTGCCAGCTATGCGTGCAGGTGCATTATCCTGCAGAAAGAGTTCCTTTTCACAGCTTCTCTTGTCATTCGTTTCAATGTCTCTTGGCAAGTTAGTATATTTTGCATTAACTGTTTGGCTCTTCTGAAAATTATCAGAATACATTCCTTATCTTAAAAAACTGTAACTATAAACTTTCTAGATCAAATGCTGCCACTATTTGTACTGCTGCTAGATCTCTTATATATCAGCAATTCTTTTGGTCAAGATTCATTAATAGGGAAAGATTAAGTCATGAAGATAATCAACAATATCAGGAGTTGATTATATGAAACTACTGAAGGCATTGCAGATCTCAAAATCTACACTTTGTAATTTAGCACACAGCTTCTTAACATGCACTAGTTACTCAACGTGACGCTATTTAGCTATGGTAATTGATTAACTAATTAACCAAAAAAATTAAACAAGAAAATACTGAGAATGGAAAAGAAGGTACCCTAAGATTTTATTTTTACTTTAAAAAAAGTTACTTTTCTCAAGAACCTGAAAATTTGCGTAAACAGTGGGCTCACAAAAAGGCCATATGTGAGCTTTTGACAATTGATTTATGATAATTGTAAAGAAAACATGAAATACCCAAAAAGTGTCTAAGATATCATTCGAAATCGCAAGATATTAGAAGTCAGCCAAGCGACAAAGCCATTTGTTAATTGTAAGAATTTTTGGCATGGGAAGATGTTCCAAGAAATATGTCGTTCAAATGGAAAGATTTTATTTTTACTTTTCTCAAGAACCCGAGGATTCGTGTTAACAATGGGTTTGCAGAGGGGCAGTATGGCGAGCTTTTGACAAAATTTTGATTTATGATAATTGTAAAGAAAACACAAAATAGCCAAAAAGTGTCTAAGATATCATTTGAAATCGCAAGATTTTAGAAGTTGACCAAGCCACGAGGCCATGTGTTTGTAAGACAAAAAAGGGAATTTCAAAAACAAGTTGATAATTCTTAACTCAAAAATTCTGAATAAACAGGGATGTCAAAGAATTAATTAATTAATGAAGCAAGCTTAACCATGCCCGTACAACTGAGACGCCATTGGTCGTGTGGTAGCAATGGTGATAGGCGGAGGTAAATTGGTAAGAAAGAGGGGGAAATTACTAACACCCACCGAAAGGATTCGGTATGAGGTAACAATGTAAGAAGGAGGGAGTTTAGGAAGACAGTTATCCTGCAACCTGGACGAAGGGATCCCCCCAAAATTTAAAGTAATTACTTTTCAAAAATGGGAAGTAATCAATTTTCCTAGCCAGGCAACAAAGAGGTTTTTTGTCAGAAATCAGGAAATTATCAAAAACCCCAGGCTGCAGCTAACCCCGCACTGGTTTTTGGATGATGTCCATATAAACGAGCACTCCCAGTTCGCCAGTCAATTAGAATTGCAATTGGAGTGAGTAGCAGACAGTTCGCTAGCAGGAACCAGAGAGTTGCCTTGCAGAAGCCAACTGAGAGATTCCATGACTTCCTACCTTTGACTTCGCCTTCCTAAGAAACAAGAAGTTATACTGACAAATGAGGCTAAGTGGCACCTAAAAACTAAACTAGTTGACTTAGAAAACCAGAACTTGCCTAAAGTATAAAAGTGTCAGTCTCTGAAGAAACGGTTTGGGAAAAACACATACTCCTGTATAGAACAGACCGATAAAAATTGATTTGCTTTCTTTCAACAAGCCCGAATCATTTTGTTTTTTTATTTATTTCTTTTTTTTTTTTTTTTTACACTTGTGCGACATCACCTCCAGTTTAAACTACAGCCCAATGTCTGATTGATCTTGTCTACCTAAGATCAAATCACAACATGGGTAGGTTAGGCTTGAGATCGAAGTAGTTACTTTGGTAACCAGTCATTGGAAATGAGCTGAGAATGACGGAGCTGGTGACAGACCGGTTGCATCTGGTATGAAGCCGTTAGAATTGACTGACCATCCCATTTGGTACCCTGACCAAAGGATCCTGCCAGGTAGCGATGATCACTGATCGACCGAGTCACATATTAGTGGCAGCTACTAAGAGTCAACACCAAAATGCTGGTAGGAGAAGTATCACAGCTTCACGGCACGACTAGAAGTTGACCCTAGGCCGACAATATTGTGTCACACAATGTGTGCATCAAACACTTATGAATTTCCTTGTTTAACAGCACAAAATCCCACAATTTCTATTGTCAGTGTTCAATCAATGGTCTGAAACCAATTCCAAAGTAAGTGCAAGGATCCTGCAATTTAGTACTTTACAATATTAAAGTACACTCCTTCCAGCTATAATGACAATGATCAGATTTGGGGAAATGAGTTAGGCCAAGAACTTTTAGCACATTAGTTTTGTGTTCTTGCTTTGAGAATGTGAATGATTATTTTTGCTATACTTACCGGGGTCCCCTTTGTAAGACAGAAGTCACAGCAGCAACTAAATGTGTAGATCCACCAACTTTAGTTGCAGCAGTTAGTAATGCTTTCATATGAACCAATGCCTGTTTTCGTGTTATCCCCCTTTTGTATCGAATCTGAGCAGCAGAAAGGAAATCTTCACATGATATCTAAAATAAAAACAAATAGAAATTTCATACAAGTGTAAAATATTTATTGATTAATAGTTCAATTATTTGAATGTAATGTAATTGCTGTAAGATAGTATTAAAACTGAACTTTTTATGTCATTGACATTTTTTTCTTGAGAATTATTCCTTACAGAAAATACCAAAAGACAAAATAGCTTATCTTTTTGCAGGTATATAATTTAAGGTGTACTTAAAATAGAGGAAAATGTTCTAGAGGAACATTTAAGAGGTATGTACTCTGATCCTAAACGACATATTCCTCTAGATCATAATAGCAACTTATTTTGGCCAGCCGTTCCTAAAGTGAAGTTTGATATGAAACCACCCACACACGAAGAAATAAAACGCATAGTCGACAAAAGTAGGAATAAATCTGCACCTGGCCCTAACGGAATACCTTTCCTTCTGTACAAAAAATGTCCTACTCTTCTTAAATGGTTACATACTAACTTAAAATTAGCATGAAAAAAATTACCATATCAGCCAACAGTGGATGATAGCGGAAGGGGTGTACATACCCAAAGAAAAGAATTCCAAGGACATCAGTCAATTTAAGCCAATTTAAGCTTCTCAATGTAGAAGGAAAGATATTTTTTCGTTTTTGGCATCGAGGTTGACCAAATACCTTCTCAATAATGAGTATATCGATACGTTAGTACAGAAGGGTGGTGTTCAGGAATAGCTGGTTGCTTAGAGCATGGAAACATGATCTGGGAGGCCATTCAAAAAGCAAAAATTAAAAGGAAAGATTTGGATGTCATTTGGTTGGATTTAGCTAATGCCTAGGGATCAGTACCTCACCAAATGATACAATTATCATTACAAATGTACCATATTCCTGAGGAAATATCTATTATGCTAGGAACTTATTTTGATGGTTTCCTCATGCGTTTCACTACAAAAAAGACTTTACGACTAAGTGGAACAGACTTGAAGTTGGAATTATGATGGGATGTACAGTGTCACCAATACTTTTCGTTCTAGCAATGGAACTGATTCTCAAAGCGACAAACAACAAGGCTGATGTTGTTGAGCTTGGGGGAGGTTGTCAAATGCAACCAGTGAAAGCGTTCATGGATGACACTACAATCCTCTCATCCAAAGTAAGTTCAACTCGCAAGATATTAAGCTTGATGGACGACCTGATAAGTTGGTGGAGAATGAAATTTAAACCAAACAAGTCCAGAAGTCTTTCTCTTAGAAAAGGTAAGTTGAATAAAAACACAAATTTTGTAGTAGGTGGCCAAAGAATCCCTACGGTATCAGAAAAATCAGTAAAAAGTTTAGGTCGGTGGTACGATCAATCATTAAAAGATACCAACCAAGTAAAAGAAACATCCAGGTCATTACAAGAAGATCTCCATAAGATAGATCTTTGTCCTCTAAAAGGAAAATACAAGGTATGGTGCTTAGAGCATGTGCTCATTCGAAGCTACTATGGCCCATAATTGTGTGCAATTTTGAATGAGTACAACTGAGTCAATGGAAAGGAAAATAAACAAATATATCCGAAAATGGTTGGGTTTGCCTCCAGGTTTGTCTGATATCGCATTGTACTGCAGACAAGCAAAACTAAAGTTGCCATTTAAATCGATTGTGGAAGAGTATAAATCCGGAAAAATTAGACTTCAAATGATGTTGGATGACTCCAAGGATAAAGCAATAAAAGCTTTAAAGCCTACGTTAAAAACAGGGAGAAAGTGGAAGGTCAGAGAGACGATAAGTGCTAAAGAGAATCTAGCTTTCAATGAAGTCATCGGATACACTCAAGCAGGGAAACAAGGGTTAGGACTAAATGAAAGGCAATGGTGGTCGAAATCTTCTAGGAAAGATCGCCATGACATGGTCATCCAAAATGTGATGAAAGAAGAAGATGATAAAAGACTCGTAAAAGGAGTACAACAATCCCAACAAGGCCAATGGACAAACTGGGAGGAGGCTCTTCAGAAATCTATTACATGGAAGGACATTTGGCAGATGGCTCCACTCAGGTTGAGCTATTTAATACGTTCCACATATGACCTGCTACCATCTAAGAACAATCTTGTGAAATGGAAGAAAGAGAGTGATCCCACTTGTCCCCTGTGTAAGGAAAAGCCACAAACATTAGAACATGTTCTTAGTTCCTGTAAAACAGCCCTTGTCAATGGCAGATATACATGGAGGCACAATAGTGTTTTGGATGAGCTGGTCAGAGTTATAAAGAAATACATGAAGTCTGAGTCATCTAATTCAGCCCAGGAATTTGTTGCAGAAGGAAAAAGATATGTCGGCTCTAAGCAAACAAGCAAATGTCATGCTATACCCGGAAAAAAATCCCTTAGTTCTGGTGGCATCTGGGAGGTATCTGCAGACCTTCCTGGTTGGCGAATGATTACCCCAAAATAATATCAAGTAAAGGTCTGCGACCAGATATTGTTCTTCTGTCAAGGGTGAACCATAAAATCATCCTGGTTGAATTAACAGTACCGTATGAATGCGGATGGAACAAAGCCACGATTATAAAACTAATAAATATGAAAATCTAAAGTCAGAGCTAATAAAGGAGGGGTATAATGCAATTGTTAGAGCAGTGGAAATTGGAGCAAGGGGTTTCGTTTCAGGCACTCTGTACCAATTTCTGGGCCAAATTGGAATCAAAAAAGGCGTAATAGGGCCAAGAGTATAAAACGCCTAGTAGAAGTAACAGAAAATAGTTCTATGTGGATATGGAAAAAAGCGAAATACTCCGTGAGTGTTTCAGCGAACATGACAGCATGACATGACTGATCGTGAATGCGTAGTGAGGTTCACGTTGCATTCCCAGAACGCAGGTTTGCCGTTTTCAATTTTCGTAAATTTAATTTTTGCCATTACACATTTGAACTAGTTTATCTACAAGACTTGTATATCGTTATAATGGGGCCTCAGATCAGTGAGGGGGGCCGGTGTGCAACTGAAACCGTCTTGAGGAAGGCCCCGAAATGGTGCACATTCTCTCCTTATGACCCCAATTTAAAATTCGAGAGGAACACATCAAATTCAGTGAAGTCAAAAGCCGTAGTGAAGCTCGGTGGAAGTGTCATTGGCATGAGGAGCATTACACATTCAGCTCGCTTCAGGTGAGTTTCAATTACTTTCCAGTAATTTCCTTCTTCCCTGTAGATTTCATGTTTTAGATCCAAGTGTCTCAACTAAAATAATTTAAACATCTAAAAATACTTATGTATTTAAATAAATAGTTTTATTGTATACAACCACTGTATCATTGGGTGACCAAAAAATGCCAAAATTGTATTATGGAATATTTAAAAGTAACAGCTATCTTACTTCTGTGAGATTACCCAACTTTGTCTGCCAATGGACTATGCTTAATGCTATTAGATGTCATGACTATCAGCATTATTTGTTTATTTTAAAGTGTAGTAGTGAGAAGATGTCTTGTCCCCTCCAAGAAAACACTCTCTGGGTAAACCAATTTCTTAATTTCAACCAAACATAATATACACACACACAATAACTAATCTTGTAAAGTTCCTGTTCTTCCCTTTTATCTGAGTTGTCTATTTGTACACACAAGTATTTTTCTCTCCTTTTTGTTCTTTATATAAAAATATAAGTATAGAAATCATCCACATGTTGAATTCCTTTCCTTTGAAAATTTATAAAAGTGGTAGCACCTTTCTGCCATGCTTCTCTGTAAATGGACTCTTCCACTAACATTGTATAATAAGCTAGATTTTCATATCTCACTTGATTCAAAATTCAACATGCTTAACTCCAGAGAGATGTCTCCCAATTGCAAAGAACACGTGAAATTTTCAATTTACACATGGCCTTGTGCTATATTATACTCAAATTGACATGCAGAGAAATACTGTTTTTTTCGCAATTGCAGATAAGTTATTTTGCAGTCTGCTCTAATCATTCATGGTTAGAGTTTGATTTAAAGTACATGTTTTTATTATTAGATGGCATCTAATATATAGCTTTAATATATATTTAACATACAAAATAAGGATTTTTGATTGTATAGTGACAGATATATCAGTATTTTATTTTTACTTTTGGTTATTGATTTTAACATTGAAGATGGAAGAAGGCACTGCTCCTAATTAGACCAACTGAAGGTAGCACCAATTAAAACTATTTAGAATTAGAGAAGAGATAAGGTATAATATTCTATCAAGATAATATTTAACAGTGTTTCATTGGTAATCAGACAAAAGTTTCACATCTTGGCTGAGAATCTAGAGTTTTTTTTGTATTTCTATTTTTTTTTTTTTTTTTTATTTACTTGTGTACTATATTCATTAGATATTGCACAATCAGATTAAATATTTAATCTGGTGTTTAAGGAATTCTGCTAGTGAAACAAAATTTAATTTCTTGGAAAACTGAAAGAGATATCTTGAGCATTTCTTTACTAAGAAAAATAAAAAAAAATCTGGTAGGATGGAAGAAGATAGTGAAATGAAAGTGTTGCTTAATATCAAAAATTTTTTAAACTGCTTATTTTTACATAAGATTTTACTCCAACAACAAAATGACAAAGAAATAGGTTTTAAATATACTTTAGACAAAAGTGAATCCTAAAATATTTGCATACATTTCATGTCAAAGTAATAAAAAATAAAAAAAAAATTTAATGATATAATTGTAGAAATAAATACTTACTGCCTTCTCTGGGTTGCTTCCAATAAAATTAAACAATTGATCAATAAGAACAATATGAGGAGGTTTATCTACTTGATCTTCTTCTACAAGATCCTGGAGAATGGAAACAACAGCTTTTTTCCGAGCTTGGCGTCTTCTGAAAAATATTACCCCATCTACATATTTTCTATTTTTCCAAAACAGATTCACAAATAAAAAGTTACATAAGGATATTTTTATACAGACATTTTTCTATAATTTTATCTTTAATTACTATATATAAAAAAATAAAAATTTAAATGCAATGTCAGTCATCATCATCTTTCTCCTTGAATCCTCTTTTATTGTCCTCTCACCTTAATAATAATTTTTCTTGTATTTTTTTTCCATTTCATTAACACTTTTTATCATAGTGGTTTTATCACTTTCCTTCGGGTGAAATGATTAAAAATAATGTTAGAACATAGAACTATTGCATTTTCTCTGGCCATGTGCAAGAACAACACACATTTTATTTTGTCCAACCTAATAATTTTCTTCTGATACCACAAGGTACAATTCAAATTTCTATAACCAGTTTTTATAATTTTCTTCAACATTTCCCTCCCAGGACATCTCAGTTGTTTGTCTCAAGTTCATGTGTTCAATAGTGTATTCATCTTGCAGTGAACTCTTGTTCTTTTATATCACACCACGTCAGAATCTCCTTCAGGAAAATATCCTTTATCAAGTGGCGTAATTCTGGTTACTCATTTCTGCACACATGCTACAGTGACAATCGTTTATAAAAAACATTGTCTAATTTTTTTTATTATCAAATCTGCATGTAACAATAAATTCACTCATCTCAATTGTATCAGCTCTTTTCACTTGGGATGATAAAATCTTATGCATTTTCTTTGTTACCAATCCTTTTTTAGCATTGAATGAAAGCATGAAAGTGAAGTAATCAGGGGACAAGCTCTTTTGTTACTGATATTTTCTTTGTACTGAATGTCTCTCTAAATCTCTGCAACAATTGCTTCTACTTCTCCTTCTTCCTGAACCAGAACATATACAATGTAGTTCTTTGGCAACATCTTATAAATTAAACTAAACATATATGCTTATAAACTGACTGTTTTAGCATATTTATCCAGTTTACACTTCCTTCACACCAGATCAAAACTTCAATTCTGACAGGGTTCTTTATCAAATAAACAACATGAATTAGGTGTGTGTCTATATTTCTGAGATGAGGTATTATGTACAGTATTTACATTAGTCGGACTATTGTCCTCATCTTTGTCGCCATATTTGTCACAACGTTTCGGCCGTTGTACGCTCCGGCCTTCTTCAGGTGGTTGGAATTTCGAACTGAACCCAAAGAAGGTGAGTTCAATTCCTGGTTAAGGCAGTGGAGAACTTTCAGAGGGAAAATTAGCAGGAGATAACTGATAACTGACATCCATCAAACATGGCACGTGGAATTAGAACAGTCTACCCCAGCGATCGAAATAAAGGGTTCAGTTCGAAATTCCAACCACCTGAAGAAGGCCGGGCGCATAACGGCGAAACGTTGTGACAAATATGGCGACAAAGATGAGGACAATAGTCCGACTAATGTAAATACTGTATGAATTAGGTGTGTAAAAGTTTCCAGGATATTTTTTTTTTAAAAAAAAAAAAAAAAAGTAGTTTTCTAGTGTGTATCCAATGTTTAATAAAAAAAAAGAAAAGAAAAAAAAGAGGACACTGAAAGCTTTTGCATACACCTAACATTACTCAGAGTAAATTTTTTTTATATATAATGTTGGAAGCTGCATATCTCTCTCACAATTAGTGATGAATTAATAAAAATAGCCATGTAAAGTTTGAAATTGTTTTTTTGTTTTTTTTTTAACAGAAGTCACAAGAGTTTGACCAAAGCTAATTTTGACAATAAATGCAATACATCAGTTTTGTAACGTGCCTATGAAAATTATACAATAAATTAAAATAATTATATAAACCCTTAAAAAAATTACCGTTGAAGTTTCATAATTTCTATAATGGAATCATCCTGAGAACTCTTCAGATTGGATGGGCAGCTTCTTGAAGAAATTTTTCCAGTTTCCAACATATTAGTATCAGAACGCGTCATAGCACAGGACACTGGAAAATAAAATATTCATAAATTTCATATAAAATCTGATATAATGCAACAAGTGAAAACGCTGAAAAAATGTGAAAACAAACAAAAATGAGTGTTGCTTAAATTCAGTGATTGTATGAGAACCAGTGTTTCAAAATGACATGGCCATAAGCCTTCAGATATGCAACTAGCTGTAGTAATTATCACTATATAAACTTTTATAAAATATCAATAAAATAATGATGATTATATAAATACTTTCAATGAATTAATCTATAAAGGTTAGAAACAATTGCAAATAATGAGATTGAGAGGTTTGGATATTAAATCTTGTCTTACAGATAATTTTGCTAAGCTTACACAATGAGTATTAATCATTAAATTCTCCAATATTCACTTTGATAATCATTAGTTGTACTAGGCTGATGCATTTCTTTTTTACAAAATCTTTTATTCTTATAAATTCATATCATAATTATTCAGTCATCAAAATATTTTTACAGGTTTTCTTGACCTTAGATCCAGGTAACTTATAGAAAAATTGTTTATTCCATCATAAAAGAATGATTCCAGTTTTAATTTGATGAGTTTATTGAGGAACTTTTGCATGTCTTGAACATTTGGAAATCTTAACCAGACAAGCGATAGTCTTAATGTAAGAGCTGAAGAACATACTGCATGTAAAAGAACTTCCTAATTCCAATTCTATCATCATCAGATGCATTATATTTTCAATATGAAAAAAAAAAAAAAAATCCCCCCACCCCATGCCTTTTTGCTTTCAATATATCATTCAAACAACACCGTGAAGGTTATATGTCAGCCCATTTCAGGAGATAAACATGGGAAGAATGTCTACACAAACGTCATTAAACCAATCTTCAGAAATGCCAACATACACATCGACTATTCTGTATTCGGTTCAAAACTCAAAAAAATATCATCCAAAGAAAGAGTGAACAACAACTGAGAGATTGTGAATGTGCAAATAAAGATGAGGACAACAGTCCAAACAATGTAAATAGTGTAAATAGTTACAATACCTGTTCTCAGAAATCTCAGATGTTGAAAAATTTCTACATATAAACTAATCTTTAGTAAACAGAAATACCTGTTAACAAAATCAGCAATAAAAGTCTGACTTATAAAATGTAAACAGTGAAGTAAATTGATTGCTGAATGTTTTCATATAAATGATACATATGATTTTTTCAGTGAAAATTCTGCCTTATATATAAGAGAATAATATTTTGAAACCCCCACTTTTTATCAATTACAGAAAGTATTATTATATTGTCTCTTGAGACATTTACAGTGGAGGTGGGTGTGTGTGCTTGTATAAATTGGTTTTATTAATATTTCATAGTCAAAGAATAAAATTGTCCCTCATATTAATTAGATTTAATTCAATAAAATGTTGATAACATTTTTTTAAATATAAAATTATGGATGATTAAATTAAATACAGTAATATGATTTTTATAACCATTTATAAAAATATAAATTGTATTAAATGATATACTGAGATAATAGCTGAAGCTAATTTAAAAAAGGAATAAAAGAATATAATTAAGTAACTCACTAAAGCTCTGTTCACTGGTGTAAGAAGAAATACTGCGCACCAAAGATCCTTCTCCATCAGCAGGAGCAATGTTGACATGCAATAATAAATCAAGACGATTTATCAAGGCCTGTACCAACTTCTTGGTTTTCCTCATAGGCTGTAACATTTCATCTGATTTAATATCACCCTGAAATTTTTCCCTAAAACAACAACAAAAAAGTATCTAAAACAAAAATATTAAAAACTAAAAATTATAATTTTAATTAGATAACCCTTTCAAAGTGAACAAGTCATTATAATTTTATATTCTACTTCAATTTAAAGTAAAATCTTAATAGACAATGCGAGAGAATTGAAAGTATCTCAACAAATCTAAAATCATTGGATCTTATAGTTGGAGGGTAATCATTATATATATATATATATTAGAGCTAAGAAAGGTCCATAGTCAAAACAGAACTGAATAACTTCCATATATATATTTGTTATAGAAAGAAAGTTGAAGCAACTTGCTAAAATACTCAATAGGCAAATTTCACAGAGCTGGATATGTAAACAATGTATAGGCTTTTCAGTTTTTGCCTATTTTTAACAAAGACATCAAACTAAAGTCATGCTTTATTAGTATCTCACAGAGTTTTCAATTATTTTACTCTAATCTATTAATCTATTATTTCAGAAAAATACACAAATTAACACATTTCTCATGATATGGCAAAATTAATAAATTTGTACAATATTATTCAAATTTTCCAATTCTAGAAAGCACTTATTTTATGAAAATACTGTAATAAAAACAAAAAAAAAAATGAAGAAAATTTTGAAATAAAAACTGAAAGTATAAATAAAACTATGAAGTTAATTTTTTATCAATAATGTAACAATTTTGTTTTATTTTTTTAAACCAATTCAACATTATAAAATGTCAACACATAGCAACTGGTACATTGGCAGCTGTATATTCATGGTAGTCTCTTCATTTACCAACTAGAATTAGTCTACATAAATTTTTGTAAACAAAATGTTAGTTCTAAATGCAATAATGATAAAAAAATTAATGTTATCATTATAAAAGTTAAAAAAATCAATTACATCATTTTACTTTTAGAACAGAATATACATGAACATTTACAAATCTAGAAATAAATTTTTATAGAAAATTATTCTTTCAGACAAATCTAATTGTGATTAGCACATTATGAAATTCCACAACCTGCAAGTCAGAATTCTTTGGTAGTCTCAATTATCAACTGATGCAATGTTATTAAATAATGCAACAGAATGATTTTGCAGCTTGACACTTTCTTTCCTATTTTTTCTGAAACCATTAAATGTGTTATTCCAAGCCATTTAGTTTTTGGTATATTTGCAGCTAATAGCAGGAATTTTATTCCTCCAACTACATCAAATTGTTTTATCAATTAGTTTTTCCTCTTTTGGTCTTCTGAAATACTTAATTTTAAAACTGATTTTTTTCTCAAAACTAAGGAATAAATATAAAATTACTGTTAATCATGCTGTTGGGATACAACAGGCGATAATCTCTCACTTTGGTCAAAATAAAGTCATGTTTGTCACATGACAGCTGCTTAGTGATATCACTTTACTACAGTAATGAAAGTGGCAGTCAATTTCATTCAGTTTACAGGAATCAAATGAAGCAGGTGTTTGTTTGGCCCATGCCAAGAGACCCAAGCAGAGGCTCAATCTGCCTCCCCCAGGAGCTTACAAGTCCATGATGCCATTTCCCTTTGGGAATATATCTTCCCCAGATATGGAAAGAAACTATCTCTGGCTAGCAGTCCACAATTTTGGGAAAACCCAAAACTAGCCATTTCCTGTTTGCAGAATATATCCTCTCTTGGAACATATATTAATCTAGATCATTTGAATCTGAGATCATAAACATGGCTCTCCATACTATATGTAAGACCCTATCTTTTCATTCTCCTTTTACTCTACTTGCTGTGTAGATATGTTATATTTTTTTCTGTGTGGGGGACACACATGTAAATATGTATACAGTGTTCTGTGCATGTGCTTCCTCTTTAAAGCTATATTATTTTAAAAATGACAAATGATGGAATTTAACAAAAGAAAATTATTTTGCAAAGATATTTAAATCCTCAATTAAGATGTTTAATTATTTTATTAATTTTTTTTCAAAAACTCTATTTTTGTGATGCTATCATAATTAGTTACAGTTAGCAAAAGATTTTAAACAATTTAGTTTAATTTACTGCATTGTTCAAAACTGGTTCTTTTCTCTGAACTGGACAATTTTTTTATATTTGAAATGTCTAATGAAAGGACAGATTATGAATTACTTTACAATTACTTTGATTTTACATTCCAAAATAGAATATGTTCTGTCAAACTATACCAAAAAATCTTCATATTTTTTTTAAATAGATTTTTTTAAAAGAAAATAGCTTTACTTCTTACAAAAAATTCTTTACTTCAGAAATAAACAGAAAAAATAATCATAATAAAATAATTTCTCTATAAAAATGAATGAACAAGCAAATATTTTCCAAGAATTTTTTCAAATTCTTTTTAAATTATTATACTGACAATACAAAGACCAAGGCTGCTTTGATGTTTCTTTTACTAGATACTATAAGCCAGACTTTCTTACAGTCTTACAAACATATGTAGTGTAGATATATTTACAGTATATACTTGCATATCATGCAACTTTTGAAGACCTAATTTTAAAGCTAATTTTAAAGGAGTTGCATCATACACAAGATATAAAATTAACATATGTACTGCTGGCCCTGGCTCCTCCATTCACCAAAATCCATTTATCCATTTACTGTAGTCAAATTAGCTTCAAAATTAGGCCTTCAAAATGATATGTGAATATATACAGTATTTTAATTTTTTACTCTGATGCTTTAATGTTATAGTAGAAGATTTACATTTTATGAGAATGCAAATTTTTTATTATGCTATTTTTTCTATTTTGAGATAAAGAGCAACCAAAGCTATCTTTAAATATTTACTTTTTCTTTTAGAAGAGTACGTAAGTCTGTTTGAACTTTATTTCAGATACAAAGAATAAAGATGCTTCAATCTTAAAATGATGATAATGAATACACAGTTAATGTATATATTTAAACTATTAAATTTAGCTATTAGTTATTTTTACCTCAAATATTTCATAGCTTCTTCAGGATCAGCAAGATCAAGTTCAACATCCTTCAGGAAACAGAGCATAGTCAATTCCTTCAGTTTTGTCTATAAATTTAAGTAGAGAATATAATTTACATTAAGAAAATTTTAAATACAAGTATAAATTTACTTGAATGTCTGAAGACAGTATTTAAAAATTATATTTTTACTTCAGCTCTTGGTGAAAATTTGTAAGTAAGCTACCTAAGAAAGATTTTCTTCTATAATATCTTCACTGAAATATACAAATCACATTTTATACAACAATGAATAGTGAATTACAGATTTAAGATATTTTAAAAGCTATAAATTATTTCAATATGAATGAATTTTTTCTCCCCAATGAGGATAATATATTCTGCTCTCTTTTCAATGATTTAAATATACTATACATAGCATGAAAAATAGATTCTTACAAATACATGTAGTGTATAAATCATTTTAGAATTTTTTAATCAGATGATTTTTATAATATACGTTTTTAGGGTATTATAACATTTTTAAAATATTCATTTTTTAATACACTTTGACCTGAAGAATAAAAAGTGGTCTTTAAATGTTTAATCAGAACAAATGAACTACATGAATAATGATAAAATATTTTATATAAATAATAATGAAAAAACATTTGAAAAGATACACGAAATATTAACAGAAAGACTCAACTTCTGCTAATATATTAACCATTAGACATTCATGCGAGATGAGAGAGAGAAGCAAATTAACTTTCTGACATTCTAAATGTAACCAACCTTATTGACAAATGTAAAAAAAAAAATATTAAAGATGTTTGGCTTAATTAAACTAATGTAGTTTATTTAGGTTTAAAGAAAGTAAACAAGAATGAAGAACTGCATGTACTTACCAATTTCTGCCCCAGAAACAAGTTAGAAATATCTGGGCTGTGAGATACCTCCTTGTCTTTATTTGGCATTACACCTGTTGGATTCCTCCATCCATAGGTGAAAATTGACCTTTGTGGCACCATTTCTTTCATCTAATTGTTGGTGCCATACTGTACCAGAAGGTTGTTTCTATGGGTGATATCTCTCATCTCTCAGTTATAGCTTTCACACTCTGATGATTTCTCTCCACCTGGGCAATATGCAGTGTTCTAATATCTTTGAATATTCCATTATTCTAGCATGAACTGTGCTATTATCCATTACAATCTCTTGTACAGATTCTTACATTCTCTCATTCCTTTGCAACTGTCTCTGCCTGCAATTGCCTCCATATTGTTCAATGACACAATCACTATAGGTAAATTCCCCTGCAATTATGTGCCAAATCAATAGCTAACCTTTTTCCAGTTATCTCCAGGTATGATCTCACCTGGGTCATGTGTGTTCAGGGCAGGGTCAGTTAACTGACACCTAATGCAGATTATGACGACTCTTTAGATCTCCTCTCTCTTAACAAGTGGATCAACTTTCCACACTGTTCATATTCATATGATGCAAATTGTGCCAAATGTTTTTTGTTCTACCTCTTCCTACTTGATGACCAGCCAATTCTTTTTTATTCATGTTATCATATCAGCCTTATTTCTTCTTGAAAGCACAAACATTGCTTCCAGCTTCAGTCAAAACTTACTCCCTTAGTATTCCTAATTTGCACTTTATCATCAATTCTGCAGAACCCTTTGTCCTTATTCTTCACTTTTCTCTTAGAGTAGCATCCACCCAACTTACTACTGTGGCTGAATCAATCCTGATTTCCATTTCTTTCAAACCCCACTTTAAGGCCAAATTAATACCTTCCAATACAGCAACTAATTCAGTCACATTGAGGTTTTTTTTTCCTTAACCATTTCTTCAGTCACTACACCATCTATCTCACCTGTATAAATATTGCTTGTATCATACCACACTACTACCGTTTTTGATTTAGGTACATACCATTTCTCATTTACTGGATCTTCCTTTATCTCTGCCAGAATATTCTGCCTCAAAAGCAATCATCCAATCATCTACTATACATTCTCAGGTAATCTTACTTGCCTTCTTCTTAACATAACTCCATGATGTTTGTAGTCATCCAGCAATTTGTCACAGACTGAGAATAATTCCTGTCAACTCACATCTTCCTTTAACTCTGACACTTCACTCCCTGCCTTCTTAAATACCAGTTTTCCCATTTTAGTCAGAGCCCCAATATCTGCTCCCCTATCTAAGGACTTAACAGGCTTTGCTATAAACCCAATTTTTTTTTTTTTTTAAGAGGGCCCTCTACTTCTGCTGACACTTTCATCTAATCTATTATGATGTAATCAATATATATGGCCTCTTTTACTTTATTCTTATTCTCTAGCACTGTTTTTTAGGACTGCTACCATAACATTTGGTGCAACATTGAGCCCAAACTCCAACCTAGTTAAACAGTGCATTTTACACTTTTATTTCAACAAATAGTACCACCATAATTTATCTGCAATGTGTAATTGCAAATAGGTCCACTTGAGGTTCACAATTTTTGTTCTCCCAGCCATTTGCCTCCAATTTCTTTTCCCATTGATCTACTATGTCAATCCCAGTATGACATTACATAATTATTCAGTTTCCAAAAGTCCAGTACTGATCTGACTTTGCTTTTAGTTGCTTTGACTACTGCCAGCAATAACTTCATTAACTCCCCATTTACATGTCAAGAGAATGCTCTGTAATCCATTACTCCTTTTCAAACCTTTTTTTTTTTTAACAGAACATTTGTAACAGCCCCACTTTGTGATTTTTTTTTAATACTAGTGGCTCTCCCATCCAATTCCACTGTTTACCTTTTTTCATCAAACTCTGCTTTGAAATCCTTATTTTCATTTCTGCAACAGTTTGGGTATTTGCAGCATAACTTGCCATTCCAAATTTCACCTTGCCATTACAAATAGTCACACTTTCCAGCTTAGTCATTATATCCATAATAAAAACAATATTGATACCATCAATAATTATTGATTCTAGTTATGTACTCCCATGTATTTGTCCCTTTACACCCTACTTCTCTCCCATCAATTGCTCTTTAAGTGCCACTCCCATCCCAACCTTTTGCAAGCTTAGGGGGCAAGCATCTCCAATGCAGAAGATCCTCTTGTTCCCCCGAGGAGAATTCTTTGCTATATGCCCTAGTTTTTCTTTTGTTTTTTTTACCCCTACAACACATTTGATTTAGGTTGCTGGATGTCCCCATTTGCCTCCCTTGTTTTTTTTTCTTAGTTTCCTCTTTGCCACATTTAACTACTATTGTTCTAGACTTCTGCAGTCAGTACCAATTCATTGACTCCCATCTTCTCAACACCAGATATTTGTTGCAATGCCACATGTCATCTGGAAGGCTAGTTTTGCTGCTTTATCTAGACCTCTCCCTATATATCCTACCAACCTTTTGGCATTGTTAGCATAAACATCCACTGATTCTACAGTCCACCTTATTCTTCTAAGCTTTCCATATGCTCCAAAAGAACCTTCTTTAATTTTTATCATGTCTTCATTCAGCTGTTCTTCACTCATTTCTAAGTAGGGACAAATCTTAATCAATCTGGTCTTTTGGGTTTTTTTTTTTTTTTTACAGTTTATGAACCATTTATAGGCTATTTAAAGCTGAAACACATTTCAGATTGTAGAAGGTTGCTTACAACTTTGGCTAGTATTTAGATGGGGGATCACTTAGTAACACTGGGTACTGTAATCCAGTGTTCCTAAGTGATCTCCCATCTAAGTACTAGCCAAACTTAATGTTGCTTAACTTTTGTGATCAAACAAGAACCAGTGTTTTCAGTGTGATTTGACCATAGACTTCCATGTAAGAAAAATGGAATGAAGCTTATGACATCTGGGATGTTTAAAAACTTAGCGACTAAATTCACCTTTTTTTAGCCTCACAATTAAATGGTTTTATCATATCTGTACCCAATTTTACTTTCTCTTCATGGCAAAATAGTTTGTAGTTTATTGTGGTTTAATTAAAATAAACAATAATGAAGAACTGCATGTTCTTACCAATTCCTGCAACAGAAATGAGCTAGAAGGAAAATAATATCTGGGCTGTAACATTTGGTTCCTTTTACCAATTCTTGATCACACTTAAAAAATCTCTCTTATCTTCTTTCTCTTCTCTCACAACTGCTGCTGCTTCTTTTTAACTCTGACAATTACAAAGCTTCCTCCTGCCTAGAATTCCAAAACCAATGTAAAAGTCAAAACACCATGTACAAAGACATTTATTAATCACAATGCTCAGCTCTCTTCTCATTTACTGAGTTTCTCTAAAAGTGACACCTTTTCCTCTATTAAATGAATAGAGAAAGAAAGATCTTTTCATATACCAACATCCAGCTTCATTATAGTCTCAAAAAGATGCTTTGATTTTGTGGGCATTTTGACAAGTAAATTAATCAAGTGTATCAAAATCGAATTTTATGCTCGTTTGATCATGAACAAATTTTGAATAAAAGTTGAAAATTTTCTTACTTCTTGAAGATGGTAATCATCAAAAAATGGTGGGAACTGAGATGATTCTTGTTTCAGGTCATTGACTTCATTGTGCCATCTTTGCTCTAACTCAGCCAAACTCTGGAAAATAAATTTATTACAACATTTATTAAAATTATTACAAAACAACAAAATAGTCTTTACTTATCTTCAAGCCTTATTATCAAATAGAACATATTAATATAATTGATCAAAATGATTTTGTGGAAATTTTTTACTGATATTCTCCATAGGTTGTTTTTTCCCAGCCATTCAAAATAAAAGTTACTATTTACATATTTATCTAACTCTTTTCTTTATATAGTGCTAGCAGTACACACCACAATTTCACAGATTTCCAATTTGAATTTCCTGATGAATCATAATTCTTAAGTTAAAGATTAATTAAGTTCCTTGTGTATTCCGTGGTTATAAAATTCCCATGGAAATTCCTCTATTGCATCTTTAAATAATTGAGTTTAATAAAATATTGCAATAACAATAATAAGTATGAATACAAGTCATTATTTAAAGAAGTAAGATGGTACAAATGACAAGATTAAAAAGTGACAAAGTTTCCCATTTCAGTGAAGCAGATTAGAGTGTTATTGCTTCCTAAATCTTATGTATGCTTCCTTTTCTCATTAAAACTAAACAGTGTTTATTAATATTCTTCCATCATTCTCAACACATAATGGTCCATTATCTAAGGTAATAGCAGAGTATAATGCACATGCTAACTTACTAGTGGAAGAACAACCAGAATTATAATAGGACACTGATCATATGGAATTCTTTCCTTACATCCTTTATAGATAAATTGAAAGACCTCCACAAAATATCTAAATGAAATATAATTATTATTGGCTGAAACAATTCTTATGACCAATTAAAAGCAAGCTTTCATTTTAAGAACATTCAACAATATTTGGCAGTTTGGATTATTTTGATATCATTGTTTCAAGCATTTTGTCCTTGTCATATATGCATATAAATTTTATTGCTGTACCTGGCTTCACTTAGCATACTGTCAGGTCTTAAACCTTCCCCACCTTAATTTTCTCTATAAATTTAGATACATAGGAAAATAACCAATGTCAAGATCTGAAAAATATTCTCATGCCTAAAAGCAGTCAAATTAAGACACGACACCAATAGTATTCATTTCAAACAATGCAATAAAAATAAAATAATACTGAACACTATATATTTATGATTGTAAATATGAATTTCCTATATATATATATATATATGTATGTGTGTGTGTATATATATATATATATATATATATTTTTTCATGAAAACAATATCTTAAACTGTTGAATGCTAATTTCCATACTATCATTCTTCTTTTTCATTTTTTTTAATGTATAATTTATATTTAAAACTTACTTGAAGTTGACGTACAAGAGCATCAATACGTTTGAATACTTCCTCTGTGACACTGGACAATAATAAAAATTCTTCAGTCTGTTGTTGATTTTGAGACAAACAATGTAAACTCTCTGTCAATGAGGAGTGTTTTAATGCAGCAGAGATGACACGTTCTTCCAAGAAATC
This sequence comes from Acanthosepion pharaonis, assembly GCA_903632075.3. Taxonomy (NCBI): domain Eukaryota; kingdom Metazoa; phylum Mollusca; class Cephalopoda; order Sepiida; family Sepiidae; genus Acanthosepion; species Acanthosepion pharaonis. Next base: position 74,919 of record CAHIKZ030000195.1, on the reverse strand, counting down.
TGGGTTGATAACATCCCTGCAAAATATAAAATTTATTCAGTATTTGTCTTAGAAAGATTTTGTCAGAATCTTTTATAATGCAACAAAACCTATTATAATATAAAACATTTTTTTAAAAATAAATTTTCAACTATTGGTATATTATATCTTTTCTAATTAAAAAGTGTACATAAAAGAAATGAATATTTACACTTGAAAATATATCAGTTATAAGTAAAATTTTACAATATTTGTAAAATACTTAAACAATATGATAAAAGTAATAAAAAATATGAAAAATAATTAAAATTTGTGATGATTTTCGTCAGTCCAGGTTAAAAGATAATTAAAAAAGAAAAGTAAAATTACAAAAAAAAAAAAATCGTGCAAATATTACAGTTAGTACTGAGAGCAAAATTAAAGATCCCAGAAATATATTTTCTATGGCATAGAGTAGGGGTTGACAACGTGCAACACGCCAAGCAATTTCCAATGGCATGCAGCTTCAAATGACATTACAAAATCCAAACATATAACTACTACAATGCAAAGAAGATATTTAGCTGTTTCAATTTTAATATATACTAAAGTAGATATACTATATATTACTATATAAAATATATTGTAGAACAGGTATATTGACCTTGTATAAAAATATGTATGCTGTTGGCACACAATGATTTTAAAAACCCAAGTTGACCCCTGGCATAGAGTATAAACACAAGTACTTTCATAATTAATTTGAATACAAATTTAAAATGTAAATAGATACATTTTACTGTTTTTTTTTCAAACATTATATGAACATCATAAAAATATAATTTATTATAAAATAAATTTTCATAAATTGATGTGTGAATCTAAATTTTGTGCTGTATACAATAGAATAGATAAGTAAATGTTGAAAAATTTACCTTATACTTGGTCTCAGTTGAGGAGGTGGTCTCATTGACAACTGACGAAGTTTACGCATAATTTCCAGGGGTAACTTTATTCTTGGTAATTTGTTAGTTTTAGCTTTATCACTATCATCTTGATTAAGTGATGTTATTTCTTTTACAGGAATCATTCTGTCACCTGAGCGAGACTGCCATACACACCTTTAAAAATGTAAAATAAAATTATATTACTATAGCATGTTACAATAAAGTAACAAAGATACCCTTTTTTAAAAATAACAATAATATTTTTGTCAATCTGAAAATTTTAATTACTATATATAACAATTTTAGAAACTTCTGTTTTGATATGTTTCAACAATAAATTGGTATCATCAGGAAAATGATGTGGATTCATCAATTAAATATGTCAAATAGAAGTTTTTCGAATTGCTGTTTATATGATGAACTCTCCAGTTGTTTTCAATGTATGTCCAATATAATATGTATATAGGTAAAAATAAAGATATTGATAGACAAGGAGTCAAAACATCTAGTTAAGAAAACACCAAGAATATTACAAACATTTTAGGTAGAGGTATTTATAATTTACCTTTGTAGCAGTTTGGATTTCAATAAATGATCACATATATATTCCTGTGGTGTTTTCTCTGGTCCCTGATAAAGAAGTTGAAGCATGGTGCAAGCAAGCACTGACAAGCCAAGGGCTAAATCAGCAAGAAAAGGGAGACCACATGATACTTCTTCAGCTGATTCCTAAAAAATAAAATCTTGTACAATGAAGGAATATGCAAAACAAAACAAAATTTTGAAATGAAATTTATAATCTTAAATGGTTTGAAATAGAGGTTTATATATGTTAGATAACCTTTCTTTATAGATAATAGCAACATATCTTCAAGCTGAATTTATGCTTTCATAATACAAATAACATACATACCTATAAAGTTTCTTAAAATATGAGCATGTATTTTCAACAAGGTAAGACATTTTTTACTGGCGCATCAACCTATATATCCAATAAAACTTCAATGATTTTGCAAAAGAAATTATAGAACAAAATATTTCCGATATCCAATAATAAAGATATTTAAAATCATGAATAAAATCAAGTGAGCGGAAGCATAGAAAACTGAAAAACAATTATGCACTTTGAAAAAAAAGAAAAGAAAAACAAAGAGCAAAACAACAAAATGAATAAATATTGTCTACTTACCGTGAAGTGATTCTGAAAAATAAAAGAAATACAATCAAAATATAAATCTAAAATTCCATATCAGAATATAAAGTCATTTTCAACAATATTGTCAGCAGGGAAAAGTGGAAAGCCACCAACACAAAAGAATGGTAATGGTAATATTAGCTGTTTTCTTATAAGGAAACATTTCACATTCATTGACCAAGCAGCTAGTACTCCTTTCAGTCAAATTAATAGAATCCTCCTTTTCAAACAATATTTTTAGGAAAATATATTTTTCACCCATTAAAATGAATAAATGGGATTTATTTCTATTAAATCAAATTTTTTTCTGTTTTCTATGCATATTTAGTTATTATGCATCTGTGTACAGTTAATTATATGAAAAGTATGTTTATTCATTAGTTGGAAATACAATAAATTAAAAATTTGTACATGTATGAATATTTGTTTCACCCACGATAGATGCTATATATATATATATATATATATATATATATATATATATATATATATATATATATATATATATAGCTAGCCACTCATATTTGAAGATACCTGTTTAATAGAGCAGCTAGCAATCCCTATTGCTAATACCTGCTCAGACACATTTATGTTTGTTTAATGCCCACAGAGCCTACCTATGGTTTATGCTGCAACTATGCTGAGTGGATCTTAGTTACAGTTTCTGGGAGAGGGTATGTTATCTACAGTGATCAACAATTTGATTAAGGCCGACATGCTAAAACCCTCAGTCACAATGACTTGTGACTTTGTGCTAGCACAACTATTTTGACCCAATTTCAATCACTTGAGTCAATCTGTGGTATGGTTTTCAGGCACTTTCCAAAGGTTCCAAACACTCTAGACCAATAATATCAGGAAGTCTCCTTCCTCACGAATCAACCAAGGTGATATTTGAACCCGAGTCTCATGATCAGAAAGTGAATGTTCTAACCAATCGGCCACGTGCCCGTGTGTGTGTGTGTATATATATATATATATATATATATATATATATATATACACACACGCATGTGGCAACAGATTAATTGTTGTCTAATTTATGCAAAAATTAAAATAACAGTAACATCTTATTTTAACAGATATATTTACCAAAATTACACAAAAATATCTTTAAATACTAAAGAGTAAATTTATTCAATAAAATCATGTGTGGTTTCAACCATGGCTTCCAGATAACTTTGGAATTTCCTGCATTTCTTCTGGACAGCCTCCTTGTTCAAGTTGGTGAATGCTGCCATCATCCTTGACTTCAGTTCATCTTTGGTGTTACAAGGAGTTTTGTTGGTCTCTTGCTCAACTACACCCAACTCTTAATAATCAAGGGAGTTGCAGACTGGGGAGTTAGGTGGCCAGCGGTAAGGTGTGATGTGATTGCAGAAATTGTCTGACAGCCATGACTGGGTTGTCCTGCTTGTGTGGTATGGTGTCTATTACCAGACATAGGGTCTACCAGCAGCCACCCCTTGACTCAGGGCAGCACTACCTCCTCAAGACACTTGATGTAGGCCTCCATCTTGAGTATGTGGCCCTCACCAACAAACTTGGGAGTTCTTTTCTTATCAGATCAATCAGAGTGAGTTTTCCAAGAAGCTGTACCTTCATAATCATCATTAGACTAATCCAACTCTTTCTGAATCTTCTGCATTGTCCTCAGACTGACATCCAAACACTCTGTAATGTTTGTATTGGAGTTGCAAGCACAAATGCCAAACAGTACAGCATGCTGTTTGCAAATTTCTGGTGGAGAGAATAACATTATGGAGGTCTTTTTCTTATAGACGGTGATCAACTGAACCTACTATACAGTCGACAAAATCAAAAACAAACAATGCATATATGCAAAATTAAAAATATGAAATGGCAACAATTTACCAAATGGGCCATATATATATATATATATATATATATATATATATATATGTGTGTGTGTGCACGCAAGTGAGTGAGAGAGAAATTATAAAAGTGTGTGAAAGAGAGAGAGATAATATATATATATATATATATATACACACACACACACACATACATACATACAATATAATATCAAGTATGAACATGGACACAATATCTTGACCGTGTTTTGAAAATGAAAACATTATATAAATACATACATATAACAAGTTATTTCTTGTTAATAGTTAATAGTGTAACCCGGATATAAGAGAGTTGTCGGGACCGGAGAAGAAGTATCTTATATCCGGGTTTCTCTTATATCCGAGTTTGGTCTATTTTGTTTAGGTAACACAGGCTCTAATTTGGGACCAGAGAAAATCTCTCTTATATCTGGGTTACACTGTATCTTTCAATTCAAACCACCCCAAATCAAAATAAAACAGATTCCCAACACAATCAACAAACTGTCTTCTAGCTACAAAATATTTAATGAAAACAAACTTAAAATCAATCAAGCTCTCAAAAAGAGCAAATTCCAGCAAATATTAAATTATCAAGAAAAACTGACTGAAAATGCACCATATAAATCCAAAAATAGAAAAAGAAAAATTATATGGTTCACCCTCCCGTTCTGCAAATTATCAAGCATTAATATAGGAAAATTCTTCTTAAAGTTAATAGAGAAACATTTTAATAAGAAGAATACATTTAATAAAATGAACTTGAAATTTATTTACTCATGTGTAAACAATATAGAAAAAAATTATAAATTCTCACAATAATAATCTGATTAAAGAATTTCATCTGAATCAAATACAAGAAAATACTTCTACCTGTAATTGCAGGGTTAAAACTGAGTGCCCAGTGGGAGGATTATGTTTGACAGAAAAGCCACAATGTTCTCCCAAGAAAATATAAACCAGAAAAAGGTTTATATTGGAATATCTGCTGGGAATTGGAAGCAAAACTTTTATAACCTTTGCCATTACTTCAGTAACAAATCCCTCAAGAATCAAAGAGCACTATCTAAATGTTATTGGGATATGGAAAATGGCTTCACTCCACAGCTGAAATGGAAAATTATTTCCAGGACTAGAACTCCTAAAAACTTCAGAGAAAGATGTGACCTCTGCATTAATATACACAATTATACACAAGCCACCACACAAACATATGAATCTCAATACACATAAAGATATAAATACATAAACAAGATTAATATGTGTCTACACTAACCTTTCCCACTCCTTACATAAGCTTATATGTAAAGGATCCATAGTGATAGAACCAATGATGGTATAAAAGAGGGTGACTGGAAAGTAACCCTCAGTGTACACGGCAATACTTCCATTACTGAATAGTGCATAATGAGGGAAATCATAGGTGGTAGAACATAAAAATATAGTAGGTAGGAGATGGTTGTTAAAATTTGAAGTTAAAATGTGGGTGGAGGGTTTACTCATCCGAGAAGTAGTGTTGCTGATAATGGGTTTCCTTGTGGAAATTATACTCTCTGAGTAAACCCAAATCTCTGTTTAGTCCCTCTATATGGGAATTTACTTTTAGGATATACTTCAAAACCCTTGCTGTTAATTTAAATTTTTCAGGTCAAGCCATCACCTTAACAATCCTTCACCAAACTGCTATCAACAAGCACTATTGGCTCACTCCATCACCCTTTTGCCTTCCAATCTTTTCTTTACCCTTATACGTCCCCTTTTAAAAAAAATTTTTTTTCAAACAAATAGAAAAATGGAAGTGACATTCCATGAGCTGCCTGCTTACAAACAGAATTGTTCATAACCATTTTAGTTCTCACCAGTCGAGGTGCAACTAAATGCACTGAAACAAGGTTGCATCTTTGTAGTGAGTAAATTGTTTTTGTCTATATGAAAAAATTATAAGTAATTATTGCTGTACTCTTGATATTGGGCACTCTTTTGAATTAATGCTGGGAACATTAGAATTTATATATTATTTTGTTCTAATTATGTTCACACACACACACACAATAAATATATATATATATATATATATATATATATATATATATATATATATATATATATATAGTGCACTATGTGTGTGTTTTTTGATTCACCATTGAGCAGCAACTGTCCTTCATGCTTGGACATGATATTCAGGTCTGAAGGTACCATTAAAGACTGTCACAGCTCTGTGTTGACCTGAGTGTCCACTTATACATATGTAATTTTGTGGTAAGGTATTTTTTTTTCTTGAAATAAGTTATGGCATAAAAGAGTAATTTTTTTAGTTGAAATTTTTTGCTAAATTGTACATCTTAGCAAGTGGTGATACATCTATTTCAGGAACTTGATAGAAGACATAACTTTCAATATTTGCAGTTTTTTTTTTTAATTGCATTTGTTATATAAATATACATTACAAAAAGTATTAATTTTCAAATTTATAGCACTTTTCTGAAATATTGTTACATTATATCTGTCAATGTCGATTTCATAAAAAGTAAACTGAAATCTAAACTATCAGAAAATTTTCATTGTCAGTAAATTCATATCCTTTAACTATTTGGAACATAACATTGAGAAGGAATATGATATAATGAGAAAAGTTTTGAATCAAAATTATGATTAGCTCTATATGAAAACGGTCAAAATCAAATAATTAGTACTGTTTGTTAAACTGCTGAATTCAAAAGTAGAAAAAATAATTCTAATGCATACTTGTGCTCGAACTGTCACTGCAAAACCCCACATTGCTTTATTGGGTGTGTTGTGTTCTCGACCACTGCGCATTTCAAATGAAAATGTCACTGTATCACCTTCAACCTGAAGAATTAAAAATTAATAACTGAACAAAGTTTTCAAATTATTAAATAAGATTAATTTTGTTACACGAGATATGAAATTAAACAAATTTCCTTCAGACAAAGCCAATCCTACCAAAAAGTATATTCTAAATATAACCTTTCAGTGTGATAAACTCAAAATATATAAGCAGAAATGTATTAATGCTTAACATAACAGTTACTTGTGAATATTTTGCACAGATTATATCTTGCAAATAATACATTTAATTTCATTGTATGTTGATCAGGTAAATGTATAAATTAAAACAATAACTTGAAAACCTATTATATACAGTGAAAAATTTGAATGAAATTCATGGAAAAAAAAGTAAAAACTACAAAAAAAGTTTCTGTATTTGTTTTGAATTCTTTAGATTTAAAGATCAACACACCCCTGTTTCTAACATTTTGGTACCTTAACAACAATGTTTTGGTTAGCTTTGTTAACAAACTACAAAAATGATAAACAGAAAGACAATTACATAAAAAGATCTGCTGACTGCTACATCAATTTAATGGAAAAATCATGTCATTCAGAGTTTCAATATCTTTACCATCTACAATCAATAATTGATAAATACAGATTTAAAGAATTTGGGAACAGTAATTAGGTTTTGTTCAACAAATTATGCAACAAATTAATAACCTTCCTTTGAAAATATTGTTTGATTCTGATGAAAAGTCAAAGGTTGCCCCAAATGATGACTACTTTTCTTAAATTCACAGAACAAAAAAAGTTATGAGTTAAAGTTTAAAAAAATAAAATTAGATAATTTTTTGCATTAAAACAAATCTCCTGATGAAACATCCATCATTACTATGCTATTATAGTGATATTCAAATGAACCTGCTATCATTTTCCTATTTCCTTGATATCTTTCACTCTATTCTTCATTCACTGCATAAAGATTTTTGGAAAAAATTCCAAATATGAATACAAAATTTAAATTCAACATATTTCTCACAATTTGTTTGGTTTAGTTTTTGGCTTGCTTTGTTTTATGGCATATCAACCTCAAAGGGTTATTTAATGCCAACAATTTTTTTTTTTTTTGGTTTAGTTTGGGGTTTTTTTCCCCCTCAAAAATATACTGCTGATATTAAAATCCATTTTTACACCTCTACAGCATGATGGACCCAGATTTTTTTTTGAGGGGGGGGGTCCAACTATTGTCCCTAGCTGGCACCCTAAAAGGTGCTTCCACTACAGGTCAGGGTGGAGCTGGGAACACCAGCAATTAAGAGGTGGTTCCATGTTCTTCAAACTATCTCATCAAAGGCCTTGCTGTTTGGATGTAGTTTATCATCTTACACAGGACAACACAACTTGTTTGTAATTTGGATTCTTATTATACTTTGTAAAAAAATTTTGACTTCTTTTGTCTTTGGTCAGTAAGTATTATTTCCTAATTGCTTCTGTCTAGAAATCAAATGAATTGACTTATTCCCTTCAAATTTTGCTTTTGTAACCTGGACAGTGGGGAAAATGGAGCCATGAAATTCACAAACCCAAACTTTGGAAGGAAACAACTGACCACTCAAGTAATTGCTTGCTTCTGCATGGAGGACCCTTCCAAACATCAAGCTGTCAAGAATGCACCTACTATCATATATCCAGACTATAGTTTAAATTAGTCTCTATTGCTACGTCACTTGTACAAATTAAGATACTGCTGGTTCAATTCGCCATTCTTGCTTTCTGAACACTTCACAACATATATCTGTCTTTCGTTCTGTCGTTTTCACTGCTTCAGGCCTCTTTTATCAGGCCAACACTGCGGTCGACCAAACAAACAGCTTTTATTCTCAGTTACCCAGGCAAATAGCCTCCTCCAGTTCGACCAATCAGCAAACGACTTGCTATTGGTGGAAGCATGTCAAACTGTACAAAAAGCCTCGTTACCGCACATACTGCTACAATTGCTAGACGGGAGAGTAATGCCATTTTTTAAGGGGGTAAACTTGCTGATGTCACATGCCACCTGTTAAGGTAAGACCCTTATTTTCCTATGCACCAGATGCAAGCCACTCTGGCTCGCTTGCTTCTACGGGGCTGTTCACTACACAGACTTTCTGTCATCCATCACCCCAATGCCACACTGCCCTGAGCTCCACATACCCACTCCTCCAAAAAGAAGCTCACTGTGACAGAGATCAGTATAGATCAGCTTTGTTGCAGTGGTTCAGGGTTTCCGGGAGAATCACAAAGCCAATAACTATATGGAGCTTATTGAAACCCTGGTGAAGAACTACAGACTACAGCAAAATGGGCTGAAGGATGTTCCTCAAAGTTCATATCCTTGATGCTCATCTTGATAAATTCAAGAACATGGGGGTGTACTCTGAGGAGCAAGGCAAGCACTTCCACCAGGATATACTGGTGTTTTAACACCCCTACCTTAAGATCGTATAATGAAAACATGCTGGAAGACTATATTTGGGGCTGATTCATGAAAGTAATTTACAGTATAAATCATGAAAAACTACTCAGTTCTAAATTTTTTGTGGTCTCTCTTGAGTAATCCTAGAATAAATAAATGCTACTTGTGAATCATATGTTGTCTTGTTCCTATTTTCTTTTTTTATTTCTAGGCTAAGGTGTTGGCTGAGCCTGTGTAAGAGGTGGTGTGTAACCATGCATTCATCTAGTAGGTCCTCAAAAGTCACAAGACACACCAGTATATATGGTATGTAAAAAAAGTTTAAAATGTTTGAATTTAATTTAGTTGAAAGACTTGTAAATGCTTTGTAGTATTTTTACTCAGATCCTTATGCACACAAAAAATTATTAAATAATCTAATTGCTGCAATTTTAATAATTTTTCTTGTAAAAATCATAAAAAGGTAATTATTTTCTTGTAAAAATCTTCAATAAAAGTTTTACAAATTACTTGGTTCATTCTATTGTTCAATTACAAAATGAAAAGAATTAGAAGGCATGTTAGATTCTAAGTATTTTAATCCTAATTTTATTTACTACTTTTTTGATAAAGCAAAATATGAAAAAGTTTTATATATGTATTGAATTGATTATAAGATGTGATCACTATCGATAACATTTTTTGGTACTGAGTGGTGGAGGAATATGTACTAAATTATTAATTCTTACAAAAGACAATTTTATTTCAAATGAAGATTTATTTCTCATGAGAAATCTTTAGCATTAAAAAGAAATAAAAATGTAGTAATAATGTTAATACTTCAAGACAATCTAGAAAAAAACAAAAAAGACTGAAACAAACAAATGAAGAAATATTTTTTCGTATTTTTCTAACGTTTAGGTATTGACATTTTTTTTTTAATAGAAAATCCCCTTTTTAGTTGAATAGTAGGTTGTAAGTATAAAAGATTCCTGCTAACTAAAGAAAACTAGACGTCAAAGAAAATGTGTAGATTTTTATCACACTCATCTATGCCACTAATCTCTCAGACTTTTCATTTTGTTTATACTCAGTTTACTTTGTGATATTTAAAAATATTGCTCTTGGAATTTTATTTGTGAATTTGGTAAAAATTTCATATTAATTTTGATGCATTTTTCTTTTATTAATCATTTCACCACAAGTAAGGTGATAAAGTCACTAAGATACAAGGTATTTCCGAAAGTGAAAGTGCCTGAGAAAGAGTTCCACAAGCAAGAAGAAATCATTAGTATAGAACTTATGGTTATATCAAGCAGTTTCAACTGGAAAATGATGAGGCCAAGCTGCTAAACTTGTACTGCACTTAAATTTGTAAAGTCCATGTACCAAAGAGGAAAGCTCATCAGAACAATTACCCTGAAAATATCTATAAAAAAGACACGCAGAAGATACATTACAGCAGTGGGAAAGTGACTGAAGCTGAGATGACAGGTCAGGTCTAATGATATTGCAGATTCTTCTTTGGATTTTTTTGAGAATGTCTAGATATATAGCAGAAGCATAAGACCAAATGTGGCATCAATATTCAATGCATGGACAAATGGTAGATTTATAAAGGTGTAAGATAGCTTTTGGCAAGAAAAACTGTCAAGAACAATCCAGTGAACTAACTTTCTTAGCAACAGACCTAGCAACTGATTTAATATAATCATTCTACTTTATGTCAGTGAAAAATGCTAGCCCAATAAGGTACAAGGAGGTTAGCATCAACCATGCTGATGGAAGGTAAATATGCTAACTCTCAGCAAACACCTTTGAGATATCTAAAGCAACAGCTCAAGCCTCACCATTCTAAAGCTTGACAGACTCTTTCAGCATTAACCATTAACCTATCAGCATTTGATCAAGAGAAGAAAAGTCGTATTCCTTGTCTGATAGAATACCCTGCAAAGTGAGAAGCTTAAACAATTCAGAGTTGATTAGAGTATCGAGGTCTTTGGTAAAGAGAGGTAGAAGTCTAATATGTCAATAGAAGGATAAGACAGTGTTATGAATGCAGATAGCCCAAACACGCATACATGCATATATTAAGGTTAATCTCCGCTTGGCAAGAGGTCACGTGGGAGTCTTGAATCATTTTGGGAAAGCAAGTCAAGAGGTTGACTGACCCAATTACCCGTAGCAACAGACGTCTAGACAGAATCTAGACAGGGGACTGACGTAAGGTCATGAAGCAGCAGGAACACGTGGGAATTAGAAAATTACTTGGAGGTCAGTTGCTGTCTTGTCTTTGAAGGAGCAAGACTCGAAATCGAAGCGCTGATAGCTTATGAACGGAAAGATGAGACTCATTTTGGTAATGATTGAACTTGTCCGATTCATCATGAGCAACTCTGGATAAGAAATATAAGGATATATATTTCTGTTTGTTAACTCCAAATTGAAGAAGATAAATTGAGTTATTTATCACAGAAGACGCAAGGAAATTTGTACGCTGAGCATACAGCCTGTGCTTGAAGAAAGAAAGAGCAATCAAGAGAGAAGGAGAAAGTATATATCTCTGTTGCAGCCTGTTTGAAGCTGAACTGTGTAAAGAAGAAGAAAGAAAGAAAAGAGAAAACCAGAGAGAGGAAGAAAGTGTATATCTCTGTTGCAGCCGGACTGTGTGTGAAATTGGATTTGTGTAAAGAAAAAGAAAGAAAGAAAAGAGGAAACGTGAGAGAGAAAAGAAAGGACAATGAGTAAGAGAGAGAACTGAATATAAAGATAAGTAACTATATATTTTGGACCCATGTTAGAAAGATACACATGCATCCATAAATTTTATGTTCTCGCAAACACCTTTCCACATGTCAAAATAGTAATATATAAATCCTATGCCATCTCTTTTTTTTTGGTTATGCGTTGATTTCTGCATTCGTAATTATTCATACTTATTTTTTTATCCGTTCGGGTTCAGTTGAATCCACTTGGATTTGGGCATATTTTGGTATCCCAACATAAGTCTTGAGATCTTTTAAATATTTTTGTTTACTAATTGTCCATTTGTCATAGCCCGTATCTCTCCATAGACATGATAATGTATATATCTCCTGGTCGGCGTATGATTGCATTATAATTATTATTCGTCGAGTAGGGCATATGACAGTTTGACAGAGTTCTTAAAACAGGAACTACAGAAGAGGATTTCCAACAGGGAGGAAGCAAGAAGTAGCAAGGAATTTATTGTAGAGTTCAGAGAGAACAGAAGCAATTTCAGGAGCACATTTCTTTAAACTATTGCAGGGATATCATTGTGACACCATTTAATGCTGGTAAATGAAGAGAAGGGTTAATGAATAGAACGATGGACATACTGAGAAAGCATTTGTAAATAAAAAGAAGGGTTAATGAATAGAACAATGGACTGAAAGAGTGCTGGTAAATAAAAAGAAAGTTGTTAATGACTATAGTGATGGACAGATCATGAGAAAAACTGAAGATTTCTATTTTCAAAAAAAGTTTAATTTGCAAGAAAACAAGAGAATTGCTTAAAGCAATATTTTCACAAGAGGGCCATGTAGCAATCTTTTGACAACTGATTGATGACATGTCCCTAAAAGTACTGGTCACAAAAACAGAAGTAGAGAAAAATGGATAAGATTTGATCTATAATAAAAATCTGGGAACAAAGTTCCTTGTGGAAGGGGCCATATGGTCAGTGTTTAGTTCTGAACAAAGACAAAAAGCCAATATGTGAAATTTTGCATAGGCGATAAGTTTGAAATGATAATTCTTTTGATCAATGACCTTGGGGTTAAGCCACACCAAGCAGTCAAGAGCCATTGGTCGAAGAGTAGCCAAGGTGGAAAGTGCAAATGGAACAACAAGTGGAAGAGCTGCCCACACCAACTGGGAAGTATTGGTATAAGATGCCAATAAGAGAAGGAAGAAGTTATCGGGACAGATCAATACCTGCGACCACTACACATGGAAAAGTGGGATCTCCCAATTTGGGAATGTAATTAATTTTCAGAACCCAGACAACAGAAAGGGGCTCTTGTTAGAAGATAAGGGAAATACCAAATTCCCCAACCATGTCATGCCCCATGCCATTTTTAAGAGAATGTCAATAAATATGAGAATCAAAAGCGGCAAAGACAGGTTTTGTTCCAGACACCAGACAAGAACAAACTCACGTGACTATCTGCCTGAAGAGAGCCTCTGACATCAGCCTTGTGACAAACTTCACCAAGCCAGCAAAAGTGTTAGAGAAGTGGGTTGAGTCAATAACTGTTTGCATGCAAACTGCTAGATTTTAACAATGAAACTAACCAAGTATTGTATGAAGGAACATATATAAAAACATTTTTTTTTTTTATTCAAGTTATTTTTTTCTTGCATCTTCATTTCACTTGGACCAGCCCAATATGAAGATACTCGACAGCGATTCAATCTTTGCCAGTCTTATGATGAAAACTAATCACAATGTGGGGTAAGGCAAGATCTGGATCGAAGTGATCATTTCATCGATCAGCCATGGGTGTTGAACATTTGGATAACTGGGAAGGACTTGAGGGCGACACCATCAAGTCCACCTGCTTTGTGGGGATCCAGTTTAGAGTTAGATTTTAGATAGCAGAAATCATGGATGTCATAATATACAGTAAAGACTCACTTCTAAGTGAAAAGTAAGGCAAAGATACTAGACATGAGTCAAGAGTAGAATTAGAAGAGAATTTACAAGCAAAGCATTCTGCAGAATTATCAGCAGAAAATAATAACACTTAAGTTAAAGAGAAGAGAGATAGAGGATTTACCCTTTTATAATACAATTACAAAGCCACCAATAGCCCTGAGAACCAAACTTGTTAGAGGCTATATGGAGCCTTATTCTGTCAGTGAACAAAGACTTTGCCTCATTGAGGGCATTTTTACAAATATCACAAGCAAACACAAAGAGGTGTCTGTTATGATCAGAAATATCATATTGGTTCAGCTGCAAAAAGTGACTCATCTGTGCTATTGGCTAACTAGCAGGGTAGTTCACTAGCTTTCCCAAGAATGCATGGCAATTCACAGAAAAACAAAAGAAATCTTTGGAAAATTCTAATTGCCTACATACTGAAGGGACATGGTATTACAGAAAAAAAAAAAAAGAAAATTTAAAGGAGTATAAAATAAAACTACTTACTCTGACTAAATCTTTTGGCCAACCAGATCCAAGAACACTACGGCTTCCAAAACCAAGAGTATTTCCACCATACTCAGCAACCTTTTTTGAGTTTGTATTTGACCCACTGTAAACTATCAGCTGCAAATATAAAAGACAGTAAATCTAGACAAAAATAATGGATCTAAAAATAAAATTTTCATATTAGTATTTGTATTTATTATAATTAGTATTTCACAAAATTTTAACCTCAAGAAATAAACATTATATTATTATTATTATTTGAGAATCACTAAATATAATCAATTACTAAATTGTTCCACATCATTTAATAAAATGCATTATACTGTATTAAAAATCTTATATATTCCTTCATAAGTATATCATTTTAAAGAGGAAAGATTATGCCATATTTTATAAAAAAAAACATCTTAGAAAGTTTTTGAAAAACCATGGACCTGAGATGTATCATTTTAAGGATTTGAAATGCAAAAACATAGTGATTGTATAAAGATTTGTACACTCATTAAATAGAGAAGCTGCCATTTAGTTTCTGACAGCAAATATCACCATTATGTACCTTAGTATCAGTATATGATACTATCAACCTAGAATTATCCCCAATTCTGGCAAAGTTATTTAACTACTACTTGAAGGAGAAATATTTCCCAAGAATGTGAAAGGTGACAAGCATATGCCTGGTCTTCAAGAACATGCAACCAGTCATCCTCCTCCCTGTATAGACCCATTAGTATCATCAGTAAGCTTTTTGAGGCCTTAATCAACAAGAAGGTCATTGAGTAACTGGATAGTAACAACCTCTTGTGCAATGAGCAGTATGGATTTTGATCAGCCTGATCCACTGCTGATGTCCTAACTATCATTACAGACAGAATTAGTGCATCAGATAGCATTAAATATCTCGAAGGCCTTTGACAAGGTGTGTCACAAGGGTTTGCTACACAAGCTCTCCAGCTATAGAATCACTAGAAGCATTTTCTCTATTATAAAATCCTTCCTAACAGGTAGATCCCCACAGGTAGTTATTAACGGCCAGTTCTCTGCTGCCCTAGTGGTCAAATGCAGGCATCCCCCAGGGGTCACTTATTGGACCAATCTGCTTTCTGATTTACATAAATGATCTACTTAAAAACATACTCTAATCATTTGTAAACATCTATGCCGATGATACAACAATATATGAGCGCACCTTTAAAAGTCTAGAGATTGGCAGCTGACCTCTCTTCCAATCTAACACTAACTTACCAGTGGGGAAAAAACTAGCTGGTGACATTAAATGCCTCTAAAACTAAACTGGTTTCATTCCAAAACCACTGGTCAGATCCCAAACTACCGCCAGTCATGATGAATGAATGTCCTTTTGAGGAGTCCCCATGCCTCAAGAGGATTATTGGGCTTCAAACTCACACCCAATCTCAAGTGGAATTCCTATATACGATCCATTGCTAATGATGCAGGTAAATACCTGACTCCTCATGCTATCCTCTACCTTTATAAGAGCCAGCATAGGCTAATAATGAAGTACTGTTGCCATATTTTGGTGGGAGAGAACACCCATCCATCATGATAGGTGAAAATTCATGGTAGAGCAGAAAGAGGGTAGGACCAAGGACAGAACCCTAAGGACATTGATCTCATGGGTTTCTGATGACTGGCCATGAGCAACGACCTTCTATTAGAGAAAATGCATCTGTATTCTGTGTCTATAAATTTGGGAAGGGTGATATTTTTGCAGTCATTCCAGTACAGATTGGAACCAAGACTCTCAATAAAAGTCAGCTTAAAAATTTATCTTCAATGGAAACTGTCCATTTATTATACACAATGAGACAATTAAGAATACTGCCATAAGAGATTGTATGAAAAATAATAATTCAAATAAACATTTGTTTTCCTTTACTTCATACTCAATAAGTGCAAAGATCCAAAGTTGAATCAACAAATATTTCTAACTGGTACTAAAAAATTTATTACACATTTATACATTAATATATAACTTAATAACGGCTTATATCACAAATTGCTTACTGCTTAAAGTTTCTGAAATGTGTGTTTTTATTAAAAAAGATAGCTGTTAATAAATAATAATATTCCAACATACCTTATCATAATCATACTGTGATGAACACCTTGAATCAAATCTCAAATAAAGGCATCGTGCTCCTGGTATATGGACTGTTTCCTTGAACTTGTAATTGTCACGTACTGGATGAATTGTCTCTACAGTTTTTCCAGAAGCCCATGGAGCAGGAATTTTTAGTCCAGCTAAAAAACCTTGCTCTTCATCATCTTCAATTTCAACTCTGAAAATCATAAGCATTGCGTTCACATGAAAAATATATAATTAAAAAACTATGCATAAAAAACAATCTGTATTCCTGGATTTTCAAAAAATAACATATATCCCACAAAAACAGTACCAACATGATATATAACAACAAAATTTAGTATAAACTTTGTCAGAATGAATATTAATACATTTTCAAGAATGTTAGTTTAGCTTCAGCAAATATAATTAAAACATTAAAAGTTATGAGTCAATATGCAATTCTTTATTTTCCTAATATATTCTATTACTTATTAGAACTGTTAATAACAAATACATATTAGGTATATCAAAAATAATTAAAACAAATAATAATCTTGACATGGAATGAAATAGTTCACTTACTGTTCAAGATTAATGGACTCGCCAATAAGATCTATAACATCATCATCTGTACCAAGATCACTATCTTCCTGAATAGCTTCAACTTGACTCTTCATCAATAATGTTGCCTAAAAGAAAACATTCAAAAAACATTTTGCTGTAAAAAATCAAATATCATAATATAATTTTGAAAATGTTGATTATATATGTGTATGTATAGAGAAAAGTTAGTTTAAAACAATATAAATCTGCAAGGTTTCATA
The DNA here is from genome assembly GCA_903632075.3 of Acanthosepion pharaonis. NCBI lineage: Eukaryota > Metazoa > Mollusca > Cephalopoda > Sepiida > Sepiidae > Acanthosepion > Acanthosepion pharaonis. The sequence continues at coordinate 57,644 of CAHIKZ030000195.1, read as the reverse complement.
ATGCATTGGTCAAAATAGTCTGTTTTCTTTTAAGCTGACATTAGTTTATTAATTTGTTTTACAGTATATAAACACTTTCTGGGTTATTTAATGCTGAAACATGTTGAAAATCTGGATTTTATATTGGTTAAAATTTTTCTAATTCTTTTGTTTAAAAAAGATTTTAACATTAAGATTTGGTTTTATTTTTTTGATTTAAAGTTAAAAATTTTAAACTTATTTTTTCATATAGGTAAAAATTTCCAATGTTTTGTTTTAAACAATTGATAAAATTGGAACTTTATATAGGCAAAGTTTCAATTTATCAAAATTATATGTCCATAAATTTTAAAACTATTTTTTTAAATTTCAACCACATAAAAATTGTAAAAATCTACTTGGTTTGGCATTGTCAAAAATCCTCTTTTAGTTTGGTTGTTCTATAACATTTTTCACAGATGAGTTTAAAGTCAACATATTTTATCAGTATATGCTTTAATATATCTTTCCAGACATGTCAAACACATTAGAGTTCCTCATTTTTTAATATATATGAATGAGTAATAGAGTTGTGTCCAATGTGGAGTCTCGAAAAAACTATCTCTCCTTACTTTTCTATAGCCTGAAGGTCATTCTCCAATGTTGGATTTTATGTTAAATATCTTACTGTTGAAGCAGGAGTTCTACATCTTTTGCTATTTTCTTAAAATGTATTTATTACTACTGTGGATGCCAATATGGCTTGGTATCCAGCAAAAGACAATAACTTTATTTATGACATAATATTAATTCTATTTACTAGCTTTGTATTTACTAGATCAATCATTTTCTTATATTTTGGAACTGTACGAACTGACAGGAAGTCTGTAAAGATTAGGGCTTCCTCGTAATTACTCAAGGTCATGATATCATGGGTTAAATTAATGGCAGAAAGAAGAGATTGGCTACAATTTACTGTAATATAGGAGGATCAATATTACATAACAGTCCAGCACTCTTCTTTGTTCTCACATAATTTTCTTGTTTTTTTTAATACTTTGTTTAATTTGTTGACAGTATCTTTCACTATTCCAATGCACTTTCAGATTTCAGTGTCACTTTCCTTCCTCTGTTAAAACACCTACTAGATATTTATCTGTTATGGAAATAAAATGTGTAGGATTTTGAGGAGATAAACTTCGATTCAGCAGCTGCTTGTCTCATGCAATTCTCTTTCACATGAGGTAACCACTTAGAGCCAGTCCAATAATCACATGCAGCACCTGTTTATATCTAGGTTGAGAAGTCAATGAGTGGTTGATGTGCGACCAAAAATTTGCATGACATTCTCATATATAAACAAGAGTCACATGCGTGCTTTCTTTATTTTAGTTGCTTGTAAGTTGAGGTAAGTCACCATTTTCTTCACTACACTCCTGGACTCATGATCACAAATCAGACAGTCTGGAGCGGGTCTCTTTACCCTGGTGCTTCATTGTAATGGGACCATCTCCATTACATGTGTTGGAGAGAATTGTTTCCTGAGGAGTCATCAGGCATATCAAGAGTTTCTGGAACCTCTGTGTAGGAGCATCAGATTCATAGAGCTCAATTACCCGATCACTTTCAGATGATAAATTGTCATCAGAGTCACACGTTAATGTACCAGAGTCTATGAAAAGGCGAAGATCTTTTACATGCCAAGGCATCCTATTGACCATTATTGTTTGTGGGCTAACAATGTCATGCACAGGCATGATCCCACTACTGCTCGACACAGGAACTTTTGTCTGCTGTGTTTCTGTCCTTGTTAATCAACATGATCAGTTGAAGCTATCTAGCTCAAACTGGCCACTTGACCATGCCTACAAGTAGCTGGATTACAGGATGACAACACCACTCCTGGAATCTAACAATTGAAAGTTTATCAGCTGCCATTCCAATTGGTGAGATGCTAGCTGCAGCCATTTCCTCAGTCACAGTCTGATCCTTCATTATAGCCTGAGCTCAGTCCAACAGTTGACTTGTAGTCATTTCTTTCATCTTGGAAGATGCACATTGTAGTTGTTTGATGTGTGCTAGCAGTCATGCAATGAACGCACTTGCCAATCCTTGCTAGGATATCCCACCAAATAGTCCTGCCTAGATTTTTCAAAATGGCTAGAAACATAACTCATCCACATGCCATTGCCACTCCACAAACTAGGAAACTATCCAATGCAAAGGCAATCCACAAAGCTCATTTTATCTGTTCAGCATCTGCTTTTTGTTCTATACTTAGCTGCTGTTAAACAGCAAATGCAAACCACCTCACCCTAGTCAATCTTAAGGGAAAAACATGTTTAACCGTCTTGATTTCACACTGATTGCAGGCAAGTTCTGCTTTTTCAATCCATTCAGTAAGTGCTTGTCCAGTAACTGAGCCATCAAATTCAGGCATTAACTTGACGTCAAATGTCCTATCTGTCATAATGCCAAAACAGCTTGCAAGATTTTGAGAGGAGAAACTTTGATACAGTCATTGCTCCTCTCATGAAATTCTCCTTCCTCCTGAGCCAATTCGCCAGTCACATCAGTATATGGTTTGCTATTACTATCTGCAAATAACACTGTCTGTAGAGAGATGGGTCCTTCAAACCTATCTACCACAGATAGCAAAGTGCTACTGTATATAGTAAATCAATGTTTGACTTAAGTAATGGAATTTCAGGATGACCAAATTAACTCTTTAATTTGAATATGCATCTGCATTTAAGGTATATTGCAATTGCATTCATCATGCATATACCATTTTAGAATAAGATTTAAATTATTTTCTTGATTAGGATATTTCTTGTCTGTAATGCAGTTTAACTTTTACAGTTATTTTAAATGTTATAAGTTAAGAAGCAATGAAATAAAAACTAACTGATGCCAGCAAAAGAACAAAATGTTTAGTTCAAATTATATAATACTTACTTGACTAGTTAATACAACCAACTGTACTAACTGTGGCATTAATGCATCGGCAAGTGTTAAATGTCGAAGATTGTTGTGAGTCATAGCAGTGATAAGAACAGGTAACAAGTGACCAAGTCCTGTTGCTTTAGCAATATGTTCCACACCTTGTAACCAAAACTCCAAGTTATTAGGATGCTTATTGATGAGAGATGTGCAGGTCTCTATGAGAACTTCAAGAACCTACAGTAATAGAGATTTTAAATAATATATAATAATCAGGATTAATATTCTATCATTAAACAGTTGTAAAATTTACCAAGTATAGCAAAATATGCAAGACTAAAACAATAATTTACCATTATGTCTAGTAGTCTTATTTATTAAGATAATTTGTCATGAATCTAAAAATTATATTATGTCAATATTGTAATAAGCTAATATAGTAAATCTTTCACTATTCCCATTGATTACAAACACTGTAAAAATATTTACACTAACAGATGCTCCCAGAAATTTTAATTAAATTTATGATAAAGTAATAAGTGTTAAATTTTGTCAAAGAATAACAAAACATATCAGTGATATATGTCAATATGCACTTGAATTTAATTTGAATTTATTTTAATTTTTGTTATATAAAACTTTTTTTTTTGTTTTTTTATAGATACTGCATAGTTTTATTACCATTTTCTGAAGAAACAGTTTAACAAGTATTTAAATGTGTTAAGGTATTCTATTTTCAATTTAATTCTTGCAAACAAATATTTTAAAAGTTAAACTGACCATATACTTCAATATTGCTAAAAGGAAAACTAATTAAAAAATAATATTAAAACCAACTTTAAAAATTTATCAACAATTATTTCTTGTGATTTATGAACACTAACTTTATAGATTGAAGTGAAAAAAATGCTAAACTTTTAAAAAGTGAAAATATATATGTTTATAATTAGCTGTAAAAGTAATAAAATATTTAAAATAATGTTAAGATTTTATTAAGCAGAGCCAACAAAACTAATTTGAACTATATTCAAATAAAAGTGAAATGAAATAATCTTGTAAATGTAAAAATAAAAAAAAAATGTTGGATTGGATACAGTAGAAAATTTTACCTCATATGTGCCAGTGAAAATTTTTGAAGAAAGTTTCAGAATATCAAATTGAAGTTTCTATAAATAAATAAAAAAATTTTCTGAACATAAATCTAAAAAATATAATTAAAATATATTTTTTAGAATAATCACACACTCAGCAAACATCAATTCTCTCTCTCTCACTTTAAATGTCATATCCTTTCAGGACATATGCAATCATGGTTCTCCAAAAGACTCCTTTTCTAAAATCAATCACAATTGTTCTTAGGTAAGATAGGTCGTTTTACATTTGTTAGAATGTGTAGGCCAGATCAGGATAACAAATTACGATGGAAGAAGACCCATGGGTATGGAAATATGACAGTGATAGATTGCCTTTGTCTAAGTTTGGGATATAAGACCAAAATGGCGTGAAGTCAGCAGAGGGCCACAAGAATTTTGAAGAGTCAATATGTTTCCAAACCCAGATTACTCAGAGAGGCTAGCCTGCACATGGGGGAATGCTAAGCTATCAAGTTAATGTGCATTTTCTTGAAGATTTTCCCATACCCCCAAGAATCAATGCTATGTCTGCCACTCTCATATAATAAAATGAATAAGAAAAAGGAACTGTCTTTTGTTGATACAGTCTATGAAGTTGCATTGGGGTCTTTAGGACTGAAGTCAGTGTTGACACAAAACACAACAGAAGTTTTATCATTCCTAGCAAATAAATCCCTATTTTTCTTTAGATGATTATCTACTGGTACCCTAAATACTTTTGTCACATTTACCTGTTCTATGATGTGATATCATTTCACTTCTAATGAGGAGATTATATTTACATGGTTCACCCAACTCAGTTAGGATTAGGCTAGGATGACATTCATATAGGACTCTAATAGACACAGGAGCAGAAATATCAGTCATAATTAAGAGAATTTACAGAGTGCTGCAACCTAAACCTGAAATGTTAAGAAAAAGATATGACTACAAACAACGAACAGATCACCTATACAGATAGATGGACAAGCACAATGACAGGTTAAGTTAGGCAGCCAGCTGACACAACATAAATTTTACATAGTGCAAAATTTAAATAGATGAATATATAGCTTTAGATGAAGACAAGCACATTTTGTCCATAGCTAAGATAGCTCATCCAGTAACATTAAAACCTCAGTTCATGTGCATGTGTGTGGCAAAAGTCAGACTACATGATAAATTAATGAAGCTTCATGGACATTAGTACAAAGTGAACACAAATAGTTTCACTGAGAATTTGAATTTGACAATTCCATTTTCCACACTATTAGCCATTAGTCAAATTCTACTTCACACCTTTCAGCTTATGACAAACTCACTTTTCCTCTGGGGATAAATATCTGGTTAGAGTGATTTTTAGTTTCTTGAAAAAGGCATATCAATCAGTTTAACAAACCAACTGAGTTACGAGAAAGCCATGCCCAGACATTTTTACAATTTATATAAAGTGTATATAAGCTATACACCTAGTATAACAATGCTAATGATTGTTATAAAAAGGATTTGACTGTAGTTGGGATCATCAAGTCAATGTGAATTAACATTTCTTTAACTGCATAGTATGTGCTTCAACAGAGCTACATACAGTTTTGAATTCAGAGTTTTCCATCTCCTAGACCAGTTACTCCCAAAGCTATAGAACCCAGTCTGTCCTACTATTTAACCATAGTTGGGGAAGAATTGGATTTATACCTTTCCCAAGGATATCAACATGTAAGTGAATGTAATGAACTCAAGCTTCATTATTAAAATAATGACTTAATTTGTATCCTCCCTTTTTATATATAATGCCCAATTCATATTGCAATAATGTAAATTGAAAAAAAATTAAATGATTCTACTAGCACAATTAATCTGAAATTAATGTCAATCATTGACTATTTTATATTCTAAAGATTTATTGGCTTAATCTTATCTTACTTATTATAAAACGCAGGTTGTGTGTGTGTGTCTGTAACGTTTATATGTTGGATCAATTTCCTACATTTTTTTAAATGATTTCAACAAAACTTCACAGGACTACATAAAATTACCTTGGGGTGGTTCTAACAGGGCGAAAATGGGAAAAACACAGTTGTTTTTTTAAGAAAATCTTTTTGAAAACACGATTAAGACACATCGTGAGAATGAAAGGGGACAACTCACCCACGAAAATGTAAACAAAAAGAGCATAGCATGATGAAAAAAAAACGGCGAACTTGAAAAACAAAATTTTATCGTCTAATGTTCATATTATTATTAAAGAGGAAAGATCAAAGTATTTTGGGGGTATTTTTTTACATTTTTAATCGTTCCTAGCACGTCTGAAATTTTCGTTAAAAATATTGTTTTTTTTTTGGTCAAAAAAGGCAGATAATCATTTTCAATCATTTTTTTTCGATTTGATAAAAAAGATTAAAATCTTACTTTGATATTCTTTTAAAGTCAATTATCATTTTTCAAAACTGATTTTAATAAAAACAGATATTATACTGTTTATTTAAAATATTTTGAACCAAGCTTAACTTAGCTTCTGCGCCGAAAAAATGTAATTTGAAAATAAAACAAAGCAGGTCATAACCTTTCGCGTCGCTTGACGACGAAAGGCACATTCATGACGTTTAGATAACTTACGGGAGGAGAATTCTTTCTACGGATGGAAGGAAGTGAAATTATTTAAGTGAACAAATTATTTACCTTGTTACTTTTAAGGAAAACTTTCAGCGCTCTAATTTTTATTTTTTATTTTTTTTATTTTTTTTTTTTTGTACTCAGCTTTCATTTTTACATTTACGATGCTTTATGGAAAATATAAAGAAATTAAAAAATACGACTCAAGATTAAATTTCATAAGAAAAAGGTATCTAATTAATTTAGATACCTTTCTTATGAAATTTTATCAAAGTATTACATAAAATACTATAATTTTATGTACATTTATTACATTTTACTGTGTTATTTGTATTTCCATTCATTTTATTATTAATTTTGATATTTCATTTATGGAAAAATGTCATAACTGAGATTAATATAAAAATAAGATCATATAAATTAAAGTTTAGCAGTAGTTAAATTTCATAAGATGATACTGTTACTTGTAGGTACCCTTCTCAGTTGAAATTGAAAACTCAAATTAACTTCTCCATACGTGTTTCATAAAAGTAAAGGGCTTAACAGCGGAGAACAATGCTGAACTCAAATAATGCAACTAAATTGTATTCTGGTTGGTCTTCCGTACTTGATAATTAGTGTCTGACTATAAACACAAAAAATTACATTTCTTAATTACCATGGCTAATCTGATTGGTCCAAATTATACAATTTTCAAAGCGCTAGACAATGACAATCTCACACGGACATTTTGAAAGGTTGATGTTGCTTTTAACTAATGTTAAAATATTTTTTAAATTCATTTAAACATTTTTTTTAAAATCTTTTTAAAATTAAAGAAATAAGAAATAATTGTATTAAAAATTCAATTTTCATTGAAAAAATTTTTTGCTTTCAGAAAATATTGTCCATATTCAAAACAAATTAAAACAAATAAAAGCATTTGAAACTAAATAATATATTTGTTTTATTGAGTTTTGTATGTTACAATTCACAGTTGATTTTCAGGTACGTTGTCCAAAAAACAAAAAACAAAAAAAAAAAACATGATTTGCATTCTTCAAAGCCTTGTGCTTTTAACTATTGTAATCACTAAAACCGATGGTCTCGAATTTCTAGAGTTTTTCATAAAATTAGTTATGGGGGTGTTAATAAATATAAAAAAATATTTCTGCCATGACTTTAATAAAAAAAATATATTTATAATAATTTTGATCATCTGTGAATAGTTTCTGAAAGTTTCATTAACATCTGACAATTATTTTTATTTTTGCAAGATTTTCCAAATTAATGTGTGTAAATACAAAAAAAAATGCGCTAAAAAATTATCTATGTTATTTACTACCCCTTGTTGCGACAAAAGAGAAACAAGGTTTTTTAAATCAAAATTTAGAATATTCTAAAAGATGGAAAAATTTTTAAAAATAATTAAAAAAAATTTAGTCTATCCTCTTCATAAAAAAATAAGCATTTTGACAATAAAATTTTGTTTTCATAAACTTAGGCGTCTTTTTCATCAGACTATGCTCTATGTTTTAGCGATTCCGTGGAGTGACTTAGGTTAAAAAACCCAGGTTGTTTGTGTGTGTGTGTGTGTGTTCCTTTATATATGGGATCGGATTTCTTACATTTTTCAGCCAATAAAACAAACATCCACTTTTTTTTTCGGCAGGTAGTATTTCTTATTGTCTTGCACACTTTTTTCTTTATTTACATTCAGAATGCTTTAAAAATTCCATTTACAAGACAATTGTTTATAATAAAATTCTATTCACCAATCGATAGACTCATAACGATTGTAAACAATGTTTTTGTTTGAATTTGGGTTTGACCAATTCGTAAAAAAAAAAAAAAAAAAAAAAAAATTAAGACATGCGTGTCCGTCAACCTTAAACAATAATCTTTGTCAATTTTATTTTCAGTCTTTATGATGGTCGATACTTGATCTATCTCTTACTGTTACATCCCGGGCAACATGGGGCTCTACTGCTAGTTTTCTATAAAATCTGCAGTTATCAACCATTAACAACATTCTTTATTCATTTTTTATAATACAGAAAATAAATCTGTTAAACAAGTAAAATCTGAGTACAGGTGTTTTAATAATAACTAGCTGGGTCCATGGAAATTCCATGGGTGCTGAAAACTAAAATATATATATATATATATATATATATATTTCTGGAATTATGAACAAATTAGAGCTATTAAAATCCATATCAAATGGAGAGGTTGCACATAAAATTAATGAACAAAATGAAAAATAAATTAGGTAAGAAAAATGTGATAGCAAATATTAAGAAAGAGCAATGGCTATCAAGTGAAAGAGGTTAACAGTCAAAGACACAATAGCTATTGCAGTAATGATATTAACAATAATAATAATAAAATACCTGGAGTGTATCTTCTGAATCTTCTGTTTTCTGAATATCAGATTTTTTTGAATGAAATACAGCTTTTCTCAATAAATTAGACTGAAGAGCCATTAAATAACGTGTAGATGGTGATGCTAACTGAAACATCAAAATTAAAAAAAAAATTTCAGCTTTCAATTTATCAATTATATGACAATATTAAGGTAGAGTATTTTTCTGAGAGAATCATTAATTATAATATTAATAGAATTATAAACAAAGTTTCATTATACTGTACCGGAACTGATGCAAGTAATTTTTCAAATTCTTCTTTATTTACATCTTTAGCTTTTCTTAGCATCACACAGGATTCTTTAACAGTTATCTTCAAAATCAGTTGAACTAAATCATCAGATAATCTAGAATAAAGAAAAAAAGAAATTAAAAAAAGAAAAACAAATTTTCAAGGAAACTGTCCTTTTATATGCATACCACTTTTCAATTATATCATGATGCAAGGTTTAGTGACAGCTAATGATTTTAATTTATTTTTTAATTTCCTATGCTATGAATGACAACTTTAAAACTATTTTGTGCAAATTCATAAAATAAAAGTAGTACTTTTAAACATGCTTAATAATTGAGTGCTTCATTGTGCGGGTGTGTATACAAAAACAATAGCAAAAGTACTCAGGCAAAATTACTAAAATAGCTCTTCTCAAAGTTATAGGCAATTCTAGGATATTCTTATAAAATTATTTCCAAAGATTTCTACTAAGCAATTTATCAAGGTACCTGTGATGTTGTTTATCATATAATCTTTCTTAAGTTTCTCAGTATATGTTTTACTTGGACATATGTCTTCAATCTACTGTTACCTATTTTTTTAAGAACTTCCTGTTGCAGTCTAAATAAGTTAAACTTAAAAGTTGCTTAATCAGCATTATAAACCAGAACTTCCTATCAAATACAATCAAATGAAATTACAAAGCATATTGACTAGCAACTTGTAAAATTTAATAAAACTTGAAACATAAACCAGAAACATTCTTTTCTGTAGTTTTTATTCAGAGATACATGTATGATTAAATTTTAGAGACAATTGCATTTACATATTACAAAAGGAGACAATTGTATTGTAACCGTAGTTGATAACATTAATTTAAAAGTTCATATTTTGAAATAAATTTCTTCAAACAAATCTGCAATGCAAATTATGAACTGGGATATGAATGTGTAGGGCGTAGGCTTTACAGCAGTTGACAAAGTTAAATGTAGAAAGACCTGTTTTTTTATGGTTAGAATCAGGAGAAATGTGAGAAATTTTTTTTTAATGAGTATCAGAATTAGATATGAAAAAAAAATTATTAAAAAAGTAAATTAGTTTTGAGAAATTAGATAGGTTGAGAGTTTCTTGAAAATTAACTTAGTATAACTGGGTAGAGTTTTATAATCACTCGCTAAAATCATTAAATCAGATAAAAATGATAAGTAATAAATTATGTCCTCAGACAAAATCAAATATCTTGAAGCCATTGAAATTAAGTTGTTTACATAGACATATTCATCAGATTGGTTTGATTTCTAAAGGAGAATAATTCCAAAGAAAGGCATTTCCAAAAAACAAAAACTCACCATAGCTCACTAATGAGCCATGTAGTTTGTTCATAAAGAAATATTCACTAATTGTTTCATTGGAAGAATCAGTCAAGTGCTTTCTGGAACAAAGGAGACATTAATGATTGAATCATACCAAGAAATCTTTGATGACAAGTTAGCAACCTGAAATCAATGTTATACACACACATTATATATATATATATATATATATATATATATATATATATATATATATATATATAATCTCCAACCAAATATGTTAGCTCTATCTCTGATATTGAGCTTTCTAATAAGTAATTACAAGATATATTATATAAATAATTATACATACTTTTATTTATTTATTTATATTTATATATATACTTTTATATATATATATATATATATATATATATACACACACACACGAACAAGGAACTTCTGCTTCTATGTGCCATATCACTTCAGGATGTGGACGATCATAGCTTTTCACAAGTTCCTCTCCTTTGTAGCGTTTAGTATTATCTCTCCTAATCCTATTTGTACAAGCTTGTTAGGTAGCTTATTTGCTACTTTCTTGTCTTCAATATATACTCAGTATGTGTCCTAGAAATTTCAATATTCTTTTTTCGATTCTAAGTATAAATGTCCTTTTTGTTTCCATTTTCTCTAAAACTTTCTCTTTACTCACATATTCAAACCATGGGATTCATAGAATATTTTTGTTGCCTCAAATCTTTTTTTTTTTTTATCTCTCAGAAGATTTTCCTGTATTCACTGCCATACAGGAAGACTGACATTGTATAACAGTTCAGTAATTTTTGTTTCTAATGAAATTTTCCTGTTTCTCAATACTTTGCTTAGCTTTTGGAGCAGAGACACATGGGAGATGTGGGCAAGACACAGGAAAAACAAATTATAGTAGTAGCTATAAATGAACAGCCTCCCCTACACCCATCAGGTTAACAGAGGGAGTAAAGAATGTAACGGAAAAATAGGTCTGACTCTATTTTAGTATATGTTAAAAAATAAAGTAATTAATCATTTTTTGAAATGTGAATTTGATACATATATACACAAACTGAAACTTATTTTTATTTAAAGAAACTTACGTAAGATCAGCTGTGTTGTTTTTTGACATCACATCTGATTTGATTCGCTCTGCAAGATCAACTAAAATAAGATCTCTCAGCTGATGTACACCTGTTGATTCTCCTGAAATATAATCGTATTTTATAACTAATGAGTAAGTAATAAAACTTTTTCTAGTAGGTTTTTCATTAGTTTACATCATGCTAGAATTTATTTTTAATCATCTTTATATTCATTTTCATGCTGACAAGATAAATATACACAATTCTGCCAAATTAATGGTAAGACATTAGCTTGATGAAGACACTATTGCTACTAATGTCTTACCCTTATGTGGTTGGCATTTCTGCAGTACCCTGTACCTATTGGTATACCACCAATGTTCTACAGGTGTGTTAAACTTGATAACCTTGGAATTTTGAATTAAACTCTTCATTCAATCTACTAGGGTAGATTATTCTTATTCCACTTTTCATGCTTAGAGAATATTTTGTATTAGTTAATTCTCTATATACTTTTCATCTTTGTTTTGATTGACCATTTTTTCCCACTGACCCAGAGTATATGATTTTTTTGTATTACCTGATTCAGACAGTAATCTCACAAATAGGAAAATTAAGGTTAGGTCATGAGTGGTGTAATTTTGGAAAAGGGTGGTTGTCAACCCCAGTAGAATGTAGTCAAGATAATAGGTGTAATAGATTACAACACTAGAGAATAATAAAACTGAAAGAATCAGTGCATATTTGGCTCTGACAACCTCATCAGGAGACCTAGCATAGAAACGAAGAATATCTAGAAACCACTGATAAAGAAAAGAAGCTCAAAAATTCTACCATCTGATTACAGACATTAGATTTAATTCTCTAAAATTGAAGTGGGTTAAAATATTTCATTTTCTTTCAAATGGTGAGTTCAGTTATATAGTACAAAAAAAGAAAAAAAAAAAGAAAAAGAGGCATATATTCTGGTTCAGCAGAAGAAATTAATAAGCAACACAAAGACAAATAGAAGAAATTAACTGATATGAAATATTTCTCCAAAGGATGAAAACAATCTACCCACATAGATTGAATAAAGGTTTGATACAAAGGTTATTCTAAGGTTATTGAGTATGATAGACACCTGAAGAAAGGCAGAGTTTACTTTGTCTGAAACAATATGATTATAACAACTAAGTAAATTAGTGTGAATGGAAAAGCATATAATATTAACATTATTCTAAAAGAATAATCATTAAAACATCTATTTTTCTTTGTAATAGTTGCCATTGAGTGCATTAAAGTAAATGTATTAGTTTTCCAACTGTAGTTCAGATTAACTGCCCAGTATGTTGACACTGTCATTAGTCACTTAATTCTTATCTGACATCATTGAATCAATATTCATAAAACATGAGAATTGGCTGGATGAACATTAATTGGAAAGTTATCAATATAAGAGGAAATATATAAGAAGAGACTGAAGTCAAGATGCCAGGTCAGAATAAATAATATTGCAGATTCTTCTTTGGATTTTATCAAGAATCTCTAAATATATAGCAAGAGCACCAGACCAGATGTGGCAGCAATACTGAAAGCAAGGACAAATGGTAGACTTATAAATATGTAAAATAGATTCTGGTGAGAAAAATTGTCTAGTATAACATAGCGAACCAACTTTCTTAGCTGCATGCTGATGGAAGGTAAAAAGAGTTCACTCAGAAGATTAAAAAGAGCAATCTTGTTTTGCAGAGTGTGTTCTTGTATTGTCATGATGTAGAATAACACCTGTTTACCAGAACAAGACACTTTTGATGCAATATTTCATTTTGCATGATCAATTTGTTGGTAATAAATGTCAGCAGTGATAGTACTTCCATGTTCCAGTAGCTTATAATGAATGACACTGTTTATATTACATCAGACACAAAGTATTTCTGTGAATAGAGTCCTGGATTTGGCACTGGTTTCTCATTTTCTAATAACCACTGACTTTTTTCATTTTCTGGTGACATGCAAAACCCATTTTTCATTCCCTGTGACTATGATTGGGATACACACATAAAACAGGATGGTATATGATTTTATCTCAATCTTAAGTTGTTTCAGGATCTGGTCTGAGAGATACGGGGCTTCAAGGCAGCCACCCACTTGACCAATAGAAAATAAAATAATAAATGATCTTTGGTCAAGTGACAACAAACCAAACATCAAATTTCTGGTCAGGTGTTGATATTAACACAGTTGGGATTGAGAAGAATTCGATCACCCTTGGTAGGGGACAGACTGTTCCTCAAAGCAGTGCTGGGTTGCCAATTACCAAGATTGGCCATCAAGTTAGTTCTGATGCTGCTAGAATTGCCAGCTGTATGTTGTAATGTTGAGATAGACAAAGGTGTGGCAAGAGAAACAAAATTCTCACTAGCTGAAGGTAAAAGCTGAACTGATAGTCTGAGGTAGTAGAAGTTGTTCAAAATTCCGCTTACCTACACACTGATTGTGCAAATGAATACCTTAATAAATAATGAAATATATTGGACACAGCTTGAAGGTATGATTTTATTTATTTTCACTTTTTATTTCCTTGTGAGTTTGTAATGGACCATTTGCAGTATTTGGTGTACACCAACATCAATGAGAATAGAGACATGGGGTTTTATTGTCTGCTTGACAAGCTGAGAGAGAGAAAAAAATCCCTGTTGTATGTTCACATAACATTAGGATGCAAAAATGAAAGACTGCCATTGTCAGTGTTGGTTAAAGACTACTTTAGATTTTGGAACATTGTGTTTGGTTCTCAAGCAAAAACTCAGGAAGAACCAAAATTTTTACTTTGCAAGTTTTTCTAATTAAACTTTGAAATGCACTATAAATGATACCCTGTCAATTAGAAAAGATGATAAAGTAACTTTTGATGCATACCGTACAAACTTGGTTCTGCCTTAGTTGACTCATAATTCACAGCAGTAAAATACATAATTACTTTTTGAACACCATAATAGCTGTCAAAAGAATTTTTCATTCTTGGCTTTGCTAAAGTAACAAAAATCAGCAATAAATGATAAATAGAGTACTTACAAAATTTTGTAAACAAAATCTTCAGAAATTATATTATTTTTACAATGAACTGTGACAAAAAATAGAGTACATGTTTACCTTCTGTTAATAAGTTGTTTAGCAAAGTGTTGCGATCATTTAGTGTAGGATACATTTTGGTCCAACCAGTGCTTATCACCAAACATGCTTCATTTTCAATTGTTTTCTTCATTTTGTTGTCAGCAGCCATTTCTTTGACATAGGATGAAAGTAGTTGCCATATTAAATAACTAAAATGAAATCAATAGTAAAATTATATTTAAGATAAATAATATAGATCACTGAAAATATTTAAAAATAGTTACAATTCAATATTTTCTTTAACAGAATAGTACTTGTTAATACCAATAATTTTAGAATTATTGTATCACTCCCAAATTATTTTTATAACTTAATTCATCATGTTCATTAGGCTTCCAAATATACATTTGAGAGAAGGCTGACAAAATGATTAATTCAAGTTTTATGAGATAATTTTATGTAATAAAACTTGAATTTACTGTTTATTAAAATTATACAAAATGTAACTGAAAAAGTAATTTTAAAACATTTATTGCATAAATGTTTTGTTAAAATTACTTTTACAATTTTGCATCAGTAATAATATAAATAATGAAAAGAAAATGTATTTATTTTTAATTATCTCAACAATATTAATTTTCAGAAAATGAGAAAATTGTTATAGTCAGTATAGTCAGTGATTTAAGTTGAGCAACAAGTTTTTACATAGAAATTTCTACTTATCAAATTGTCCTATGAAATCCAGTTTGATAATGACAAAAACAATGAATAAATGTTAACTTGATTCATATTGTTAATTACATACATGAATCCTACTGAAAGTAATAATTGTTATATCTGAAATTTTAAGTGTATAAGCAATAATTGTCTTACATACTGCATAAATGTAAAGGGGGGCAAAGTAACACATCAGCAATATTTTCATTTAAATATGACTAGCTACAAAATAAAAAAGAATCAGATTTGAAAAAAAATGTTCAATTTTTGTGTTTATAAAAGAATGTTCTCAGTTTTGTATAGGTAATTATTGCTTAAATGTTTGCACTGTATTAATCAAGCACTTATGCCTGCAAATTATATATATGTGTGTGTGTGTGTTCGGAGGGGGATGTTGCAGTTAATATTATATAATGTTAACTTCAATGTTTGCATTAATTGGCAGTTTCACACCATAAGCAATCATTAGATCTTCAGATGAATTGATGACCACTTAAAACATGAAACTGCCAGTTACTATGCAGTGATGATTTCTGTCTAAAGTTTATATCTACAAACACTCTATCCTCAATATTAAGCATTCTTCTGCTATGAATATGTAATGGTGAAATTAACAGTTTCCATTAATGAAACATCCAACACTCACTAACCAGGCAGTTAACATTACTGACAGTTGAAATTTTTAAAATCTTTTTTTTTTTAAAACAGTTTTTCAGGAAATTAAACTTCAAGTCTACTGTTATCACTTCTTGATAAGGATTTTTCATTTCTAACCTTTTGTTTTTGGCAGTGTGGAAAGTCAATCTTAATTATATCATTATTTTCCCTTTGAGTTACATATGCTACACATTTTCATTGTTGCTGCTGTTGGAAGTAGTAATACTCTTTGTGAGTTTGTAATGGCAGTATGAAGGGCCTGTTGATGGATTGTCTTCTTTAAGACCTAAAGAATTCATTCACTGGAAACCATTTTTAATCCTTGATCTGAGTAAACGTTTGTATATAGATGATCGTTTAGACATTTCTGAATGAGTTGGCCAGTATATATCAATAATTAAATACACACATTTGAACAGATTTTTTTCATACTTCCAAGGACGTAAAAACATTGTTTACAGTAATAAAAATTTATCTACTTGATTCACAAGATACCTATTATAAATTCATAAGTATTTGATTACTCCTCCATCACTCCAAGTACCTCTTGAAAAATTGGCATAGAAATTTGTCCAAATCTCTAATACTCATCAAAATGCTTAAATTGGTTTTTCTTTAATTTTCTTAATCTATTGTTTCATTTTTTTTTTCCAACTATTTAGATGAAAAATTGATTTGGGGGTAAATTTGTCAGAATCTAACTGGATCTGTGGCACTAGATAAAATTAAATAAATCCTAATTTAGTCTTTTTTTTCCCCATTTACATAACCCTTATGAATTACATGTATATATTTTTTTTTATTTAAAATGATTGTGTAACAAAGAGAAGTTGTCTTTTATATAGATAAATAGTTATGGATGTCAATCAATAACTCTCAAACCAAATGAAGAAATCAATGATACATTTTAAAATAATGTTTTTATTTTTCAACAAACTTGTTACATTATCTTTGGTACTCAGAGCTGAAAGACAAAAAGAGGAAGAAAAAGAAGAAGAAAAAAAGACAATGCTAAAAAGGAGAAATAACCACATTTGACACAAACAAACACAAAAAGAGAGAAAGAAAAAAAATCAACCTAATACCAATAACTAACACAAAGCATAAATGAGAAAATCAAATCAGTAATCAATTGCTAAAACCTTCTGACGTGGGGACTGAACAATCAAAAAAAGCTTTGTCTATGAAATGCTAGAGTTGTGGTGTTGAATATAACATCAATAAGCTAAAAGGAAATTTTTTTTGTATTAATCACATACACACACATATATATATATATATATATATATATATATATATATATATATGTATGATGGTTGCAAATTCATGTTCAAGCATCACCATTGCTTGAATACCCGTAAAAGAGGTCACTGATGAGCTGATCTTATGTGGCTTTTTAGTTCAGCTAAAGACATGCATTCTTTGGCACAAGTATGGAAGACACAAACATTTCTGGCAAATGTTCATGCAATGTTGTTGCTGTGTATTTTAACATGTCATTTTAATCCTGTTGCACTTTTACACATTTTCCACACTCAGGACGAGAGACAGATAACTAAATCCAACAATGTCTGAACATCTTACTTAACTGCTGTTTCGTAGTAGCAGAATGATGACCAAGCCCAGGCTGCAGCACCCTAGGACACCTACCAGGCCAGACCCTTTCACAACTAGTCTCAGAGCCTTTATTGCCATTGATGCTAATATCATTAGAACCCTTCATTGAATGGGTTTGCCTTTTTTGACTACAAACGAGCCTCTGTGTCAAAACACAATAAAATCCAAATCTTCAAGCAATGCCTGTGCAGGATTTTTTTTTTTTTTTTTTTTAATGAGGAAAGGCTTTGCACAAAACCAATTCCACTCTCTGAGTGACTGCTACCTTGACCCAAAAAGAACAGCATTAGAGGCAATAGACACTGAGTTTTCCTTCTCCCAGATGAAGGCTGAGGGGACAACTCTCCTGGTGGTTTTACAGTGCCTTCAGGTACCAACCTAAGCATTTCTACATCCCAGCACAAAAAGATTGCTAGATGGCCATTAACCTTTCAAAGAAGTTCATCCGCCCTTTGACAAGTCTTGTTTTTTTTTTGTCCTGCAGGGTTTCTAGCCACCCTTCTCACCAGGTAGACCTAGTGAGAGAACTGGTTCAGTCACCCATTGCCCAACCATGCAACAGGTAGTACTGGTTTACATGATACCAGTAGCATCCATCAGGATGACCTTATATATATGTATATACACACACACACAAAACTGTAATTTTCTCATTTCTATTTTGAATAATAAATTTGTATAATTTTTAACTGGCAAATATATGACATCTTTATATGATATTCTAAGATTATATGAAGCATGAATGATCACTACATTTTTTTTTATTATTGAATGTAGATTTTCTTTAATCAGGGATAGATAAAACCTAATTAATGTAAGTAATGGTGATTTTTCTATAATGAATATAAAAACTTACCAAATTTCTTTTACTAATTTTATTTCACATTCCACTTCCATTTTGATGTCAGTAATTTTGAAAATTTGCTAGTGAGGAAAAAAGAAGATTAAATAAACCAAATCAATAAAAAACAATTATTAATAAAGTTATTGGAAATGATTAATCTTTTAGTAGCCAGAATTATTAATTCTTTTGATAGTAAAATAAAGGACAAAAATAACTAAAATATATCTGTAAATGATCAATAATTGACAAACAAAAATAGTTGATTGTTAAGATATTGATTCTTATTCAAACAAATTCTACATAGAATATAATATAGTATGTAGTGCATGTCTAGCTCTGCAAATTTCTAACTTATTGAAATTCATGCTCAAGATGTCTATTCCCTTCTACTCACTTTCATGATTAAACCTCATTTCTTTATACTTAATGTCATTTCATTTATACTTCATTATTTTTTTTTCTATCTCTTTGTAACTTTTCATCCATTTTATTTTATTATTTAAATGTATATATTCCAATATATAAACAATTCAAGTCACTTTCAGTAATATTGTTCTGAAGAATATTAAGATATTAACAAAATGAAAGGCTCATTCATTCATTCTTAATCAGTTACTAAGTATGTTTTGGAGGCTTTTTCAGCCTTTGTACGTTTTTAGAAACTATAAATATAAGAATTTTATATAAATCTGAAACTTTATAATCTATCACCACCAGTTATATCCATTTCCAAAAATTCTTAAAAAAATATTTTTCATGATCATCATTTGTAAACAAATATTAAATACTCCAACACAAAAGTGGGAGGCATAACACAACATTAATCCAAATTAAAAATTAATTTATCACATTATAATTTCTTTTTAAGAATGAAGTTTTCTATTATAAATTAACATATAACTGCACCAATTAGTGTTACTGAACACTACAGGATTAAACGTGAATCCCAAGAAAATTATTAAAATATATAACTCAAATATGTCAAAATTTATAAAATTAAATCATTCTAAAATTGAAAATATCTATGAAAAGAATATTTAGTTATGTTTACAGTATAATAAATTATAGTAATGAAAAGGAAGATTTTAGATAGCTTGAATATAAATGATGGTATATGACCAATCAGCAATAAATTTAATCCAAACATACCTGTAGAACCACCAAGCAACAAATAATGATATGGTCACAGTGGTTACTAATTGCTCTTTGAAGTATATCACAGATTCGCTGCAAATGAATTAAATCCAAAGATTTGGTCTCTATTGGCAGGTGAAATACAGAGGTAGGTGGTGTGATAGAGGATAGTGTATACTGATAACTGTTGATCTGATGGATACACATGCTACAGACATGTTGCAATAATTGATTTACAACCTCAGAAACTGGCAGGTTATTATCTGAAAAGGAATATCTAACTTGTTAATTCATAATTTAAATAAATAAATGTAAAACCTAAAATTCGAAAGTAAAAATGAAGAAAATGTGTTCTTGAAATTATGTTCAAGTTTATTTTTTTTCTTATTTCAGAAATAAATTCAGAAACAATAAAAGAAAATCACAATTTCTTTATTAAAAAAATGCTATATATTGTTAAGTTAGCAAGTTGATAAAATATAAGAGTAATATATTATTTTAAGTAATATTTAAAATAATATGCAAATTTATTAATAAAATAAATTTTAAATGATTTTTATCAAATTTTTGTACAAGTTTGAAAAATAAAATAATTAACCTAATGGCTGAAAATATGAGTAACAAAACTTTAAAATATAAGACATATGAGTGATTGATTTTCATGAAAATTGTATAAGATTTTCTTTTTCAGGCAGCATTATGAAATTTATGTAACAGAAAAAAGAAATGATACTGATTTTAATTTTTCAGAAAAAATTACATATTACAGCTACAACATAATTTTTAACTGTTTCTATTCTAACTTTAAATAAAAGGATAACATTCTAAATGTCTTGAAAAGTAAAATCCATACAAGCATAAGTGAATTTCAATGAAGTCTATAAGCAAACTGACTTAACACATTTGGAATTTTACAATTTTATTTTTCATTGATAAGAAGTGTTTCATTTTAAATTCTGTGTATAATGCTTTCAAAAGTCACAATTACATAAACAAATAAATTAGTTTTAAAATTAAATAATATTTTGAATATTTTTCATAGTAATATTTGAATATACAATTATTTTAACAAGGGAAATGTTAAATAAAGCTATTTCTGATTACAACTTGAAATGATGCTAACTGAAAAAATATTACTCTATTTACAATTAAGTTCTAATATCTTGTATCCAAATTTACAGAGGCCTAAAAATTTCATGGGAAAATGTTTACTTTATAGCTATCATAATTATCATAATCAAAGCACAAATATTATATATTTCACTGAATTTTATAAAAAAATTATCAATTAAAATATATTCTACAAAGTATATATTATTTCTTATTGTATATTTAAATATTCTAAATTTGAATAATAAAAATACAAGCATATTTAATGAAGGCATATATTTTTAGATTATGTTATTTTGAATGTAAATTTTAATTAAAAAGGTTTGAGTAACAGTTACAATAACAACTTATTGCAAAGTGGTAAAATCATACACTTTGTACCATTTTTAACATTAGAGAAATATTTTTAAATCAAAATGCTTAATTACAACTTGACAATTTTTAAAATCATCCATTTAAACTTCTAAGACTCTTTACATCATGCTAGATATACATTATTTGAATATTAGCCTTTGAGTGCTATGTATTAACTGTATGTTGTTACAATTTTAATATCAAACAATGTTTATTTAACATCAATCACTTTCTAAAAATCACACTGTATTTGTGTATTATGTGAAAACTTCTTTGTCAGAATCAAAAGGCCAAAATAGAGTTCATATTATTCCTAAATTTTGGCATTATTTAACTATAAAAACAAAGCGCTAAATACAGTGATCTCATTCTTATGTATTTTCTCTCATAATAGCCAACTCATGTCAGCTAGAGTGGCTTACAATTATAATTTCTCATGAGTAGCCATGCTGTGTACAACTGGTGGATATATTTACTTGTCACAATGAGTGACTTTAGGAAGACAAAAATTGTTAAAACAGTGGTATTTTTTAAAGTACCATAACTTTTGTAAAGTTTCATTAAGTAATATTATAAAAGAAAATATATATTCAAGATTTTTATCTACAGAAACAGAGAGTGGCATTAAATAAAAGTCTGCATTATACACAATATGGTAGATTTCTAAATTTATCATTAATTGAAAGACAAACAGCATAATTCTCTTATGAATAGTGTAATGCAAAATCTTCTCCTATAATATTTTATTCTTTATTTAGAATCAGAATGTACATTTTGATATTTAAAAAACTTAAAAAATACAGAATTAAAGACTTTAAAATTTAAAAATTCTCTAAGCAAACATCCTAAGCAATCTGTCAGCCCATATCTAATTTAGATTGTGTTTTGAAGTTATAGCACTAATAAACACTATATTAATGTCTTCATTCAATAAATATTGGCTTATTTTGATTGATACAAAAAATAAAAATGTTATGATTATGCATTAACTATTTCAATGATCTTGTTTGAAAGAAAAAATAAAAAGCCATACCTGATGGTAATTGAACTGGTCTAATGAAAGGGAAACCTAGTTGTTGACTTATAATGTGAGGAGATTTATGTGCAGGATTGTGAAACTGATCAACCAAGTCATTACCACATGACCATATTAGATTGTTTTTAGAATCAAAGCAGACACCTACAAAAAAAAAAAAAAAAAAAAATTTCATAAAATCTATTTACTATTTAAACATTTTATTACATAAAAATAAAATAATTTAAATAAAACAGGAAAAATGTTATAAAAAAAATTACTGCCAAATTAAAAACAATTAATTTTGAGTTACTTTTGCATTGAAAATGAAAATGTTTAGAATACTATGATCAGTAGTTTTATAGTATCATAAGTCTAATGATATAACAGAGTATCAATCTGGTCAGATATCAGATGTGGAAAAATCAAATACAACATAATTTGTTCATACTGATACTAAGATTAACAGAAAAAAATAACAGATGCTTAATGAGTATTAATTATAAAAATTGAAATAAAAATTTAGTATTATAGGTTTCTAAAAAAAATAGTATGGTGGGCAATTAATGGGTTAAAGTTTAAATATAACAAAATTTTCTTAAAAGTTCAAAACTTTAGCAAGTGATTTTTGTTTTTGTTTTTTTAATTGGGTATGCTACTTTTGGAACTTATTGTTGTAGCTGGCTTATTAAGAAAACAAATAACAATAAAAGAAAGTGAAATAAACCAAAGTAATAATAAAAGAAATATGAAAACTGATAAAAGAAGTACATAAACTGAAAAAAAGTTTCCTGTTTAGAATTGGGTTTCCAGTTCTTTCAACTCTCTACTTCTGACATCTCCACCTGAAATGTGAAATTTTCTTCAGTAATTATTATTTTTTTCCTCTCCCAATAGGAATAGATAGGTTTGCCTATCATTCGGTTTACACTTCATCCCGGTCTTTTGAACAGGAGTAGAGGTTCATCCCTTGTTTCTTGTTTAGGATTGGGTTTCCGGTAACTTCTGAAATCTACTGCAAGTCTATACTCTTAATGTCTCTGCCTGAACTCTGAAATTTTATTTGTTAATTAAATCTTGACCTCTTCAAGTCTGGAATTAGCTGTTTAACTTTCCTAATATATTGCCCTTTTTATGCTAATATAACTTCACACAGTAACCTTCTACCTTGAGTGGCCTTTGCGCCTTGTATTGGCTGAACATTATTAAAAAAAAAAAAAAAAAATCCAGAAAATTTTTCAAAGTTTTAAATTATTTAAAGGCCTGAAGTGAAAGATAAAGAATGTAGAGATTGTCAGATTATATTTACTTACATTTTGACTCATAATTTAAACATTTCAAAGTCTATATGCATGTATATATTTAAATAGCTAAAAATCAAATATTTAATTTTCAAAGAGGTACACTCATTTGCAAGTGTAAATTGACATAATTCTTACCTAGTCCCAAAATTGAAGCTCCGCGGGCTAATGAGCATGCTGGTGCATCAACAAGATCTACTCGTGAGTTGAATAAGCCATCAAATATGTTATAGCACATATTAGTAGCAAGAGCTGAAAACAAATATTTTCATAGTCAATAAAATTATATTAAAATGGATAAAGCAATGATCACCTTTTCAGTTACTAATTACTTGATAAAAACATTTTGTAAAGAAAATATTCAAACAATTTTATTGAATCAATTTTGTTTTTAATCATTTCATCCCAAGCAAGGGGCTACTGAGCCTGAGAAAATATGAGGAAAAAAAAAACATTAATGAGAAAGAACAATAAAAGAACAGGAATTATAACAATTGACACTGCATTTAAATTTTTGAAAATCAAAGTTGACTAGAATGTAAGAAGACAGAGGATGATAAATGAATGAAATCTGATATGATATTTGTTTATATATAGTCATTAGGATAGCTCAACTGGAGTAAAACTAAAAAATTGTGATGATTTAAGGTTACACAATGTAGCTTTTTACAAAGAGGCTACAGACTACAAAACTAAAAGTGCAGAATCATATCAAGAGATTTAAGAAATTCAGGACCATAAAAAATCTTACATTTAAAAAAACCATAGTGTAATTTTAATTGACAATTGCTGCATTAAGTTACAACAAACTGAAGATGACAACTAATGCAATCATAAAGAGTCTCAGTAAATCTGGCATGCCCACTGATAAATTATGTTATGTTTTGAATTTTCATGGCCATCTCTCAATAGTTCTATTAAGGGCGCCAGTCCACACATGTGCCTTTTCCAAATTACAAAGGAGTTGAGACATTATTTGTAAGGATTTTTGTCATCTCTAGTGCAGAATTTTGGAATTTACAACAACAAACTTCTGAATCCCTGAATACTGTTAACATTTTTTTCTTTATTTTACTAATTTTTTTTCTCCCTTTCAGCTTTTACCATACCCTGTATTATTTCTTTTTTCTAGAGCAATTCTACACTGGAGTTTGTTTTTAATTTGTATATATTTTTTTCTTCATTGTTTTTGTTTGATGGAGTAAATTTTTTTGCATCAAACAGTTTCATTGCTTTTGTTGTGATCGATTTACTTTTATTTGTTTCTGCCAGTAATTGTTATTCCCTTTTCTTTCCTTATTTTTCAAATCTTAAGAAGAAGAAGATAGTAAGACAACTGACAAGATTTCAAAATCACAAGAAAAAAATATTTCTGATCAGTCAACTTTGACCTACTCTCATAAAGAAAAAATGAAATTCCAAAAGGGTAAGAATGTACAAGAACTAAATATGGTGACCAAGAATAAGAAGAAGGAGGAAGAGGAAGAGGAGACAATCAGCGTAGCAGCTGGGGAATCACCTTCTAGTCATCAATGTGGTGGATTTACATCATACTGGAGAAAGACTGACTACGAAAAACCTGAACATGAAGCTATTTCAGGACTTTATCAGCAAGTTTGATCCTGTCAATAAATTACTAATGAGCACCCCCAGGATGTAATATGGACTTAGACTAATAGTAGATGCTCAGGTTTGGTCTTAATTAGGCTGCTGGTTTCCATTCAATAATGTATTCAAACCATAGGCTCATCTGGGTTTGATAAACTTAGACCCAGGTTAGGATAGCTGGATTCTGGAAACTCAACTTGTCATTATTAAAGGAGAATGATTTCCAGGGAGAGCTACTACTAACAATACAGCAGGGATTGAAAGGGGTTGTACTTGTGAAGTATAGAATTAAATTGTTTGCAGCTGACTATAGTCACTGACTCAATCTATATAGATTAGCAGTGCAAATGACATGTGAATCTAGATTGGGCTGTCCAATCAGGAGATTGTGGGAAATTATTCAAAATCAGGACAGAGCTGGCCTCCTGACTTATCAAGAAGGATTAAGCTCTAATAGTTAAGGCTAGGTTAAAAACAATGTCTTACAAGGCAATGAATATGGCTGCTGAATTCCAGCAAGAGGAACGTCAAAATGCAGCTGATCAACATATATCACTTGTGTCACATTGTCAGATGGACAAACTATGATAACAAACATGGACATATGTTGTGTTTTTAGGAATTACTATCAGGATTTGTTCACCAAGGAGCCCAGTTTGGCGACTATGTGGCTGACTTGACTTTTGGCTGGGTGTGGGGGTCTCATAAAAAGAGTAAAATCTGTGATGTCTTGTAACTGGTTGGGTAGGACAAGACACTAGACCTAGATAGCCTTACTCATGAAGTCTTTGTCCTCTTGCTGGAACTGATTTTCAACAACTG
This sequence comes from Acanthosepion pharaonis, assembly GCA_903632075.3. Lineage (NCBI taxonomy): Eukaryota > Metazoa > Mollusca > Cephalopoda > Sepiida > Sepiidae > Acanthosepion > Acanthosepion pharaonis. Next base: position 31,717 of record CAHIKZ030000195.1, on the reverse strand, counting down.
GATTAATAGGGGTCTATATCTCAATGCTTCAGCAGGAATGTGATCAAATTGTTACACGGGAACAAAGACGGAAGAGATGGGATTAGTAATTTTCAGCCCTTAACAATGTTAAGCACAGCATTAAAGATTTTGGCCAAGATCTTAGCTAGCTGTTTGCAGGCTGTCAATGTCTAGTTTAATTTGCCCTGAACAGACTTGTGTCATGAAGTATAGGACTATTCAGGATATTCATTTAGTACACTTAATCATAGTTGACAGTGAAGTAATTTTCTTCAATTGGGATCAGTCCAGAGCATTTGATAAAGTTGACCATAAATTTTTGAAGGCTTGTTCTTTTTTTAGCCTGGATCTAACTCTTATATGCAACTCCCTGTGCACTGGTGGAGGTGAATGAAATTGGATCAGAACCTTTTGTATTGTTTTGTTTCATTTGTTAAGGTAGTCCACTCTCACCTTTGATTTACATTATTGTGCTCCTGGTACTCCAGCTATGTTGATGATGTGAATGTGCTTGTAACAAGCAGTGCTGAGTTTGACCAAGTCAGCCCAGAAATCAGTCTGTTGGTTTGCAGTTGGACATGTGGAAGGGATTTTTTCTTCGTAGCTTTTCCTCTGGATGGACAAGCCATGCAAAATACTTAGATACATTATATTGAGTGTTAGGGGAGCCACTCAAGATGTTTTGATGGACAAGCTCAGCCTGATAAAGTGGAAATTTCGCTATGGCCATGACCACCCAAGTCGAAATGCCTCAGTAACAACTTGGCTAGTGTTCATTCTAGGTCAGTAAGAAATTTTGTTCAGTGGAACTAACATTTTTGTCCGAATGCATTCACTGTGGTCAGTGGGAAGAAACTAACAAACACACCTTCTTCCATTGCAGTCATACACCCTTGTGCAGGCTAATTGAAGGTTTCATGTTACCTATACTGTAAGTTTTTATCCTCGAAGCAAACTTTGTTTGTAGTAATATGGGGGCGTTATTGAAAAAGACTGTTCCTCTGCTTACTTGGCCTTTGCATGGTGTTGTGGTGTCAACAACATGACAGAAGGAAGTCCATGGGGGTTAAGAAGTTTACCTCTTTCCAACTTATTCTTTTCTTTAAAAGCCAGCTTAAAGTCAAGATCAGGACAGAAAGGAAGTGAATCTCTTCATTGAAATTTGGTGAGAGGTTGGTGAGAGTTTCACATCTGTACTGAGTAAATGTGCTGTCTTAGAGTGGCATTTGGAGACCAGTTAAGCATTTAAAGATATTCAGCTTCCCTAAATAAAGTAGTCTAGGAAGTCCCCCCCCCCGGGTTTTTTAAGCTAGCTTAGTTAAGATATATATGATCATCAGTCTATTATTTTTGTCCCTTTTTAAATTTTCCTTGTTACCTCGTTGGGTGATAGATATGTCAGTTCTCTGGTGGATGCAGGACATATTTCACATTTCAGTGTGTCTTTCATAATTGCTATAATCACTGTGAGCATGGTTGATGAATAAATGCTTCTCTATTTTATTCAGTTACACATTATTTTCATCTGGTGAACTGGTACTTCTACCACAATGTAGGATTGAGGAGGCTTACTTGAAAGCACAGTTTTGTTTAGTTCTTGTAAATTATGGGGACTAGTTATGACTTCATAATGAAACATTGATATTTTGGTGACTCTAGTAGGAATGGTAAGCAAGACTGTGTACTTGTGGTGAAAGAAACATTATTGGATGATTGGGTCAGTAATTTAGTCTAGCTAAGTTAAATGTAGAGCAAATTATGACCAGCATCCCCACTTTCCTTATTTTGGATTTTCACCACATTTGATGTATCTATATCACTAATAAGTATTTTCCTAATTGGGAATCGCCTTTTTGATCATGGTAATTGTGTTGAATGTTTGTGTGGGAGGTAACGCAACAACTCAACTGATGATAGCAGGTAGGAACAAAGAAACCGGTGTCGCACGTCCAACCTTCTCACGAGCCGAAAGCTCTCTGCCCTGAAACAGTAAAACGAGCCTGCTTTATACAGCCGAGGACCGACCACGATTTGCATGCGAATGACAAGACAACGAATTTCGCGTTAACTAACCGAGACCACCCGGCATAAAATATGGGCACCGCCATTTTGGTTCCTTTTACCGTTGGGAGGACTGGAGTTTGCACACTGCACAGATTCGCCCGCGTTTCCGAGGTAAGCCATTTTCACAATTTTCCCCACAGTTTGTCACAGTAATTCTTTGGGGATGCTTTTTAACTAATGGGTTATGCATAATGGAATTTGAATAATGACTGTAATTGAATATCTTCGCCATTTGTTCAGTAATTGCATATTATTTATTCAGATAGCCTTGTGACAGATTGTTATCTATCAAATGCTATCCAAATACAAAAATATCCAGAAACATAATGACATCAATTATAATCATTAAGAACCATTCTTATGAGATTTACAAAACTAGGAAACAAGTAGTGAACACTAAGACACATTATATAATATGATAGGTCAAAAAATTTGAAAGTTAAGCAATTGTAGAAATTCTTTATTTGCATTCTTAACTAAGCAGATTAACTCTTTATCATTTGAAACTTGGCAATCTACTTGGCATGATTAAGACATTTACATATCTTAAGTACCTACAAAGGCTTGAATAACCAACCTTTGTTCATGCCCAAATGTGATATGGCCACAGCTCACAATAACCACAACTACCATCTCTATCAGAATGAGAGGTTAACAAAATTCTTACTGTCTGCAATCAGTGCAAAAGAGTCCTGAAAAATGCTAAGAGCAGTTATGCACAAGCAGTCCAAGCCAAAGCTGAAAACAAAAAAAGAAAACTTGGTTTGCATGGGTTCTGTAAAATTACAATTAAGTATCTCAACAGAGGCAAAGGCAAGTTGCCAGCACTTTCCATCATAAATGGCCATCAGATAAAGTTAAGATTTTTGCAATAAAATATGCCTGTAACTCCACACTAGACAACAAGGGCCATTCCCCAACTGTCTTCTTTTCACAAAACAAACTTTATGACATCTCTGCTCAGTAAGCTTTCAGAATTATAAAAAACCACAACGATGAATGCTACTAGTCTTGATAAAATTCATGTAGTTCTTAAAGAACCTTAGTCCAGAGATATCCCTAATCTTGGCAAAATTGTTATTCACTATATGAAAGAGAAATGTTTCCCAGGTTCATGGAAAGTGTCAGCTGTATAGCCAGTTTACAAGAACACAGGTGAGCACTCATCCCCATTGCAATATCAACCCACTAGCTTCCTTAGTACCTTCAGCAAACTTTTTGAGACTATCATCAACAAGAAAGTTGTCAATCATCTCAACAGAAATACCTTCTGAGTAACAAAGAGTATGGGTTTCACTTTTCAAGAGCCACTGATAATTACATATAGAATCAGTGAATTGCTTGATTAGAGCGGTCACCTTAGATATCTTAAAGGCTTTTCACAAGATGTAGTGCGGGGGGGGGGGTAGCTGCTACATTCTACCTGAGAATATTTTCAGATCACAAGTAAATATAGATGGAGAGGATACCATGGCTTGTGGGAACACTGATAAAGATATAAATAACCAGAATCTGGTAGGTGTTCTGTCCTCCGACCTTGCTCACACAGCTTCATGGGAAAGGAACTGGCTTGTAGCATTCAATTCCTCCAAAACCAAGCTAGTGACATTTCATCATCACAGAACAGATCCCAAGTTTTTTTTCAAGTCATGATGAACAGTTCTACTCTCTTCCTTGTCTGGAATATCTAGTGGGACTCAAACTCAAACCAGACCCTAAGTAGAACTTGTTGATATGATCCATCATCAAAGATGCTGGTTCCTTGTACCACACCAGAAAGTACCTGACTCCTCTTGACATGTGCTATCTTTACAAGAGCCAGATCAAACCAAAAATGGAGAATTGCTGCCACATTTGAGCTGAAGCTGCCCAATCTTCACTTTCTAAACTCAACAGAGTTCAAAAGATTTTGAGGGACTTTGTAGGTGATGAAGTGTTTTCCACCCTACAACTTCTTTCCCATGGATGAAATGTTGCTAGCCTCTCAGTACTATATTGCTTTTTTCATGGCAGTTGTTTCCACAAACTACAATCCTTGGTTCAACCAGTCCAACCATGAATAGGTAGGACCAACCAGATCACATACACAGTAATATCATCCTCATCCACTTCATATTCCATTGATGAGTAGGAAGTTCCACTCAGACAGCTTCTTGCCCAAAAATATTGCATTAAAGAATGGACTCCTGAGAGGATGCTTCCATTGTTCATTATAATCTTAATGTTTTGATGTCAAGAGTCAAAACTTATCTATCTTATATAATATGCACCTCTTGCTCCTTAGTATGTCCATAAAATGACATCAAATTAGTAACCCTCTACCTTGAGTGGCTCTTGTATTAGATGAACAATAATAAAAAGAAAATGAAAACAGCAATCCATTTCAAAATGTATCTTGAAACCCAGCACCAATTCCTCTGATTGCAAAAGGGAAGATAGGTCCATCTGATTTGTGGAAATCCAACAGTGATCAAATGATCCTAGATTATTGGCACAGATAACAAGTTATATTCCTGAATCTTATCAAACTACTTTTATTCATATTTTCAGTATTCTTGCATCTTGTGAAAACGCAAATGATGAAAAATGCAGTTAAAACTGAATGAGGATTATTATCAGCTGGCAAGTTATTGCTGGTAAATACTGTTTAAGTTTAAAGAATAAAAGCTATTACAATATGCACAATATTTCATGGTAATGACATTAAAAGTAATTTTACATATTGTGCTACATTAGGCTACTATTAAATAGACATTTATGAGTTAAAATACAAAATTACTAGTTTCAACTGTCACATGTTTTGTAGAGATGTCCCCAAAATTAATTTTCAATTTCTTTTATTTTAATTCTCTTATTTCTTATTGTTTTATTTGAAATGGAGATTCAAAACTAATCCAAATGAAAATATAACAATGTCCCAATAAATGTTACAAATTTCAAAACAAACAATAGGCACAAAAGTTAAAATGATAAAAAAAATGAGGACAAACTTGACTTACATCTTATTGCAGCTAAAGATCCTCCAAACAGATTCCGAGCTGGACCCGAGTTTGTACCTCCAGATACCGGGGTCAATAGCACTACCGATGTGCCATCACAAAATATAGGAGTTTTGATCAAATTTTTCAATGTAACACCACAGGAAGTGTTTCCTTGAAAATTAGCTTTAACAAAATATAAAAATTAAAAATATGACAAAACTGTAACTGAAAAAAAAAAAAAAAAATGATTTGTGTAAAAAAATCCTTACCTAAAACACTAAAAATTGACTATTTGACTATTAAAGTCAAATACTCAATTTTTAACAAAAGTTGATGTAATGTCTAAGACAAAATTTGATTTCAGAAAATTTTAATTGAAAAACATTATAAAAATGGCTATAAGCAAATCAATAATGAAAATGAAGGCTACTTTGTTTTACATATTCCAGAGAAAGTATAACAGACACAAACTATCATTAGATTGATTGATTCTGTCTCCAGTTTAATAAGAGCAATTTAACTTCATGCTTTCTCCAAAGTTCATTAAACTTATTATGTAAAAAAATCATGAAATGAATAGTATTCCAATCTGTTAATAAATAAGGATTTTGTCTTTCCTCAAAATATTTATTATGAGACTGAGATTCCCACAGAAAGTTACAGAAAAATTACAGAATTGGCAGATTTACAAATTAAGCTTCTTGTGAGATGTGGGTGAGTAAATATGTACTACAAATAGAATAACCAATAAAAAATTTCAATCTTTTCAAACTTTTACTAAAAAGTAAGTGACTATTTTTAAAGATATAAAATGAAGTATTTGTACTTTTCATTTAATTTTTTTGAAAGTACTTTAATGTCCATCATGAAAAATATAAGTTATTAACTCACCATCATCCTTACGTGTAGAGACTGTATCTACACCAGAAATAGCAACTAGGGCTGCTGTGCTTCCTGATGGACGATATGGACGAAGTTTGGATAGCAGGGTATCATTAAATGTCTTAGAGCTACTCTCTTCCTTTCTTTGCAACAATATTTGTTCCCGTACAGTAACCATGACATTGCATTCAGCCTGTGAATAAAAAATTATAATGTATAATAAAAGTATTTTATCAGAGTAGTCTGAAAGGTGGAACTTGCAATAGTGGTTGATGTAGTTGGATATTTCCCAATGATACAGTGGTTACAGTGTTTGAAATCAGTTAAAAGAAAGCAATTTTAATACTGATATTCATAATAGATTTTCCTCATGTTGAATATTTGTAGAACACAATTTTCCAACCAAATAAAAGTCATTGTGAATGGCCAGTATTCTCAATGCAGGCATCTCTCAAGGCTCTCTCCTTGTCCTACCTTTTATCTGCTTTTTATTAACAATCTGCTTTGAAACATTTCAAAATCATGAATAAAACATTTACACAGATGACATCACAGTTTATAGACAGACTTCCAAAATTTGAAATGATCAAAGCATTGCAGCCGATCTCTTCTTTGGCCAGCTCAATAGGACATAAAAAACTGGCCTATAATTTTCAATACCACAAAAATCAAGCTAGTATTGTTTCATTATCATTGATCAAACTGAATTATCTCCAGTTACAATGAATGGTAGCACTCTCCAAGCTTTGAACATGTATTAGGTTACAAAGACTTCAAGTGGAGCTCATCTGTACAATCCATTACTAAGTATGCTGGAAAAATGACTGGTTCATTCTCCCACTCTAGAAAGTACCTGATTCTTTCTGCCATACTTTATCTTTACAAGAGTCAGATTAGACCAAAAATGGAGTGTTGCTGCCACATCTGGGCTGAAAGTGCTCAATCCTCTCTTTCCAAACTTTATCAAGTTCAAAATTGTTTATACGATTTTATGTGACAAAACTTATTCAGCCTTTTTCCCCTACAAATGTAATGCTGTTGCTACTCTATTACTATTTCCAAATGTTCAGATGAGCTCTATTCTTTAATTCTACGAGTTCAGACATTTACAACTAGGGTACACCATGTTACTTCCATGGAGATGAATCCTTCTCATTTCATCCATATTCCAAAGGTAAGGAGAAAATTTCACTTGCCCATCACCATCCCACCCACCCCCCAACAACTACTATGGACGCTTCCCCGAACATTGACAATCTTAACCTCTACAAGTCAGGGGTCAATTGTTACCTATCCTCCTTATCCTTAAAACTTCACTTGCTACCATGTCCTCTTTCATTCATATTACACACTTTATTCATCATAACCATTTTAATAGTAAACTTCTATCTTAAGTGTCTCTCCAGACTTGGATGAACTTTCATATAAAAGCATTTCTTACAATTTGGGCTTTGCACTATTATACAAAGCAAACTTGAGTAAATATGAAAGATGCTATAAGTTAAATTTTACAAAAGTTTATCCTAATAATATACTTCTTTGAAGATCAGGGAATTTTCTGTAAGTAAAAACTAGTTGAAATTTATTTTGCTCCAATATATATATATCTATATGAAGAATATATATATATCTATATGAAAAATATATATATATCTATATGAAAAATATATATATATCTATATGAAAAATCAACATCTTTAACCAGTTTTGACAATAGCAATACTTTTTAAACAAAATCAAAGTTGACTAAAGATTAATTTTCATAATAATATGTAACACCTAAAATTTAGATTTCAGCTTACTTTCTTCTTTTACATGACTTTAAAAGGGTTTATGAATATTTTGATCAAACTTTGCATACACAGAATAATGTGAATATAAGTTACAATTTTTATTAAAGTAAACTCTTTAGACTATTGTACACCAGAAATTATGAGGGACTTCATCTAAAAACAGAAATAACTAAAGTTTTTCGTATCTAAAATTTCAAAGGAAATTCAAGGATGTTGTATTTAACAAAGGCCTGAATACAAAACAGTAACAAAATAAAAAGTGTTACTCAAAGGTATTTTCTTTATTACAGTGAATTGTCAAATAATATAAGTATCAATACTTACATTGTACTTAAAAACTTCAAGAAAAACCATCTGTCCTTTAAATATTTTATCATTCAAATTAGCTTGACACCATATCCAATAAAAATATATACCATCACTGCAGAAAGCTATTGTTGTTTTGATCCCAGCAAAAGGATAATTTTCGGGTTGAAAGACACATTTGATAGGCTATTCAAAAAGAAAAATTATTTTATCAATAATTGAATATCTACCCAGTTTCTCAGGATAATCTTCAAATAAACAATCTAAAGTTTGTTTGCAAAATGTAACCTTTACAATTTGTTACTTTCTTTACAGAAGAGGTTTTCACTTTTGGTATGACATTTTTTAAATTCAAGTTTTTCAATTTTTTATATAACATTTAGATATTTAAACTTTTACTTCCTAAAAATAAATCATATATAAAATTTTAAATTCTATTAAAACTGTAAAATTGTCATGAAAAACTCATGAAATTGGAAAATCTGAGTTATATAAACATTAAAATATACACATTGAAATAAATGTAAAATTTTTAAACTGTAATTATTTTTCAAATGACATACATATTAAATTATAACATTTTTTTAAAATTTAGGAACAATTTTGCCAAAAATATGTGAAAATAAATATAAAAAAGCCAAATGTTAATTTTATGCTCGTTGACATTAAAAAGAAACCATTTTTCAGCAGCCAAAGTTTCAACCTGCAATCTTAATATGATTCAAAATCATATATCAAGCATAGCATAATCATATATCAAGCAACTTATATGAAATAATCTGAACAACATGTCAAAACAAAGCCTTGGTAATTGAGTTTTTCATTGCTGTTATTTATAGTGTGAGAGATTATAAAAATTATTCATAAATTAGTTATGCACATAATTTTAAACAATTCTTTAAAACTTTAAACCTTTTGTAATTTGTCACTAACTTTTAAAGAGCAAATAAATATTTCTCAGAAACATAAACATGTTAAAATAAATTCTTTGTATACTATTCAACACATTTACTTAAAATTGATCATTAATAGCACTGAGAAAATATAATTGCCCTAAAAAAATTTGCTGAAAGAATTTAATGTCAGGAAAAAAAAAACATACAAAATAACACTTATGATTGAGAGAATGTCTTTCATCTGATGAATTCAGTTGAAAATTTCAAATTATACATATATACAAATATGTTTTCAAAACTTTTAAAATGGGTTAACTTTTTTAATTGCAAATAAATATATATTAATTAGATTATTAAAATGAAAAATAAATATTTTATAGTAAACCTGTAATGTGTGAGGATCAATTTGGAGGGCAAAAGCTGTGGTTTCTGAATCATTATCAAATAGATGAGGGCGGTACAACAGGACACCATCTGCCCAAGCAATTTTCCCGGGTCCACATTCCAGATTACGACAATACACATAACCTCTGCAAAAAAAAAAAAAAAAAAAAAAAATTAGGGAGTGAGAGATACATACTTCTCCCTTTAAATTATTTTCTATCAGTTATTTTATTATTTTCACTTCTCCATTTTATGTGTATATATGAGTGTGTGTTAGTATTTTAGCTGTTACTATGTTCTCCCAACCACCACACGTGAAAATCAGGTTAAAAGCTAACAACTCCTCCTCCCCCACACGTCTTCAATATTATAAAACCCCAGAAAATAAATTTTCTAGGTCAAACGTCTAGACTTCCTGTTATCTTGTTTTGTAAAATATTCTTGATAAATTTAAATTTAAACCATTTTTAATTTTGGTCAGATGAGATGGGTGTTAAAAACTTACAAGTTGAAATAAATTATTATAACCATGTTTTTGATGATGCGTTAAGTTTAATCATATTGCACTGTATGAGCTCTCTTTATGGATCCATCTTTTTAATATTTTATATTAAAAAGACCTACTTCGATTATCCTTTCCACTTACGTATTTGATATGATTATCTATATATCTGAAAAATTTCTCAGTTAACCTGTAGAAAAAAAACTATGTATAAAGGTAAAAGACAATAGGAAAATTGTATTATTAGCTGATGTATTTCATCCAATGTGGAGTTTTTCAAGGCAAGAACGAAATTAATTTATTGAAAACAAATTATTAACAAAAAAAAAAATGTCCTTAGCAACTAGAAGAATTTAGAAAATGCTATTGTATTCATATTGACAAATGAAAATTATGTCAAGTACTAGCATGTGTACAAATATTGATTTTATTGTTCTGTTAACAGATTCAACCATTCTCTTTTGATTTCTTGATACAGTTGTGTACGTTGGCTTGGGAGAGTAATAATTCTGTTAGGAAAGGTGATATTGGGAAAAAGCCTAATATATATATATATATATATATATATATATATATATAATCAATGTGATTTCACATTTAATAATTCTTACAAACAAAAATTAGGATTACTAATGGGATTGCCTCTCAGTAGAGTGATGGCATGTATGTTCTTAGAATTTCTCGAATCTGGTTCTTTCAAAAATATTTTACTTAAACAATCAACTTACTTCTGATATATAGATGATGCTCTATTAATATATCCATAGGATACTAACTTACTGGATCATGTAGATAAACTAAACAAAGTCAAACACACAATAGAATTTATATATGAAATAGAAAAAAAAACAATACTTAACCTTTCTTAGACATCATGTCACACAGAATTGAGAACAGCCTAAAACTTAGTGTACACTGAAAATCAACCAATAAAAATGACCTAATAAACTTCTACACCCATTATAACAACAAAATAAAATCTGTAATTAAGTTTTTCCCCCCAACCTCAACACACCCTTGATGTACTTTACAAGCTATTTTGGCACTCATGGCAGATGGCAAGTTTGACTCCAGGCTAATCCCCAAATTTGACAGTTCAGACTGGGGTCTCTATCACTGAATGGTTCAAAATGGTAGCAATGTATTGGCTGACAGAGAATGGTGTTCAACTCTCATTGACTCTGGCTGCTATCGATTGATCATTAGTGCAGAGCAATGTCAGTTCTGAACCAGGAAGTACATGGATGTGGAAATCATCAGTGGCAGAATTCTGGCATGCTGTGGTTTCAGAACTGTTAATATCTGTACAAACAGTGGCAACTCAGATGAGGCTGAAGTCCTCATAGTGCATGACAAACCACTATGCTTTGACTTACATGATGGAATCAATGTGACAACTGCATCAGTGTTAATTTCAATCATAACTGGGAATGTATATTTATTTTTTGCATTATACAAAAAATTGTGGCACAAGGCTAAAGGGGAAGTGGTGAAAGGCTAGTCATCACTGACTATCCTAGTCAATCACAATCACGACCCATTCATTCATTACAATATACTCACTCACCACAAGAACTTGTCCATCACCTCTCAATCCTACTATACCACAATACCACATATTTTTTAGGTTATTTTTCTTATTTGACTTGACCGAGTCCAGATCTGCCTTATCTTGAAGGCAGACCACTGCATTCACTTGCCTGACCTTACTTCTGTAGGCCCATTTATAGCTTGTAAACTTTTTGCCTTCTTTCCTATGAATTTGCTTTAGCATACATTGTTTGCTCGCTTGATATTATTTCATTTTTGTCTCTTTTTCCTTTTATTGTAAAGTTTGTTAATTCTGTTTGTTGGATAGTTTTGTTATTTCTTTTTGCATTTGACCATGGCTGCTAACTCATCAATACTTAGCTGTATGGTCTGCAGCAAAGATACACCATCATGTGAAGCAATCCATATTGACCAAATTGATTTTTCTGTGGAATTCAACCATGAGCAAAGGGTCTAGAATGCAAATGGAAGTGGACAGCAGCTGTGGCAGTTGCCCAGAGTACCCTGTGTGCTTCTGAACAAGAACTCAAGACATGAACCAGCAATGGTTGGCTGATACCATAACCTGAAAAGAAACTGGGGCCACCCAAAAGCTTAGTGCCATTAATGGCCATTGCGCAGCATAACAAATGAAAAGTGTGCCCAGTGATGGACTATCACAAGTTCAACAAACACGTTGATGCACTCACTGCAAATGCCGATGTTTGTTCAACCAAACTGTGAAAGTGGTGCCAACAAGGGTGAATGTGGCCATAATTGACTTGTGAAAAGCATATCTTCAAGTACACATTCATGAGTCACTGTCACTATATCAAACTGCAATGATCAATGGGAAGCAGTTTTGCCTAATGCAGTTGGGATACAGCTTCAACATGGTACCTCTAATCATGATGCACATTATTGATGCCATGTGGTCACAGCAGGAGTCAGTTGGGAGAGTGATGTTAGCATACAATGACGATGTGTATGTCAATAAGAGCATTATGTCTACAGAACATGTCAGAGAAAAATTGGTGGAGTATGGGCTGATGTGTAAAGACCCAGAACATTTGAAGAATTGGGGCTTGCATGCTTGAACTGGAAATCTGGTAGGTGTGTAACATTGCGATGGACACGGGGAAGCATGATCTCAGTTGTCTTTGATGTTATGACACTGGAATTTCTTCACACTGTGTGGGAAGCTGGTGAAACATTTCCTCTTGTGTGGGTGGCTGCGTGTGGTGACTGGGTTCATCAAGAAGGCAAATGCAGTCACAAAGGGATGGAATGACCAAGTTGACAACATTCCCCCTCAAACAGATGGTGAAAGAAACCGTGGATAGAGTGCAACAGGAAGATCATGCCCAGGGCAACTGATGTGTGAATGAATCTGAAATCAACATATAGGTCAACGTAAGCTCCCTAGTAACAGGAGTGGTTCTGGAAAAAAGATGTAGCAATGTTGGAGGATGTATGCTGGCTTTGGCCAACTGACACCGCCCAATATATCAACTCGGCTGAATTGGATACTGCAAAGGCCGCAATTTGGCCCTACAGTGGCAGACAAAGAGTTTGCACATAAAAAACAATTCCTTGTATATGCACCATTGGTTGTCTGATAGGCAAAGTTAGGGTACATAACAAAGAAGTGAGTGAGATGCTGGTACAACAAGGATTAAGCACAATGAAGGCACTTGTCTAAGAATACCAGTTATCAGTTGATGTGGTGCTGGTTGTATCAAACCAGAACTTGGCAGGCAAGACCTGTGTACACCAAAGGTGGCTCAATATGGTCAAAAAGAGGACTGAACCTATACAGCAGGTGCGTGCTGCTACATCTGTGCAATGGGCCTCCAGGAATGCGGGGCACCACATATTTTGTGAGGAGAGTTTGTCCTTCCATGTCAAAGGCCATGGTAAAATCGGCCATTGGGAGCTGTGTGGAGAGCACAACAATAGATCATGCTCCACTCCATTGGCAAAAGGGAAAACTGGGAATGAACAGTACTTGCCACCAGCTCAGCATGAACATCACTCACTACTGCGACAGCCATTACCTGACACTAACAGATTGTGGACCATCACGTTTTTCTGTGTGGTGGCTATTCCACCACCAAGACGCATTGAGTATCATACATAAGCTGGAGTAAGTGTTCTGTGAGAGGGGACCACCACATGAGATACTCACAGACAATGACACTGTGTTCTGCAGCAGGAAATTCTAGGCCTTTACCGAAAGATGGGAAATGCATTTCCAATGTTCACATGTCTCAGCAGGAAATGGAATAACAAAACGGTGTCACAGAAGTGTCAAGAGAATTGCAGCCAGGATGAAATGTACTGTCAAAGAGGCCACCTACTAGTATAATGTAACCACCAAAGATGACACCTCACCACTGACTACACCTGCAAATCAAATCTACAGATATGAGATTCAGTGCCACCAATGTCTGTGGCCAACCTCAGACATCATTGGTGGCATGAAATCGGGGGAGTGTGGTGAACGTGTATCAGTACAAACACAAAAGAGGCCCCAGATCACACACAGACATGTCTGTAAAAACCAGTTACATCTGGATTTTCCCTGTTAGCAGCAGAAGAGCTTAGCATGTCCAGATACAGGCCTGTCTGCAACTTGTCTAAAGCCAGGTTTCTGTCAACTGTTTCTTGTCAATAAAAGCGACAGGAAAACAAGCAGTCAGCAGTAGGCAAGACTTGGTGTCTTGTGAAGTTGGTCCCATGGGCATTTGTTCCTAAATTTGCTGTGCCACACACCATGCTGTGGTTTCTGAGCCAGTGCTATTTTGTTATCTCCTGTCTCTTTTCCTTTTCTGTTTATTACCCCTGTAGTTCTTGGGAGAGCAATCAGTTAGGTTTTCCCCACAACCTCAGCACACACCATATTTTAATTCAAGCAGGTTGGGTTAAATAACTTAGATGCATTATGCCTATTTTATTTTTAATCCTTTCAAGTTCATGAATTAATTTCTTGGTAGCTGTAGAAAATTGATTAATAAAAATTCCAAACTTTTCTTTCAAATAAATTTTATTTTCCTGAAGTACTTTCAATCTTATCTAGGACCATCTTCAGGGGGTTAAAATATCTGTGGATATGTATACAGTAGTTCCGTAAATTTTTCACTGTTTGTTTATAGCATCCCAAATTTGAATATGCAAGGCAGGTAAATTTTGTAATTTTCATTTTAATATTTAAAAAATGAAAAAGATTTTTAGTTTTAATATTTTAATTTAGTATCTTACTTATTATAAAACGCAGATTGTGTGTGTGTGTGTCTGTACATTTATATATTGGATCGGATTTCCTACATTTTTCAACTGATTTCAAATAAAACTTCACAGGACTTAAAATTACCTTTGCGGTGGTTCTGATAAAATATACAATTGTTTTTTGCATGAAATCAATTTTAAAACACGATTCTGTTGCCAGAATGAAAGGGGGACAACTCATATCAAGTTATACTTATAAAACCCAGGTTGTTTGTGTGTGTGGGTGTGTGTGTTCATTTATATATGGGATCGGATTTCCTACATTTTTCAACTGATTTCAACAAAACTTCACTTTTTTTTGGCAGGTAGTTGTTCTATTGTCTTGCACATTTTTTTTCTTTATTTTTACATTCAGAATGCTTTAAAAATTCCATTTACAAGACAATTATTTATAATAAAATTCTATTCAATCGATAGACTCTTAATGATTGAAAACGATGTTTTTGTTTGAGTTTGACCAAAAAAAAAATAATCATAATAAATAAATTAAGACATGCATGTCTGTCAACCTTAAACAATAATCTTTGTCAATTTTATTTTTCAGTCTTTATGATGGTCGATACTTGATCTATCTCTTACTGTTACTGTCCCCAGGCAATGCTGGGCTCTACTGCTAGTTTTATATAAAACTTTGCTGCTATACTCATAGATGACTATTTTTGGCTGCATTTCTCTTATATAAAGGATTTCCAGAATTCTAAGTTTTTGCTTCTTATTATTTTGGTGAAGTACTAATATATTTGCAACTAATACCTGTCTAAATTGAGTTCTTTTAAATGTTCTGAAATTGAACTATGCTCATTCAGGTGAAACAGAAGCCGTTTTGTCAAAGTCATTGTTGTAATACCAACATACACATTAACATTTTTATCAGAGATGCAATCTCCCAATTGTTTTGGATGACTAGGTTGGTTGTATTAAATTTAGTATAGTATATAATTAATTTTATTTTTTTATTTGGATCAGTGGGGGATATATTAGTGCTTGAGACTTTTTAGAACTTTTTCCTCCTGCTTATAGTTAGAATGCTAAGGATTAAACTAAAACTAATAGGTCTAAATTATTTAACCAAACCTACTTTCAATATAATTCAATTGAATTCTTGGAAGGGAAGGGGTGATTTTACAAACAGTGGTTGCTGCTGTTAATGCAATACTCTTCTACTCGAATCAAGCTCTCCTAGCTACTGATGTCTTTCACATAGTAAAAACATTAAAATTTCTCTTCCACTCTGCCATGTGATGATAGATTGGGGGGTAGAATCTGACTGAAGCCAAATCAGTGGGGTTTTGATCCCAGCTTGAACTAATCGGATGTCTAGCCACACTGATGAGTTGGGATACAGTGAAACAGTCTATCTGTGGATGACATAAATATATATATCTCCATCCATGAGCCTATGTTTAGGAAGAGTTTGTTTCTAATATTTTTTATCTTGGTTTGGAAATATGGAGCAGTTTTACCTTGCACCTATAAACTTCTTGTATTTTGTTATGGTTAAGAGGAGTTCAGATTTTTTAGTCAGCTCTATACCCTCAAAATAAGAGGGAATAAGAAGCTTCCACCCCAGAGGTGTGTGAGCTCATTAGAGAAACTGAAAACCGTGGGATATGGTATTAAATCTTAAACACAGAAAAAAAAAATAAATAAATAAATAAATAAATAAAATAAAAAAAAAAAATGGAATTTCTTTTCCTTGTTATACTGGATAGATAAAATAGAATTTTTCCAGTTTATGAAAGAGATGCTCGACACAGTAGGCCACTAATAAACTGAACAATTGCTCTCCCATCATGTTAGTTCTGTGATTTATAATTATAAATGTCAATGTGATATTGAATATATTAGCAGAATTAATCAGAGGCTGATTGATCAGCATGTACCAACCATTAAGGACTGTATGAAAATTTGCATATGCATGTTAATACACTTCCAGTTCTGTGATTGAAAAAGTCAAAGCAGGCTTCCTTCTATAAGCAGAACAAATGGATGCTGGGTTGAGGTGTAATCTGTCTGTGATTTATACTGAGGTTTCTCTAACACTGATTTTTTTCTCCCTTTAGTCATTGTATGTCCTCAACTGGATCTAAAGAGTGAGATTAGACTATTTGGTTGGTTATATTTTTCAATCCACCACTTTATGATAAGCAATTTTTTTTCTTTATCCTTGCTCTTCTTCCTGTTATTTTTATATATATATATATATATATATATATATATATATATATATTATATATTTATTTATTTATTTATTTACACACACATTTTAAAATCTCAATTGTTTAAAGTCTTAATAAAATGTTGTATACTCCACAGATTATTTAAGAAAGAAAAAATGAAGAGGCATACAGGTGGTAATGGAAAATATGTCTTACTTTTGATAGGTAGCATTGTCATTGGTGAAAAAAAGAAATTGAAAAATAGTCTTTATGTATCTGCATGCTGATTTGATTCAATTTTCCATATGGATGTCTTTTAATGGAGGTCTAATGAGTGTCCCTTACATTTTTTTTTTTTGCTACTTTATTTAAGACATGATATCTTGTGCTTTTTTTTTCATACTTCTTTACTGCTACAACACCTATAAATTTAATAACAAAGAGTTTTTTAAAACTCTTGATATAGAACAATTTCTTAAATTATCACAAAGAAGGATGACAAAATTAGGATTACTGTATTTTCCATATGCTAAGACACTTTATTTTTCCTGAAAAATGTCTTTAAAAAGCACCCTGCATCTTAGCACTGAAAAATCAAGTTAGAGAGAGAATTTTGCTGACCTTCACAAACTCCAGACATATAATCTAAGCCCACAATTAGAATTAATATGTAATAAATACTGTATATCCAGTTAGTATCATACTGTATATATTGTTTTATTCAGGTATTGATAAAAACCAGTAGGTAGCTTCCTAACAACACATTTTTGTTTAATTTGTTCTTTTTCAATTACTTTGCATTAAATTAATCCTGGACCTAATTAGGATGTCAGGTATTTCCATTTGTGTATTATCATGGCTCTCCACAACTTCCTGTCTTGTTGCCTTAAGTAACTTTTGACCATTTCCACTTGTTTCTCTTGCCTTCAATATATCCTATGAGTACCAAATTCTCTCAGCCCTCTTTCCTCATTATGACTCAGAAATTTCAACAGGTTATTTTTTATTGTAAGTTTGCTTGTTGTTCCTATTTTCATTAAAACTTCCTCATTACCCACACATTCAATTCCATGGTATTTTAGCATCCATTGACAGAACCACATCTGTTGTTTCTAGTCTCTTCTTCAAATGTAATGAAATTGTCCATCATTCACAGACATTTATAAGACATTACATAGCAGTTCAGCACTCACCTCTTTGTTTCTGACAATATTTTCTGATGTCCTAATACTTGGATTGGTTTCTGAAAGATGTCTCATTATTCCTATGCACTACTGGATTTCTGTCACATTTTCCATCTCTTACTATACTATCCAGACAGTTAAATTTTTGTACCAGTTTGATTTTTGATACTCCCAATAGCTCACACCTTGGGCAGTCTCTTTTGTCCGTAATCATGCATTTTGTTTTGTCACACTTACTACTTTCTTCTTGCTTTCCATTACTATCTTGGCTAAGAGTTTTTTCAGTTAACTTTCCGAGCCTGTCATCAACAGTGTCTTGTGTTGCTGAGATTATGTTTGTCAGTAATAAATGCTGTAGCAATTCTAGTTCTCTCAAGATCATCTCATTGTATAGGTTAATAAATCTGTTGAGAGCACATTTGTCTTACTCCCTTTTCTATTTTGGTGCATTCCCTGAACTTTTTCTCTATCCACATACAAGTTGTTTATTCCCAGTAGCAATTTCAGTTTACAGTACTATATTTCCCATGTAAATCAAGCTTTTCTAATATTTAAAGTAAATCTTTGTCATATCTTACCAAATGATTTTCGATAATCTATGAAACATAAGTATTGGTCTCTCTGCATTTGTATTGTGTGTTCTGATGATATCTTGATCAAAAAGAGCATTTCTTATTCCAGCATGAATCTTAATTGTAGGCTTATATTGAATAAAGCCACACTGTTCTTGCCCTATATCCAGTCTAATTCTTTAATGAGCTCTACTTATTAGAATCCTACTTTAGTCATTTATTAAATTGCCTGTCCAATAAAATTCATATTCATTTACAACTGGATTCTTTGGCATTACTATGAAGATAGATCTACTGAGGTTTTCTGGTATTTTACCACTTTCATATATTTCATTCACTATTTTGTTACTTTCATCAATCCCCAAATCATCTCAAGCTAATATCATATTTATTACAATCCCACCTGGATCTGCTGCTTTTTTTCTATTAATTTTAACTAGTGCTGATCTGACATCAGATTTTAATACTTCAGGTCCTTCCATGTTTTTATGTATTGTAAGTTTTACTCCTTCATTGTCATAAAAGAAGTCTCTTGTATTTATTTAATTTTTTCTTTATAGTATCTTTTTCTATAAGAATACTACTACTCTGTTCATATTTAAATATTTTTTTCATAAAAGAGGACATAATTTCAAAATATTAGGAGTCATAACGTTTATCTGTTTTGTTCATCCTTAACCTTTACCATGCTAATTTCTTTCTAGAATTGTTCCCCCTGCCACTGCATTTTTTTGAGGGTGCAAAAACAAACACCTACTGTTTTAAAATGGTTATAACTTTCTTTGTATTGTGTGTATAGATTTTATTTTTTGTATATTAATAAAAGAATGGACGAGCAATATTATTATGTAATGTATTATGTTTGCATGCAAGTTCTGATGTTGAAAATGAAAAAAATTGAAACAAAATAAAAAACAAATACACTGACAAATTCATTAACAATTTAGCATACTTTAACTTTTATTACTACTTGTGGAGTTCTGGGTTGTAATAAGAAGCAAAATAGCTAAGAAGGTTTTCATTATCTGTCTATATGTCTGAGATGAAGTATTATGATTACTTAGGTACCTCCACGAAATCGCTAAAAAAAGAGCATAGCTTGATGAAAAAGACGCCAACCTTGCCGAAAACTAAATTTTATTGTCTAAATGGTTATGTTATTATTAAGAGGAAAGACCAAAGTTTTTTTTTAATTATTTTTAAAAAATTTTCCTTCTTTTTAGAACATTCTAAATTTTGATGAAAAAAAACTTTCTTCTATTTGTATCAGCGGAACTAGTAAATAACATAGACAATTTTTAGCACGTTTTTTTGGTATTACACATTAATTTGAAAAATCGTGCAAAAATAGAAATAATTATCGGATGTTAATGAAACTTTCAGGAACTATTCACAGATGATCGAAATTATTATAAATATGTTTTTTTTATGAAAGTCATGGTAGAAATATTTTTTTTTAATATTTATTACCCCCATAACTAATTTTATGAAAAACGCTAGAAATTGATCGCATCGGTTTTAGTGATTACAATAATTAAAAGCACAGGGCTTTGAGGAATGCAAATCATGTTTTTTTTGTTTTTAATTGGATACGCAGTACCTGAAAAATCAGCTCTGAATTGTAACATACAAAACTCAATAAAACAAATATATTATTTAATTTCAAATGCTTTTATTTGCTTTTAGTTGTTTTTTATGAATATGGACAATATTTTCTGAAAGCAAAAAATTTTTTCGATGAAAAATGAATTTTAATACAATTATTTGTTATTTCATTAATTATAATAGATTTTACATTTAAGTTGTTAAAATATTATAAAATTAGTTAAAAAGTCGCATCGGCTTTCATAAGTGTCCTTATGAGATAGATCTTTTTTTAAGCGCGTTGTAAATTGTATCATTTTGACTAATCAGAAGATACCCAGTAATTAAGAAATGTAATTTTGTGCTTATAATCGAGCTGTAATTATAAAATACCGAAGACCAACCAGAATATAATTAAGTTGCGTTATTTGAGTTAAGCATTGTTCTCCGCTGTTAAGGCCTTTACTTTTTATGTAAACACGGAGAAGTTAATTTGATTTTTCAATTTCAACTGAGAAGGGTACTTACAAGTATCAGTATCATCTTATGAAATTTATATGATCTTATTTTTTTATATTAATCTCAGTTACGACATTTTTTTCCATAAATGAAATATCAAAATTAATAATAAAATGAATGCAAATACAAATAACAGTAGAATGTAATAAATGTACATAAAATTATAGTATTTTTATGTACAATTCTGATAAAATTTCATAAGAAAGGTACCTATAAATTAATTAGATACCTTTCTTAAGAAATATGAAATTTAATGTCACTCTTAACAGTTTTATTTTAATTTCTTTACAATATATTTCCCATAAAGCATCATAAACGTAAAGGTGAAAGCTAAGTACAAAAAAAAAAAAAAAAAAAATTAGACCGCTGAAAGTTTTCGTTAAAAATAACGGGGTAAATAATTTGTTTAATGTAAATGTAAATTATTTCACTTTTCTCCTTCCGTAGAACAAATTAGCCTCATGGAATTAAGTAAATATATCATTCATCACATGTCAAGAGACGCCGAAGTTTATGACCTGCTTTGTTTTATTTTCAAATTACATCTTTTTGGCACAAAAGCTAAGTTAAGTTTGGTTCAAAATATTTTAAATAAACATTATAATTTCTGATTTTCTTAAAATAAGTTTTGAAAAAATGATAATTGATATTTAAAAAATTTCAAAGTCAGATTTCCAGTTTTTTTAAATGGAAAAAAAACTGGTCAATTTTGCTGACTCAAAAAAAAACTAGATTTTTAACGAAAATTTCGGACGTGCTAGGAACGATTAAAAATGGAAAAAAAATACCCCCAAAATACTTTTGACCTTTCCTCTTAATAATAACAAACATTTAGACGATAAAATTTTGTTTTCGTCAAGTTAGGCGTCTTTTTCATCATGCTATGCTCTTTTTTTAGCGATCTCGTGGAGGTACCTATGATTACTTATATTATTTACATTCTTTGGGCTGTTGTGTTCATCTTTACTGCCATATTCACAATATTTTGGCAGTTTTATACTCCAGCCTTCTTCAACAGCCGAAACGTTGTAAATATGGCAATGAAGATAAGGATAATGGTCCAAATAATGTAAATAATCTAAGTAAGGCTTTCATTTCATCAAAAAGTGGCATGCTTCTTCATGTTTACATACGAGAAGACACCAGTATTTGTTTGGTCTTTCTTTTACCTGATTAGTATATTTATTTGTCTCGCTGACAAATAAAGTTATTATTTCGTTATTTATAAATAGACAAAATAATTCACCTTCAGAAATGTTATTAGGTATATCGATGGTCACCAGCAGCTTCTATAAAGTTAGTCAACCATGGATGATAGTAGCCACTAATGGTCATCAACATTTTCCTCCACATAGTGACATGTGGTTATGATCTTCGACCACTTCACCATCAATATCCACTTTGGTAAAGCCTTCAAAATCATCATCAGTCTGAATCAAAAGAAAAACTCCCAAATAAAGGTTTCACTGGATGTTGATGCAACCATTTTTGTTTACAAAAAAAAAAATCACAAAAAAATTACCATTGGTTTAATCAATGTTACACCTTGTGTAGAGTCTAGAAAATGAAAGTTTAAGCTTGTTCCAAAGCAGTAGTGGGCAAATACCAGCTTAATGGTTAACTATTGGTTCAGTATAGTTGATTTCCTTCCCTATCATTCAAACACTTTTTAACAGCATTTACTGGTAATTTTCTTTTATCCTTTCGTCATTTATTGATTGAATTCTATTATCATTTAAACAGAAATTATGATAATAGTAATAACAATAAGTTTTGACAAACTGTTGACTGACATCCAGTGTAAAATATCTGTTTATGTATGAATGTATCTATATGAATGGAAATGATGTTTATTTTTATTTATCATTTTATTCTTATACTACTTATTATATGATTATCATTTAAATATTATTATACATTTGTCTTAGCATTCCTTCGTAACTTACCTAGCTAACCTGATGAATATTTATGAGAATTTCTTAAATTTAAAAAAATAACCTTTTTTTCCTATTTATAAATATTTATTACAAAATAAAATCCTTGCATTTGCCTTGCTGAAGTCAATTATTCCTTTTTCTTACTAGTTAAGTCATGCTTTGCAGGACCAGTCATTTGACTTGTTTCAGTTTTCAATGTGCAATTTTCAAGAAAGACTACCTAAATTTTAATTTAAGCTTTTGATCTCATTCAATTTTATTTTTGGGGAAGACATGTGCTGAATTTTCAAGGAGCAGAGAGACAAACTAGAAAATAAAAAGTTAAATTTTTTTACTAAACCTAAAAGTCAACAAAAAGGACATGGAGAACCCAATGAACTTCCCAAATGCAAAAAGGGTTTTAACAGGTCAGGACAAAAGCGAAATGGCCAAGGCTCAATGGGACAGGCCGTCGGTGTCCTTACCCCATCCATGTTCAATGCAGATCCCCAACCCTAATGAGACTGATCATGTCTCTCTGGATGACTTGTATGAAAGCCCATAGCCTGAGGTTAGATCTTGCAGGATGAGGCTTACTCGTAATCTTCAGCAACTCAGGGTGAATATAGGTTGTGTACAGGAGACACAGTTTACAACTTGCAACAGTGAATACAGTCTAAGAGATTTGTCCTCTATTCAGTATGTTTTAATGGATGCTCGAGAGGCGTTTCCTGACTAGTGAGCAAGTCTTTGAATATGGTATGTGCTCTTGTCTTCAGATATCCAAGAAGGCAGACTTTGCATGCTGGATGTTACATAAAGGATGAGTGTTTGTCTCATTGGGATTTATGCACCCAATAATCATGCAGAGTGGCCCGATTTGATTTGGTTGATCGAGCTGATTTTGACAACACCTCATTGAGTAGTTTTAGTGGGAGATTGGAATATTGTCCTTGACCCTAATTTAGATTGTATAGAGGAAAAATTGAGTACTAAAAACCTGGATGTAAAGCCATTTTGTGACTTTATCAGTAAGTTTGATCTCGTCATTAAGTACCGTAATGAGAACCATCCGGAGAAAGTGTGAACTTGAACTAATAGGGGCAGCTCAGTTTTGGTGACACGTTCTAGCTATCTCAACCAAATCCTAATTAGGAGAGTTGATGTGGAGGCTGTTAGATCATCCAAGTTTCCATTCTATAGTTTACACAGATCATAGGATTGTCTGGGTTCATGTAAACTTAGATAAGCCTAAGGTTAGGATGACTGGCTACTGGAAATTGAATGCATCATTATTTGGTGAGCGAGATTTCCACGACCAGCTGCTACTAACATTACAACAGGAATTGACAGGAGCTGTGGTGGGATGTTTGAAATACAAAGTTAGGTTGTTTGCTGGTGATTATAGTCATCGGCTCAACTTAATTAATTTAACAACACAAACAGCATCTGAAGCAAATGTCGATCGGGCAACCAAATCACCCTGCTCAGAAATGCAGAATGAGGAGATCAGTTTTATTGGCTTTTGGTGAAGTTTTTAATACACATTGCATCATGAGAGAAGTTGAGGTGGTTTACATGTGCCTTCATGCAGTTTCAGTAAGCTGGAATCCAGGATGTTAACTGTAAAAGAACCTTTTTGTGCATTTTTTTTTTAAATTTCAGGTGGGATTTTTGCAACAAGTGAAATGCTGGCTGTTTTTCTGGCATTTATTAGGCTCATTTCATGTCATCAACATTCAAAGGAATGTATTTTGTATATATCTTGCCGTAAAGTAGACAAATTTGTTGTCAAATTTTTAAAAAAATTTAAAGATACACTTTTTGAGAAAGTAAAGATAAAAAATGCCAATGTCAAATTATTTTATTTGACCTTTAAGCAAAAAAAAAAAATATATATATATATATATATATATATATATAAATAGATTAGCTTTTAGATATATCTAAATACTTTAAAAATGGTATTAATTTAGCTTTGTCAGTGGAAAAAACTGAGATATTGATATTTAAACTTTGTGACTTTTTCCCAAAATTCACCTTTTTTGCAAAGGTCAATGGGTCATATCTTGGAACCCTTTCACCTAGAGATGTAAAATAGGTACCATTCAAGTCATATCATGAAGCTCTATAAGTGTATCAAATTTGAAAATAATCTGTCAGTATTTGTCAGACCCTTGTTGATTTGACACAGAATGGCTCAAATGCAGAATGAGATGAGTTTGAGGTCAAATGTCCTCTTGGACATTTGACCTCAAACTTATTCTTGGCGTCATCGTCATCTTCAGAATCCGTTTCCTCTGGTTCTGCAAATGAATCATCTGGCCCTGTACTGAAATGGTTTTTGCTGGATTTAGAAATTGGGGTGATGTTAAACTCAATCAATGATTTTTGGAATGTGTCCGAACACTATATATCATTGAAGATCTGGACAAGTAGTAAAAGACACTTTTCTGCCAGGTGTTTTAAAAATTGATTTCATCTGGACCAGTTGCAAAATTTTTACTTTTGTTTACAAGTTTTTTTTTTTTAGTTCTAACATGTTATTGTTTAAAGTTTTTCTTGTTCCATTATGTTTTTATATTTTTGAAAGTCAGGAGTGTAGTGATTTGTTTAGTATCTTTGAAATTCTGTTGCTATTAGGTAAAAGGTTATTGTAATTTTGCTGTTAGGTAAGAGGTTATTGTAATTTTTCTAAGTTCATCTTTGCGATTTTTAATTATGCAACATGAATTTGCTTAAGCTTGCTTGTAGCTTTGTAGATTGATTGTGGTTGGGTTGTGTAAGAATATCTTTAGCATTTTTTTTCCTGGTTTTAGCAGCTTCTCTGCATTCTGCTATGAACTTAGGTTTTGATTTAGTAGGTGTTCTAAAGAAAGACTTGGGTATTGTTTGTCTTGATATTTGCGTTAGTATGTTTGTAAAGGAGAATATTGGTTCTGGTTCATTGAGAATTTCCATGTTGATTTGAGATGAGTAGAGTTCATTGAATTTTAGCCAGTTAGCTATGTGTAGTTGCCATTTTGGATTCCTTTCTTCTGGCATAGGCTTGCTTATATTTAGGAAAATAGGCAAAAGGTCACTACTGCATTGATCATCATGAACTTCCTATTGAAAATCCATAAAAATTGATGGGAGCATATGGTTAGGTCAATGGCTGAGGCTGATCTGGTATCTGGGTGTGAAATATTGTCCACATGGAAACAGACTAGGGAGAGTCACTGCACTGGTGACTATTCCTTCATTCTAGCAGCAGAAGGTCATGGATCACAGCCAATAACAGATATATTGGTAGAAGGGAGAAAAGTAAAAGCCCTCATCAATACTGGCTGTACTACCACCCTAATACTATCCAATCTAATGGATAGATGAAATGGAAGTAGCAACATCAAGGTGGTTTACAGGAGAGAAGTGAGATGCAGAAGAGAGTTCTGGAAAACGCCAAGTGAAGAGACATGCAAGCTGTCCAACCCAGGGTTGAAAAGAAACAAATTTTCTTGCAAATTCTGGAAGCTCACCAACTAAACTACAAACAGAGGCAAAGTAGTTGTGCCTACAATTATAAATGGTCGTATCTTTCTTGACAGACAAATCAAAGTTTTTCTCCTTGATCTTTGCCTCAAACTCAATGTTAGATGACAAAGGCCATCTCATTAATATATTCATTTCAGTAAGAAAAGTCCAGACTTATAAAAAGCCTTGAGCTGAAAAAAGCCACTGGCTCAGACAAAATTCCAGTGGTTGTCATTAAGAATATCAACCCAAAATTATTACCAATATTAGTGAAGTTATTTAACTTCTGCTTGAAGGTGAAATCTTTTCCAAGCCTGTGAAAGGAGGCAAGCATATACCTGGTCTTCAAGAATGCAGGCAAGCAATCTTTCCTGTCCTAGTATAAACCCATTAGTCTCCTCAGGTACAACTTCCTGTGTGACGAGCAGTATAGGTTTTGATCATCCCAGTCAACCGCAGACGTCCTAACTACCATTACACACAGACTAAGTAAGGTTTTTGATGACACACACCCCATGAGGACTATATCATTAGATATCTCAAAGGCCTTTGACAAGGTGTGGCACAAAGCTCTCCAACTAAGGAATCACTGGAAAGGTTTTCTCAATTATAAATTCCTTCCTAACAGTTAGATGTGTGAAGGTAGCTAATAATGACCACTTCTCCGAGGCCCCAGTGTTCACTTCTCAGACCAACCCTTTTTTGGATTTACATAAATACTCCGATCATTTGTAAATATCTATGTTGATGATACAACAATATATGGGTACACCTCTAAAACTCTTGATGATCAAAGATTGGCAGCTGACCTCTCTTCTGATCTAACACTGAACTTCCCAGTGGGTGGAAAAAACTGACTGGTTACATTTAATGTCTCAAAAACCAAACTAGTTAAATTCTATCACCACCAATCAGACCCTGAACTACTGCTAGTCACAATGAACGGATGTACCCTTGAGAAGGCACCATGCCATGAGAGAATATTGGGCCTCACTCACATGCAACCACAAGTAGAACTTGTATATATGATCCATTGCTAAAGATACAGGTAAAATGATTGGCTCCCTGTACCACTCAAGTAAGTACCTGACTCCTCATGCTATCCTCTACCTTTATAAGAGCCAGATCAGGCCGAAAATGGAGAACTCTTGCCTTGGTCCTCACTTTCCAGTCTTGATAGAGTTCAAAAGCATCTCTTAATCCTTGATGGAAAAGAGTTATTTTCTACCTGACAACCTCTCTTAGGCAGGATGTGATAAGTCTCTCTGCTCTATCACTACTTGCATTGGAAGTGCTTGGACAAACTACATTCCTTGGTTCCACTAGGTCTAACCTTCATGGCTAGGACCTGCCATGCCACTTGCATAGTAGCAAACCATCTACATTCTCTCTGTATTCCACTGGTGAGAAGTAAGTTCTACTCAAACAGCTCTTTCCCGGAAACCACCATCCTGTGGAACAGACTCCCAGGAGGATGTTTCCCACAAATCACTACAATCTTAACTTGTTCAAGTCTAGAGTTAATGGTTATCTTCCCCTGCTATCCATATAAGCCACCCCTTAATCTAACCCTCTACCTAGAGTGCACCATGACATTGGAAATATGAGGTTGGCAACTAAATCCAAAGGCCATCATAAATGACCGTTTCCTTGCAGGTATCAACACTGTGTTAGGAATGGATCACTCAGCTTGGAGGAGTCACCATTAATAATACTGTGGAGCTTGGTGAGAAACATCATGCGATAAGTACGCGATGGCAAGTTACGGACAGCAAAAACAATTAAAGAAACACTTGTGGATTGAAAATAAAAACTTCTGTGCAGAGTTTGATGATAATTGGTTGACAGTTGAGTGCAACTTGACAGCAGGGTTTCCAGTGCTTAAGAATAAAATGTCCTTTTACAAGAATCAGCAGCAGGAAGAAGAGAGACCAGAGTTTGAACAAGAAGTGGAGAGGTTGATTGAAAAGGGAATTCTTACTCTATGGATAGAAGATGCAACAACTGAAGTGTTATTATTAATGGTAGTGATTCAACCAACAAAGAATATGGTCAGGTCATGTTGAACTACCATGAATTGAATGAGTATGTGTCATGTCACTCAAGTGGAGAGATGATAGACAAATATGGTGAAACAATACATTGTAGACCTAAAATCTGAATATCTGCAGATACTTGTGGCAAGGAAATTGTGGAAATACTAGTTGGTTCAGTTTAAGGGAAAGCCTTATTGTCTGACCCACCTTGGGTTTGAACTAAATGTTGTGCCAAAAGTCATGGCAACTATACTTAAGACAGTGCTAGAAAAGATGGATAGCACATAAAATGCTGTGAATTCATATATCAGTGACATTTTGGTGGACAAGAAAGCAGTGCCCATGCAAAGGGTCATGGAACACCTTGGCAAATTTGGTTTTGATAACAAAGCCCCCAGAATCATTGGAGGGTGGGTTAGGCCTCCAAATGATTCTGGATGTCACAAAAGAAACTGTGCAGAGGGTAGTCAAGCTGTGCACCTGGTATCAACCCTTCACCAAATATACACAAGCCAGGGGAGATCCAGGTGACCACTGAATGAATGGGACTGGTTCTAGATGTGATGCACTGCAGAGGAAAGTTGTTGATGGTTGACTGTGGTCCTAGATGGATTGTGATTTGGAAACCGCAATCATTGTGGAAGTTCTCAATGAGGACAATGGTGCTGCATTTCGCATGGAAACTCTTCAAGCAATGTGTTGATAAAGGTGTGATGTACTATTTCAGGACTGCCTACAGGCCCGGTGGAAATGGGATTGCAGAAAGAAACCACTAAATGATAAAGGCCATTGCTGAAAGGGGAGAAACATTGCCCACTGAACCAGTGTCTTGGTACAATATGTTACCTAAGTCTGGACAAAAAGAGAAAACAGTGTGACAAAAGGTTATATTTAACTGCACGTTCATACACCCAAGAGCTGTGCCAGTAACCAGATATTAGACACCTACATTTGTTAGGATTGGGAAAGTAGTACAGATAAAGCCGCCAGGTGCCCAATGCACAACACAGTATGGAAGAGGGACAATAACCAGGGTAGAGTCATCGAATAATGTATGTCCTGGATGTGAAATTAGTTATAGGCTTGTCAGAAGATGAGGAATGCTCTGAACCACAGAAGCATATGTGAAGATCACAAATAGAGAGCCAACTGTCTTGTTGGGCTCATGACAACATAATGGGAAAAGGATCATGGATGTGGAAAAAAAAAAAAACAAAAAAAAAAAAACAGGAAATCATAGGTATATGAATTAATGAGAAATTAGCTGGTGGGAGGCTTGATCGAGTATCAAGCAACTTCATGGATGGACGATTGAATGAAGCAGAGTGAAAGAGGAAGAAAAAGGAAAGCAAGAAGCATGTGGAAAAGGAAAAAAAAAATGTTTTGCCTCCTAAAACAAGACTGAGATGATATATTTTGAAATGAGGGACTTTTTCCAGTTCTGAGGTTAAATGTGCTATTCATATAAATTCTAGTCATTTATGCTGTCAAAATACTAATAAAGGCACCTAGTCTTTTTTTTTCATTTTTTGTTTTAAATCACCAATAAAACAGCAAGATACTTATTTTATTTAATATCATTTTGAAACATACACCTTTAAACTTTAGAAATTCATTTCTTTGGCATTTTTTAAAAATAAATTCTTATATTACGATACATATATGTGATACTTAATAAAAATTCATAATAGATCTTTGGTCTCTAAATGCCATGTTAGTCTGGTATTAACTATCCTGTCAAAGATTTTACATATGCAACTTATGTGAGCTCTAGGTCAGTAGTTTATTGGGTTTGTTAATTTATTTTTGGTAATAGGAATTATAATAGCTGTTTTTCCAAGCAGTGGTCAATATGTTGTTGTTTCATGTGATCCATATGTTGCATATTTGTAGCAGGTACTGAAGTGATGTGTCAGGTAACTGCTTTAAGAACTGGTAGTGAAATTCATCTGGTCCTGTGGTTGTATCATGGGTTTTGGTTAGGGAGTCTTATAGTTCATTGATTGAGAAAGGTTGGTTGTAATCTTCAGTATTTTGGAAGTTGAATTTTACTTTTTCCTTTACTTTGCTTTTTTGGAATCTCATCTCGGTTTTTTAGATGCAAAGTTTTCTGCAAAGATATTGTCCATGACTTTCCTTTTTGTAAATTTTGTATTTTTTTGGTTGATGCATTTTAATGATGTACTGTTATTTTTCCTGGACATTTTTCTTATCATCCCCAATATTGTTTTTGTTATGGAGGTAAGCTTGAGCACATACATTTTCCATTTTCTTTTGCATTTAGCAATTTGTAAGTGATAAAGTTGAGGATCATTTTTGGAATTTATGGAGAGTTTCTCTTCTCAGCTGAATAGCTTTCTTGCATTGGGTTTGCTGTTTTTTCTTAGTTGAAGCTTTTGGCATACACTCCACTGCTATTTGTATCAGTGTTTTTGTAAAGTAGTTAGCCTTATCCCTACTGTTATTGTTTTGTGGTAATCTTTTCTTACATTCTTCCCTGAATTTTTCCCAGTCTGCTTTATTTAGTTTCCAGCAAGTGAGATTCTCCAAGTTGTTAGGTTCAGGATTTTCATGTATTATTGGGAAGTGGTCACTGTCACAAGTGTCCTCATATGTAATCCATACATACTGTTGGGTGACATATGCTCAGATCTATAGCAGATTTTGATCCAGTGGCAGGATTTAAATAAGTTTGAGATTTGTTATTTAAGAAGCATAGGTGGTGATGGTTTATGATTTTGTCTAGTTTTTTGCTTTTTTGATCTGTGTTTACACATCCCATAAGGCATTATGGCTATTGAAATCCCCTAATAGGAGAAAAGGTTTGGGAAATTGATCCAGAAGTTTGTGAAGTTCATGATTGTTTATATGATCTTGTGTTGGAATATATATTAATTAAATTCTAATTTTTGTGCAGGATTGCTCAAATTGCAACTGCCTGTAGGTTAGTGTTCCATTCAATTCTGCCTTGAGGAATATCATTCCTAATCAGGATTGATGCACCTCCAGTTGCTTGAAATCCTTTCTCATGGATGTAGTGGCATTGTTCATAGATTCTGATTTTGTAGCCATTTTCTGTAGAAAGGTTTTTTGCAGGCAGACTACAGAGGGATTTAAGGTTTTAAGTAATATAAGTTCATTGAAGTTGGGTTTTAACTCATGGCAATTCCACTAGATGATCTTGTGACTGATGGATGTTTTGGCCATGTTTTTATATTTTTGTGGTTTGTGGTCTATTTTACAGGTCCAATTTGCTTTAAGATTCATACTAGTAATTTATTGAAATTCACCTTGATGATTTTGTTGGTTATGGTTGATGTATTAAGGTATTGTGTTGGTTTTCTGTTTGGGGTGTTTCTGAGCTGCTTTCAAATTCCATTTCTTCCAAGTACTTTCTTTCTGGATCTTCCTCAGCTCGATCTTCATTTGTGGTGCTCCTGACCAGCAGGAGGATTACACTTTGGTGAATGTCTCTTTTGTTGCATCTGTGACTGAGGCTCTTATTTTGCAGTTTCAGCCACAGTAGGGGTAGGGGTAGAGTGCTTGCATGGCTGTGGAAGTTAGTGGTGGTTTTGATATTCAATTTGTTTGAGAAGTTGAGTTTGGTT